>ML784656.1:568296-593104 GCA_009831015.1 Picea engelmannii | reverse complement strand
TTCTATTGTCTTTTTTTGTTTCATTTGATCTTGAACTACAACAAATGAATGTAAAGTTAATGTGCCTACAAGGGAAACTAGAAGAAGAAATCTACATGAAACAACATGAAGGATAAGAAGGAGTTGGTTTGCAAGATGAAAAATTTCTAAATGGCTTAAAGAAATCCCCAAGGATGTGGTATCAAGAGTTTGATACTTACATACTTGGACTGGTATTTGTAAGAAGCAAGGTTGATCATTGTGTCTATTCCAAGTAGGTTGGTGATCACTTTATTTATGTAGTATTATATGTTGATGATATGTTGATAATAAGAAGTAACAAGGATATTATCAAGAAGGTTAAGTTTCAACTATCCTCTCATTTTGACATGAAGGATCTTGGTGCTGCAAAATTTATTTTGGGCTTGAATATTAAAAGAGATAATGCAAATAAGAAACTTTGGTTGAGCAAAAGTAAGTAATTTGAGACAATTTTGTAGAGGTTTAATATGTAGGAATATAAACCGGTCAAGGTTCCTATTCTTGTAGGTGCAAAGCTATCTGCATAACATTGTTCCAAAACATAGGAATAGGTAAAAGACATGCCATGTGTTCCCTATGCCAATGTTGTTGGTAGTTTGATGTATGTTATGATGTATACCAACCTAGATATTTCCCATCTAGTGAGAGTTTTGAACATATATATGTCAAAACCAGGGAAGGAGCACTAAATACTTGTAAATGGGGTCTTTATGTAATTGTGTGGCACTACAAATTATGCAATCTACTACCAAGGAATACCTAGATCACATATAGTGATAGATGTACATGACTTTGTTAATGCAAACTAAGTTGGAGATCTTGATCACATAAGATCTACAAGTGGTTATGTGTTCAACCTATTTAGAAGAGCAATCAATTGGATGATCAAGAGGTAGGTTGTAGATACACTTTCAACTACATAATTTGAATACATGACAACCACCCATGCAAGTTAGGAAGAAGTATGGTTGTACAGATTGTGTTTAGGTTTTGGTTTTGTACAATAAGTTGTAAAGTTAGATTGTGACAATCAAAGTGCAATCTTTCTGGAAAATAACCCTACTTATCATTTAAGAACATCACAAATTGAATTTTATAATGCAATATTAATGAGGAAGGTATCTTAGAAATTAACCTTATATGATAGTTGTCAAATGAGGTGAGAGGATGATGTATAGTAAATAGAGGTGAGCAACAAACAAACAACACATCATTACTACAAATTTCTTCCCTACATCATCAATGCACCAAGAGAAGCGAGGTGTAGTATGTAGCCCAATATTGAAAAGATTCTAACATTCATTCCATTCATAACACTATCGTCATCATAGCCAACCCAATATAATATTTGGTACAAAACTAAAAATAAAGTAATAACAAATTTAATGTTGGCTAAATAATAGTCATTCACAAATCTTTATATATGTAAAAACACTCTATATAAATAAAATCATCTCAATGATCAAAAGAAGAGGAATCCTAGGGAATTTTTGCTAGAGGGCAACATTGGCCATGTAAAATTGTTCGACAACTTTATTAGTTGTTTTCTAACAACCCACAATATCAATGGTGAGTTGCTTGATACCCATGGCTAATGAATGCATAAATAATCTCACCATATTATATCCATCTTGACTTGAGATGTTTTAAACATTATTATATTTGCATTCTTGTTCTTTTTTTATCTCTCAATGCTTAATAGATATGAAGTTAAGATAGATATATGCTATCTCTACGTACAACATATCAAAATAAAGCAATAAATAATTTAAATACCATGTTTTGAGTATGATAGAATTGTTTGATGAAATTTTTAGGGGTGGCAGGAGAGGGAGGGGTTCTCTTTGGCCCCGAAAAAATCTTAGAACTAGTCTATTCTTGAGAATTAGGGGCAGATACCAATAACATGGCAGAAGCTTTGAGTCTCTAGCAAGGCCTCACCCAAGCACAAGAGCTAGACATCAATAAAATCTCGGTGATAGGAGACTCTTGGCTCCTAATCCAAGCCTTGGTCACTAACTCATTACCAAATCAAATGAAACTTCGACAACTTCTCAAGAAAATCCAACGACTCGCTAAATCCTTCTGGAAAATTGATTTTTTCCATGTACTCGGGCATTTAAATGGAGAAGTGGATCAGACAGCTAAAGCTGCCACTCCCTTGAGAAAGGGGCTCCTCTCACTCAATGGGACCATGTACTTTGCCCCAATCCATTAACGATCTAAGGTGGGTGGCTCATAGGTGATACCGTGCCAAGGGGAAGTCAAATGATGCTGCTCCCCTCATCCTGATTCGTGGCATCACCTCAACACCTGGCGTCTCCCTTGTGTGATGGTACTTCTCCCTCTAGGTGGCGTCACTCCACACACTCTTGCATGAGACTGTCCTCTCATCCCTCAATAAGTCTAGTACTAAGGCCATCTCTGTCCCGCAAGGCACTAACTCGAGGTCCCTCTGAATCATGGCTTCGCATGCTTGTCCCGCAGTTAAATTAAGGGTGGCAGAAGATTTCAACTTATCCTTATCCTTGGGTGAGAGTATATCTATCTCGGATCCTCTTGCATGGTCCCTTTCCCTTCATACATTGTCGTATTATCCTCCAGCCTGTCGAATGGCCTCCAACTATGAGTCTGTTGCTCCTCCCATTCCTCGCCTTCGCTGGAACAAGAAATTCGCAAGATGATGCATAAACTAAGCGCGCACATAAGGTTTCTTCTCTGGATGGATGGGGAAGGTGGAAGAAGGTTTTATATGCTCGAAGAAGACCTAATTCAACTCAGGGAAGAAGCTATGGAGGCTCTCACACAAACGACACAGCAGGTTAATGAAAGAATTGGGGATTTAGATTCCAGGATGGAAAATATGGAGCTTCAAGACGCTAGGATAACCCTCCAACAAGATGTAGGGGTGAAGGTGTCGCTAAATGAAGTTCCCTTGAACCCGGAGCAGCAGGTGTAACTATGCTCCTGTTCTCTCTTGGATCTTGCCTAGTTTTGGTTACTTTGAAGATACACTGTTTACAGGTTTTTAACTCCATAGGAGTCAATATTTGGAATCTAAGACATTTTAGGCATTTCTGGGCTCTGTCTTATGGCCCCTATATATGTAATTTTTGACTTCATGCATAGGAAGCATGCCTGAATTTTGTAGATGTTTTCACAGTGGTCATACCACTGCTATATTAATATATACTCCAATTTCTTGTAAAAAAAAAAATGTTTGATGAAATTTTTGATTATTTAACACCAAAAGTTCATAAAAGATAGTTTCACTCTATTAAACCTTTATATGGAAAAAGTAATACATATAAATGTCCTTGTATGCCTTTATTTTTTTTTGGCACTTTCATTACTAACCGTGCATATTTACAATCACTCTCAACTCAACCCAAAATGTGAGAAAATTACCAAAAAGAATGTTTATCATCACTATTATATCTATTACCATTAGCTACTTATGGTTTATCATAATGACGTCGTGTCTTTGTTTTCTTCAAAAACATTATAGGGTATTACGACTATTTATCCAAAGATAACACAAAAGTGTCGTTAGTAAGGGAGAAGGACAATGCTAAAATAGAGGGTAAAAAATATTACATTAGACTTGACATATTGGTATCCATAGATTTTATTGAAATATTACCAACATAAAATTTTACTACATCCAGTGAAGTAAAATCTTAGCAAACATTAAAACATCAATAACCAGAGACTAGCTTTCAGTAAAACATTAAACTAAATATAGATTTCAATTTTCAAAGTCCAATTTATGTTATTGATGTGTTGTTTATAAATTGACACATTGTTGTCATTAGATTATTTGATTATGTTGTTGACCCATGCCATATAAGTTGGTAGAGTAGCATAGTGCATGAAAAACAAGTGTGCTTATTCCGTAGAGCATTGCATGGAAAACAATTGTGCCATTTACTATGTTTTCTTTCTTTTCTGTTTGGTTCTAAGTCTCTTAGATATTTTGTACATTCATGTTACGCCTCTCAACTTCCAACTGTTGATGTTTGTAGCATTGGACATGTACTTTTTCACAGGTCAAAGTGTCTAGATGTGTGGAAGTCGTCCAAAGCCTTCTATCTTGAGAATTTATTTTAATTAAAGAAATTAAAAAAACAAAGTGTTTTTCTTAGAGTTGAGTTTTATTTAAAGAAATGATTTAATTAGCATTAGTGAATTAAATAATAGTCATTGATCTCAAGTGAGGTGATAAGTAATCTCAACCGTCAATCACTTTGGAGATTAAGGTTAGGTCATAATTCAATCTTATAAAAGCAAGGCTTGGGTAAAGGAGAAAATATTTTCACACATAAATAGAAAAGAAGGACTTTTGCTAGTGTGGAGTCATTCAAGAGTCTAGAAGCAAAGAAGGAATTTTGCTCAAAGGATTGGATCATGAAGAACTGTGATTCAAGGAAATCTTGGATAAGTGTAGAAGGACTTCCATCTAGAGATTAGGTCAGGGAGAAGAGAGAACAAAGGTAGCCGCAAGTGGGTTTCAACGAACGCGAGTCGCGACAACAGAGTCAAGCCATAGAAAGTTTGTCATACAGTGATTGAGTGTGTGTATGTGGGTTTCAATGGAGACAAGAACGTATATGTGGGTTTTCTTAAGGAAAGGTGCATACATCTTAGGAAATGTGAAAGTTTGAGATTGTACAGTAGACGAAAAGTTGCTAGGGTTTTGCAGGTGTTGTCTAAGGTTTTATGTATTTCTGCGTGGGAAATTTTTGCAAGTACATGAGCCCTTGTAAGCTTTGAAGTTATTTGAATGATAAGCTTAGTTGATGGGAAAAATATCTTTGTGTATTGTGGTTGTTATTTTTGGTTTCCAGTATTACTTTCACTATATTTATTTGAGTTGAATATTCCAGCAAGTGTATGTTATTTTATGAGCTACTAATTTGATATACAACAAGGAAATCACTAGATAACAAGATACCTAGGGCCAAAGTAAGGGATTTCAACATGGTATTAGATCTTAGTCTCTAAGAGGGATCCAATCTCAGGTTTCACAACAACATATCTATTAGATTTGAGTGACCAAAAGATAGTGTTATAAGCAAAATACATCCATTGGGACGGATTCCACCTATCCGATTGTGAAGACAGTTACAACCTCTTTGATATCTCGACACGAGGAAGAGACTACTCACACCTCATATGGTCCTTTTCTAAGGCGGTAAAAGGGGGAAAAAAGAGAGGTGAAAGACTTACGAAAATTCTCTCTTAGGACCACCCACCCTGGGTATTGTCCTCTCTCAACTTCTTAGGTGGCCAAAATGGCCCGAGGGTTGAAAAATATAAACAAGGAGATGAAAAACAACTCATTGATTTTTAGGAAAAAAAACTAAAAAAATTGAACAACAATTTGTTCACTCCTTTAAGGCCTTGGAAAAGGGTCCAAAATTGGTTCCAACGGTAAACTGAGGTTTCAAACAATATTCCAGTGGATGTCTTACACAAAATTATCGAAAAAGAAGAGTAAAACATTCTGTAATAATCTACATCCAATTCTTTTCAAGTGGCTATATGTGACTAACAACAAGTTTTTCAGGACTTGTAAGGTGTGGGAACAAGCCCAGAATGGCCCAGTAATACCCGAAATTTCCCAGAAAGTGATCCCGAGACTTTTCTAAGTCTAAAAGGGGTCTAAAAATAAAGAAAATCCTTTTAACAAGTTGTAACAACTATGTCAAGAGGATGTACTTGGATGCAACTTATAATCAACAAGATATGGGGTGGACTGATGAAAGGAAAGACTTTAAAATTGTATTTAATTATGATTTTTAAGTTATTTAAACACAAGTAGTGGCTACCATATAGTTTTGAAGGTCCTCCCGATCAGGAAAAAACCTATTATCCTACAATTATTTCTATTAGTATCAAAAGAGTGAGATTAGGTAGACCACGTGGTTAAAATGAAGAGTTCCCCATGCAGTTCAGAGAAGGAGGGATTAGCCCCTTCTCATCACTAGCACTTTTGGGCTCTTAAAGCCACTTGGATGGAAGAATGATACCTTCACAAAGGAAGAGGCTCAAGACCCCCTCGAGGGATTTGAGTATTCCAACCCAAGCTAAGCTAATCAACTTCTTAACCATGTGATTTACAAGAGAAATCAAGATCACTCAATTGATACCAAGTAGACAAATTACAAGGGGCTCCTAAAGAAGATTCCCTGGATTTGACTCTTAGTAGTGTAGAAACTGAAATTGCATGAATTGAAAGACCAAGCCATCCACGTGATGAGATCACATCTTGCTTTCACAAGTGTGTCTCTTGGTCAACAAAATTGAAATCCATATAACTTATATAAGATATAAATGTGTATAAATATAAGCATAATAGATAGATAAGTAAGTTTTTTTTTTGTGTTTTGTGGGGTAGACCCTTGCCTTTGTTTTCAAGTTTTTTGCATGTTTTTGGTGTTTTTTTTTTGTTGATTTTGAATGTCTCCTTTAGGGGTAGCGACATGAAAGTTAGAAAATGAGCAAATAAATAATGCAAGTGAATACTAGTTCATCCTCCCTACTAAAATTGATGTTAACCACGGTAGGTATGATGGCAGGGGAACTCCAACCATCACCCAATCACAAGGTTATGCACCTTTTTCCCTTCATCTCAGGTGTCATGGTACTTGAAAGATTTAATCAAAGATAAACTATACACTTGCACTATTCAACCCAAAGGAATGGGTTGAATCTCTTTGCGGGCCGCGTAGCCGCCATATGCATGAGAGCCTCAACTAATTCCTTGTTTGGGGAATTGAAACCATCTAATAAAAGTAAATGAAATGATGAAAGACAAAGATGAAATTCAAATTGTTTATGAATAGAAAATTACACAAAAAACTCAAAAATATTTTACAGCAACATGTTATAATAACGTTGAAACTTGTGCAAGGTTTGTGTAACTGAATGAAATGAAAATAAATGTGAAATTGAGAGTGGGGGAAGTATTATATAGGTTTTTCCTCATGTTTGTGTTTGTTGTCTTGTTGGCCTCTTTGCCTCAAATAGGTCTTCAATTGGTTTTTGACCGCTTAGGAGAAGCAAAACAAGAAGTCGGTTATATCCTAATAGGCAAGCAATGAAATTTTAGTGATTTTTAATAACATAGTTGTTATAGAAAAAAATGTAACACCTATGCATTTGTGCCATGGCCCAACCATTTCCCAATGCTTGCTAGACTTTTCCCCAAAAGGCCTCTCAAAAATCATTTAAAAAACATGCCCTAAGAGCATATCTGTGGGATTTCCTAGTGCAACACGCTGATATTCGTGACTTTCCACACTGCAACCTGCGAATTCCCTCAAAATTTGTGAAAAATAAAATAATTTCGTGTTTTCGAGAAAAAAATTCGGTTGGGATTATTTTCCAATGACCCTTACCCGTACACAACGAAATTCAACTCCCCAAACCTCTTTGGGAAGATATAAAACAACCATGGAGGGAAAAGGAGAGGTCAAGCCCCTTTATGCAAAGTTATGTTGCTAGCTTCTTGCAAGCCTCCCTTCCCTATAATTCTTTGAGCAACATCCCCTCTACTCTGGAAACTCCTTTTCCAATGCTTCTTTCTCATTTTATGTGGCTATAGGGTGTCTCCTTATCTATATCTGAGTCATTGAAGGAAGATTAAATCGGTTGAGTTGATGCTTCAGGATTCTTGGAGGAACCTAGACAGTTGGCTTCAAGATGGTGCCTAAGGATGGACAAAGTTGTAACTTACCTTTTCCACTTGTTGATAATAAAGAGTTTGTTTTCCCTCAAATTTTGTCTTCAATGCATGTTTCTCTTTGTGCCTACTTTGAATATGACATGTAACATGTACATGCTTTTGATTGCATAACTAATTTTGTTGCAGCCCTTGTTTTGTATCTATCTTGCAGGCTGGTTCCAACAGAAGATCAAGATCTCTTCGATGAATTGGAGCGGGGATCGACATCAGATGAGAGAACAAGGTACACTTTCTTTTCTCCTCTATATCCCTACTTTCTTCTAGTTTAAGTAGTTACTTTATTTAGCTTTTTTGTGCTTGTCATTGAGGGGAGGTTGTCATCTCTTCCACTTAGTCTTGCTCTATTGTGATTATGATCCAATATCATAGGGGAAAAATCCCTTAATCAAAATTGGTAACTCCACTGGGGACTCTCCTAGTTGGGCCAGTTTGGTTGAGGTGTCTTGCTTGCTTGATTTGTCTTTTTATGTTAGTTTCTGAGTTATTTACAGAATCTTTTACCCTTGCAGGACCTGTTGCTAAGCCTTGAAGCCCTCTATTTCAAATTGCCCTTTTTTTTATTTTTCGAGCTTACCTTTCCATTTGCGAGTTACATCTTTGTAGCCCACGTACATCCATGTGTTGCATCTCTACAACTCGCGGATACCCATGAGTTGCATCAGTAACATTCGCGAACCTGTGTGAAGTTGAATTTTTTTAAAAATTCTCTTCCTTTATAGGTTGAATGCTTGGTTTGATCAATCACCTGGACTGCCCTGAGTCTCTCCTTGGTTTTTCTCTATTAAGTTATGAATGTTTGATGTACAAAAAAGATTAAAATCTTTGTTTAAACTATTTAGTATAAGATTTGTTGGGTATACTGAAGGAGTAGCCTTGTTTGTCTGCATATCCAGATTCACTTTCTTTTCAGTGGTGTCTCTGTTGAGCGTTTTCTGTCCATTTTCCTGCTTTCTGCCTTGTTTCAAAAAGAAAAAAATTGGTTTCTTTATTTTGATTTTATTTTGTAAACGAAAAAGATCAAAAGTATGCATGCTTGTTTACTTCTCATTTCTTGAACCATTGCCTTCTATTTTTTCAAGAAAAGAGATAATTAGTTAGCATTCACGTAGCTGCATTATGCTTTGGTAGTGGTAGCCTTTCATTAAAAAAGAAAATAATCATGTAGTACAAGTTTTGCATTCTTGTGTGCATTTGTTTTCAGAAAGAGAATTTCAAAGTGCATCTCAAGTTGTCTTAAATCTTGCACTCAAACGTTTTTTTTTCATATGAAAAAGAAAAGAATTTTCTTCATAAGGATAGTTGCATCCATTTTCATTTGAAGAAAATACATTGTGTTCATATATTACATTACTTTTGGATTCATTATAAACATCACCAAAGTTTCATCCACAACCTTTCTGAGTAAAGAACAACCCATTAAAATGAACGCATAACTTTAGTTTATTAGAAACTTTCATTTTTCTAGGGTGAACAAACAATTTTAGGCTAGGGCCTTGGTGTCGGTTGGAGAGTAAATTTCTCCAAGGCCACTAAACAAACATAAGTTTATGAGATAGGGAGTGTAGAGTCCATTTATCGTATAAGTTGGTCCATAAGCTCCTCTGACACAGGAGTTAAACATGAGGTCACAGAAGGAATAACCAAGGAGATTCCCCTCCAAAGCTGGACCAAACGTAGTGGATAGATAGTATATTGGGGGGTTTCCCTGAAGTGACAGTGACTCATTTGGTGTCAGTCCTTTGCGAATTTTGAACCTGGTCAAAGTCTTCCTGAAGTGATATTGGCCCTCTTTGTGTCAGTCCTCTTGAACTTCGGACCTAGTTTGAGATTTTCTAAAGTGACACTCGCCATTTTGTAGATAGTCCTCTAGAAGAGCTTTGGGCTTAGTTAACCTTCCTATATGTTCGATTTCAACTGTCGACTGTACCCTCCAAGCACTGAATGCGAGCTGGTAACCTTAGTTGCTTCTCCTAGGTATATCAAAAGGTGACTACGGGGGTTTACCGTAGTACCTAGGGAAGATTTTGTATCACACACTTCGGTATTGCTAGAGGGTTCCCCGTGAAGCATTGGTACTTGCACTAGATAAGGATGATATGTGGAGGTCATGATAACTGCTTCTCATGCCTTCGTGTGTTGGTCTACGGGACTTAATCAACCTGTGCCTTCGTTCAGAAGGGAACGATGCCACTTTGTTGTTATTTTGGTCCCAAGACCTAATCCACTTGAGTCAGAATATTGACAAAGTTATTTGTGTTTGTCTTGTCTTTTAGGGATTTGTAGCGGTGTGTTTGGTGAAGGTAGTTCAACTTTAAGAAGGCGATTCAATAGTCATCGAGAGTTAATCACTCAAAGTTTCCAACCTACCACCCCAAAGATCGAGGAGACTTCAAGACCTTCCTCCCAAGGAAGAGGTTAGGAATAATTATCGCCCACCCCCTCAACGGCCTCAACTTAATAAATATGACACTTTCATACCGACTGGTCAAATCGAGATCATAAATATTGATCCTCCAGAAGTCAACACTTCAGAACCAGAGGAGATAATTGTTGAGGACGTTGGAAGTGGGGAGCTCGCTCCACACTTTAGTCCTTGGTTACTTGGGACTTTTCTATTAACAGTCATAGGAATCCCACCTCCCAGATTAGACTTCACTGAAATAAATAACACAGTAAATAGTGAATGATAGAAATATAACAACTAACTAAGATGGTTGCCTTGTAAGGGTAAATTGACCAAATTGATCAATTTTCCTATTTACGACAACAATATAAATGGCATAAATTTTTAAGTTAAGAGAATAATGAAATGAGATAAAAGAAAATAACAATAACCAACAAACAAATAAGGCTTTGAGGGCTGTCCTAAGGGACCCCTAGATCTCCTAACGACTAACTAGGTTATGAATACTTAGATTCTTTCAAAAAATCTGCACAAAAACACATTAAACAAGTTAAACAAAGTCCTTAATCAATGAAAACCAACAAGTTAAACCAAAGGAAGCAACAAGAAAAACCTAGCTAACCAATCCCTCATGGAGATAGCTAGCATAGAAAACATTTACCACTACCCCTCAACCTTTAACTAACAAGTAAACAAATCCAACAACCAAAGGAGAACAAGTACAAACAAACACTAAGACTCTTTGGAGAAAATTCAATAGAGATTTTATGCTTTATTCAACAAGCCCCCTTTTGTACAAAGCCTTTCTCTTATTTATAAAGGAGAGGTGAAGTCTAGGGTTAGGTCATAAGACACTTGTATCTTTTGGGAAAGTGACAAGTGGACTAACCCTAAATTTCTTTGTCGTTGTCCAAAAAGAAATCAAATCAAATATGATTTGATACTTTTATTTACAACATTTAATTCCAAAAAGTAAATCATTTAAGACAAAACTTATTACAAAATGTCATTGGGAAAATAAAAAAATTGAGGTGCCACCTCATTATTTGTCTTGGGATTTGTGCCATCCCAATGACACATTGATTTCTATGATGTTTTGTAGTTGTAAATGAGGTGTCTTCCTTGTGTCCAAGGCCATCAATGGCTATCAGATTCACCGGGGTGAAGGCCCATGACTTGGGAAAATTTTTGGGTTGTTTTGGAGGGCAAGGGGTTCTTGGGTTTGGTCATTGTATGTGAGGAAATGTCAGTTGTTTGGGCACTTTTTAGACCTTATTTTACCTCCTCCTTGTTTCCTATAAGTACCCTTGATATTTGAGGAAGCATGGCTTCAATCCAAGGTTATTTTGATGAAGGGACCCCTTGGGCTTGAATTTTGGAAGGTTGTTCCCTCCTACTATATAGCCCCATAAATGAATTATTAAACCTTCATTCTATATCTCTATCCACCATATTTCTACTTCCTTTCATTTGGTGCAAATCGAGCTCAGGATGAGTGAGATATTACCTCTGAAAGGTTCATGAGAAAGAGTTGGTTGGAGGGATGATTAGGGTAAAATTTGAAATTAAATGTGAATTATGGACGGACACTATAATAGATAGTCTTCTATAGTCCTGCATTCATGTATCTAAAATGGTTCTTTTTCATATTTTGGAAATTTGGTCCCAGAGGCCTCCTTCTGACACATGATTCCCAGGCCAATTAGAGTCTCTGTCACTCTAGAATGCTTTACTGAAAATGTGGGATGATTTTATGAAGCTGAATGCCATGGATGGATTCTACACTTTGTCCCAGTTGTTTTGAATTTTTATGGGCGAAAATCCGTTTGTGGATGAGGGAGATATAGAATTAATTTCTCCCAATGTCCTTTGGGGGAAAAATTTATTTTTTTAATATAGTTATAAAACTATGACACACACACACACAAGCACACACACATATATAATATAATTTAAAAGCATACATATTAATTTAATTTAAAATAAAAAATGAACCCACATCCATAAATTTAAGCCCATCCCTCTGGTCATATGCATGTCACATGCAACCATAACCTTGAACCTTGGGCACCTGTTTGAAACACCCCCCAATCACATGTCATATACTTATGCGACCACCCATATGACTAGGGTAGCTACTCAAAGACCTTCCCTCGTCCAGTATTTAAACCATCCCTTGGTCATTCCATATGATCACAAACTCCACGCCCAAATTTATAACAACCAAGGAATTTATCCCTTGGATCCATATGACCCGAATTTCAAAAAATATAACCGATCACAAGCCCTTGATGGACTATAATCCATGCCCATATATTTCAAACCCTCCCCTTGAACTCACAATAATATGCACATAATGCATGCAATCATTCCATTTAACCCATTTGCTAGCCACTAGTCGCCCATATGACCATGTTAACATAATTAGGCATTGTCACTATCCCCCATGCCCATTCAAAACCAAATGTTTTAATATGTTAAAAACCTCAGGTTGGGCGGTGGTGGCTCTACCCTGGTGGAAAATCCCCTTGCCCAACTTCCATTTTCAATTGCTCGTGCTGGTGGGGGGTTGGAGTTGGGAAAAGAGATGGAGGATGAGGTAATTTGTTTGCAGGTGCAGGAAGGTCGGAGGTGGACACCCGGGTGGAAGAGAGTCGAGGGTCGTGGACCTGGAGAGGAGGTGACGACTAGGCCAACTGTAGGATCTCAAGTAGTGTCCGTGGGAGGCACCGACTAGGAATAGAAAGGGAATGGTGGAGGAGTGCCCATAAATTTTGGGAGAGGAGTGGTGCTCGACCACATTCAAAGAGATTCTAGTGGAATTGGGCCAAGGGTTTGTGCAGAGGGGGCCGAATTGGTGTTGGCCATTCTCAAAGGTGAGGAAAGACAACTCACGGGAGGAGTGTGGAGGTGTGGACATAGGATGGTAGTTGGTGGAGGAATGGTGGAGCATGCACCAACACTTAAATTTTTTTGAGGAGGAGGTCATGAGTTTGACCCTCCTCCCATTCTTCTCTTGAGGTTTTGCACGAATTCTAGGGCTTTGGAGTGGGAGAAAGGGAAAAAAAGGGGAGGTCATGGGTTCAAACTTGATGGTATGGAACATGTTCAATACTGTAAATAACAACAAAGCCAACAATTTCATAATTTTAAGGGGACCCTTGAGGCTTGGGCCCAGTTCCTAAGAGGGGTTCGAGTCCCCTCCCCCTTGTAGTTTCATACATGAAATGAAACTAAAAACACCCAAAAAACCTCAACCAACACTCATAATTTCGAGAGATCTAAAAATTGAAACTGAACCAACAAAAAAATGGTAGGCAAACGACCCTCTTCAAGAAGAAAAACCACAGGAGCCAACAAAAAAAACCATTCCTTGAGATGTGAAACCAATGGTTGAAAGTGAAAGGTATGGGTACATGTTCCTATGGCATTACTGGTTGGGAGTCTAGGCAACATGTTATTCCTTCCCTCTTCTACCATGTCTTCGAACCCTCCTCTACCACCTAGAACCATCATATGCTCCATAACCACAATTGCAAAGAGCCCTAGCCTCGTCCCTCCACCAACAAAATTGATAGAATGAGGGGGCATAAAGGGTTTTTTTTTTCCCAAAAAAAATATTTTTTAATTTTCCTAATTTGCATGGGAGAGGACGCATGGCATGCTTTCCTTTTTACTCAAATTTTTAATTTTTCTTTTTTTTAATATTTTTCTCAAAATTCGTGTCAAGTCAAAGTTTGACTTTGAATTTTGACCATGACCTCCTTGGCTGAGGTTGAAAGTGTTGCCAAATGAGATGGAGTCGGAATTGGACGCGGAGCATGTCATCAAAAAGGTATCAATGATTCCATCGAAAATATGGCATTAATGATCTAATTTGATGCCACCTACACCCTTAATTTTGGCCAGGAACATCTATGATCTATGGCCTTGATTTGCTTGTGGGGCCTTCAAAATGCCCAATCTATGGCCCTGATTATCAGGGAAAACGAAGTATTGATGGAAAGGTATCAACAATTACTTCAATGAGGTGGCAATGGATCTCTATGATGAAACTAATAATCACTTCTTGGACTGCCCTAAAACCCTACTGTGTTAGTTGTTCATACCATCCTACCTAAAATAGTTCAGAGACTTGTGACAACTCTAACTAGGTCATCCGATGTCAAAATGAGGAGAATGAGGTATCATTGGAAATTTCTCTGAGTCTAATACAACATGGAATCCATGATTTTCTGATTCATAGATTATTAACAACAAATATTTAACCCTGAACCATTGTTACCAACCCAACCTTTGAAACTATAGTCATGAATTTGCAAAGGCTCATTCTCACCAACTGAGGGTCAAAACCTGGCATAAGATATACCATTGGAAATCTCTCACTCTTCCCTACATCACCTCTAGGCATGATTTTCATTTCAAGTCATTTATCTGAACAAAAAGAGACCAGTAAGCCACAACTATGGATGTTGTCCATTTAAGAGGTGTGAAAGTTGCGCCCTTTGTAGACTGGTCATACGAAATCAGAATCAGGTTCATGATAACCTGTTGGAAATATTTTCCTGATATTTGTATGATGTAGGAAATTTATTTTCTACATAAGGAACAATTTTCATTTTATTTTCTATGGAATACCATGTCCTCACGAGACTTGCCTGGTGACAAGCAAACAGGGCCAACTTTGAAATTTTTGCAAGCTAAGTCCTTGACTCATGAAATATGAATTGAGAAACCTTGACATGGGGAATTATGACATGGGAGGGTTTTAGAACTCAAAATTAATATTGGGAGGGTCTTCCCCAGGGGAAAAAGAACATGGTCTCAAGATAATATGGACAAGTTTGGAATGAGCTCACTTGGGTGCCATCAAGATGTTGATGGACATAAGGGTATTAATGACCATTATATATTTTTCCAATATGTGATAGTAGGATAGGGAACACCGTCTATCACCTTGTAACTAACATAGACTGATATCAAGTGACTTGAAATTGTTGCCTGATACTCCACTAGTGTTTGATAAGTCATTATGGTGCTCAGAAAAAACCTCTAAAAGTAGCCCATTGATACTCTTTAATGGACAAGGTCCATGTTGACTATGACCCTTACCACCATCTTTGACTAGAATCGAAGCATAAGAGGCTGATAAGAGCAACCCTTAGGCTAGCTTGTGAAGAAATAAAAGTGGTAAACATCATCTTGAGCCCAAAACATATTGTTGGGTCAAAATTCTTGGCGTCGAATGGGAAATTCCTTCCGAGGCATGTAGAACAAAGGGAACACTTGCATGACATGCGAGAATACTCGATAGAAATTTATGATTTTGAAGTAATCGAGGTGGTTGAGGGGCAGGATTCAACTGTAGTATGAGGACCATTTTTCACATAAGGGATAAACTGAAGAATGAAAGTGGTGCAATAAATATATAAATAAGAGTGTATATTGAGATTCATAAAAGGTAGAAGAAAAGTGATAACTACCTAGGTTTTGTGTAGCAATGTGGCCCAAATGACGTGATTCCCTCACCTAGATTATGGCTTAACTGTGAGAATAGAGGCTTAAGGTGAACCTTGGCTCAACAAAATTTTTCATGCATGTCTTCTATTCTCAACACACACACACAAGAAAACGAGTATCTTTTTAAATTAGTGACCCACTGGAGAAAAACTAGCAAGAAAACCAATCAGTCAAGACAATAAGAAAATATGAAAAACTTTTGCAGAAGATGTTGAAATGTCTCAAAATTCTTAAGTGATTGTACTTCGAAGGAAAAATAACGTTTCTTAGAAAATGTCACATTGTAAGTTTTGGGGTAAAGAGCAGTTGCAATAACATAGCTATGTAAGCCATCATTCCATCAGGTTTTAGCTTCACTAGGAAATGTTATGCTAACCCCCTTAGACTTTCCCCACTGACTTTAATCTTAATTTAAATCAATATTACTCCTATTTAAGGTGATACCAAGCCACAAGTTTCTTTAGGGAAAAGCATGATAGAAGGATTCTTAGGGGTGCACTTTTCAAACATTCATATGAATACAAGGAAACTACCTTTCTCATTAAAACCAAACAAACCAGAAGTCAAGGAGAAGTAGGCAGCCTACGACATTGAAATGGAACGGGCCAAAATGAAGGGAAAAACCAAAAGGGGCCTACACTCAAAAACTAAAATAAAACAAGCCAAAAACTCAAAATTGAAACAACAGTAAATACATACAAGCATAAAATCAAAATGTGGTGACTTATGTATAGAAAGATGAGGTTTCTCAAAAATAAAAGAACTTTAGGTGGCGACCATTCACAGGGAATTGGACGGGTTCACCATCCAAGGTTTTAATCTAAAAGCATTGGTCCCTAAAACCTCGTATATTGTGTAAGGACCCAACCACAAAGAAACAAATTTGCAATGTTTAGATAGCGCCTCATGTGCTTTGTCCCATAGTAAGACATCATCCCCTGCTTTGTAATTTACCATTGTGGCTCTTTTATTGAAGGAACGTTTGGCAATGTCTTGTCTCTTTTGGAGGTGTTAGAATGCATATTTTCTAACCTCCTCTACTTCAATCAGTGTGTCTAAACGATGTTGTAAGCGTTGGAAATCATCTTCTGCCTCAGCAATAGCCAATATCAAGGTTGGAATTTGTAAGTGAACAAGCAAAACAATATGGATTCCATACACCCAAGTGTAAGGACTTTGGCCTGTATTATATGGTCAACCCATAAAGCAAAGTTTAGTTTAGTGTGCCATTCATGCTTGTTGTCTTTGATCATTCTCTTAAGCATCAGAATCAGATTTTTATTTGTTGATTGAACCAATCCATTACCTTGGGGGTAATAGGTTGAAGATAAAAAAAAGTTGGATGTTGTATGTGACACCAAGGTGAAGCATGACATCAAACATGAAATATGATCTATTATCAATTAGTATCTTAGCAGGGGTTCCAAAGTGGGATAAAATGTTATGCTCAATGAATTCTACCACCTGCTACTTCCTATCATTCTTAAGGGAAACTACTTCGACCCACTTTGTAAAGTAGTTCGTAGTAGTTAAGATGAATATATGACCAACATTAGATGGTGGTGAGATCGGTCCAATAAATTCCACACCCCATCTTGCGAAAGGGACTTTTACTTTGATAGGATTAAGAGGTAAAGCAACTAATTTTTGCTTCCCAGTGAAACATTGGCAAGCTTCACATTTTTAAACTAGTAAATGGGCATCTTGGTGGAGTGAAGGACAAAAGTAACATGCATTTAAAAATTGTGTTGTAGTTGTTTTGGCTGAAAAGTGACCTCCACAAACTCCTAAATAAAATTGTTCAAGTGCCATTTGGGCTTGATCAAGAGTCAGGGAATGTGACAAAACCCCATCAAGGTTTTTCCAATAAAGTATTTGATATTGCAATACATACCGGACAAATTGTAAGTGAAGTGTTCGCTTGGATTTAGTATCCATGTCAAGTGGGAAAACACCATTCATCAGAAAATATACAATGGGTTTGTACCATGCTTGTGAGACCAACTCAGTTTCATTAGTCATTTATTCGTAAGAAATCAATTCTTATGCTTAAGGTGATTCAACTATGGTTGAGGCATGCAATTGAGTTAGAAATTCAGCCAACCATGTTCCCCTTATGGTTTTTGTTGGTTTAATATCGAAGTCATATTCTTTCATGCACATGATCCATTTGGAACACTTACTATGAAGTTTAGTTTGGTTCAAAGCATTGACTAAGAGAGTTGTAGGAACAAAGTACTGATTATTGTGGCCTTGGATGTAATGTTGAAACAATGCCAAGGCTTTATACAAAGAATAACTTTGTTTATCAAGTTGAGGATAGTTCAGTTGATGTGTTTTAAAATTTTGACTTACAAAAGCAATTGATCTAAGGTTCTCCTCATGGTCTTTTTGCAATAAGATTACATAAATAGTCTCCTCTTATGAGTTAGTGTACATGACAAAGTCTTTAGAGTGATTAGGACTAATGAACAGAGGTGCAGTACGGATGGATTGATTAATGGATTCAAAAGCATGACAAGTAAGGGGGTCCCATTTGAACTGAATTCCCTTCTCCATAAGTTGATTTAGAGGTTTGAAAACTTGAGCAAAATCAGGAATGAAGCATCTCAAGAAGTTGATCTTTCCAAAGAAAGATTGCATCTCTTTTTTATTGGTAGGTAAGGGTAGCCTTTTTATTTCTACCACTCTCTTAGGGTTCAATTTGACACCTTCTTGAGACACAATTTGACCCAAAATATTTCCCTCCATGACACTGAAAATGGTCTTCGTAGGATTTAAGGATATGCCAAAATGATGACATATAATAAGCACTTTCCTAAGGTGGTCAAAATGACTACCTCGTTGTTTGGAGAAAAATATGAGGTCATCGAAATATACAATTATAATCTTACCCAACATGCCTTTGAAAGAAATGGCCATGACATGTTGAAAGGTGTTTCCGATATTAATCAAACCAAGCAGGATTTTGTGATATGCATACATGCCCCAACGGGTGGTGAAGGTGTTTTTGTGAATATCAGAAGGTTTGAGGGATATCTTATTGTAACCTAAGAAACCATATAAAAGAGACAACATTTGAGCCCTGGAGACTTGTTGGAGGATCTCCTCCATAGGTGGGAGATGGTAGTTGTTTTTTAAGGATATTTTATTCAAATGTTGAAAATCAACACACAACCGACTATCCCAAATTGGACACCCACTGTGAATAGTGAGCATAAAACATGACTCATGTTGCTTCCATCTTGTCTAATTCACCCTTAATTGTTCATTCTAAAGAAGGGTTGTTCTTCCTTTGTTTCTGCTTGTAAGGTTTCTGATCAGGGATTATGGGTATGGAACGGACTATCTCCTGCATATTGAAGACCTTGAGATCCTCGTAGGAATAGGAAAATAAATCTTTGAACTCCGTTAGGAGTTCTATTAATTGAGTAATCTTGGAAGGAGAACACTGTGACCCTATATGAACCAATTTTGGATCTTTCTTTGTTCCTATATTTATAAGGATGGTTTCTTGCACCTTCCTAATAGATTTGCTATCAATACTAAGTGAAAAGGTAGAGGCATCATTGGAATCAAACATGGATTCTAACATGAACAAACTAGGGGGGATTTTGTTTGTTTTCAGTTGAATTATATCCCTAGTTTCTTCTTCCAACTCAGTGTTGATATGAAAATCTTCGAATTCCTCCTTGCTTTGAAGGAACTTACAAATTTGTTCGTCGATATCAAAAACTTGCCAAGAGTCAATGTTATCATGTAACACATGCCTTTGTAATATTTGGACTTTAATATCCTTGTCAAACCTTACAAAATCCAAAGTAAAGTACAAACCAACTAAGGCCAAAGTATCAGCTACATGGTTCGAGGCCCTAGGTGCAACTTGCATATTGAAAGATGAGAACTTTTCAATAAGTTCCTTAGCCTTTTGGTAGTATTTTTTTAGGATAGGGTTATGAACCACATATTTGTACCTGATTTGGTTCACAATGAGCTATGAATCCTCGCTCACCAACAAATGGCTAATTCCTAAGTCTAAGGCCTTTTGGAGGCCCTGAACTAATCCTTCATATTCTTCCATGTTATTGGTGTTGGGGAACTCTAAATGAAAAGAGAAATGGATTTCCTTTCCCTTTGGATCACACAAAAAAACCCCATCACTAGATCCGTGCTTGGATTTAGCACCATCAAAATCCATGCTCCACATCACTTCCTCTAGCTCGAGAGGAGGGATACAACATCCTCTTCAGATAACATAGTATAAGTACCCATCCCCATGTATTGAAAATACACATGTTTCTTGTTGTAGGAAGAAGGTACAACATGTTCTCGGTACTTTGGCTTTCTCCTAATGACAAATTATACAACTTTATGAGGAAAGGTGAAGTGAGTTCCTTCCATGAAGTAGCACCCCCATTTGACCTTGGAGGACCACTCTCTCCCTAAAATAATAACATATGCTTCATGTATGTATGGTACAATTATGTTTATTAGCATGTTCACATCGAGAGCTTGGTGGAAGGCAATGGATAAGTCCTTGATGTAACCAATGGTTTCTACGGTCCTTGAATCCAAAGCTAGTATATCTTTACAAGGACTTGTGCACTCAATACCCAAGCTCCTCATAACTCGAAGGGGCATGAAATTATGCCTTGCTCCTGTATCGACACCATAATTATGGAGCAAAAAATAAAAAATCTTTATTGAGACATAGAAAGGAGGAGCTCCTGGGTCTAAATCGATGGAATCATATGCCTCCTTTGGTTAAGAAAAGGCCTCTTTGTAAAGAGGAACTCTCATTTCTATTTGTGAAGTAGGAGGGGTTTGTAGAACATGCAAAAAATTTTCAAATTGATAAAGTGCCCTAAGAGCATCCAATAATGACACATGGGCTGGAACTTTCACTAGATATTCAACTACATTGTAAGATCTCTATGTTGGGAAGCATGGAGGAAGATCCTTAGGTAAAACCTTGTTTAGATTCCATGGAAATCTGTTCTTCGGAGGGGAAGGTGATCTACCACTCATGATATCTTTGTTTTTTCCATTGTCCTTAGGACC
The DNA here is from genome assembly GCA_009831015.1 of Picea engelmannii. Lineage (NCBI taxonomy): Eukaryota > Viridiplantae > Streptophyta > Pinopsida > Pinales > Pinaceae > Picea > Picea engelmannii. The sequence goes on along the minus strand of ML784656.1, from coordinate 572,348 downwards.
AGTTCTAGCCCCTTCCACTTCTTGCAGATTTGGTTTAGAGGCATGACTCCTAGCTTCTACAACAAATATTCCAAAGGGAGGAGAGTTATCATCGTTAAGGACATAATCTTCCATGTTGAAGTGATCATTCTACGAAGTGGAGGTAGGATTTTTTTTTATTGGAGGTAAAGGTTCCTTGTCGAACTTGGACAAGTACAAGTGATGTGTATACAAGTAAAAATGCTGGAGATCATGGAAGTCCTAGAAAAAGTGACACCAATCCACTTCAACAACATTCTACCTAGGAGAGGGAGTAGGAGGAAGAGGAGGCCTTGACCTCGAAGGGGCAGTAAACTACAAGTCATTTACTTTTCGATTAAGGGAAAGTATTTGATTTTTCATGTTCATTAGTAATTTCAATGTTTCAGAACTTTCCCTTTCTTCCATCCTTGAATTTTGCGTAGGTGGGGGTTCATATTGAGGAACCTCATTTCTAGGTACCTCATTCTTAGGCCTCTTGTTTTCCGTTAAAAAGGGGTTGCGCTATAGGTGATGGAATTATACTAGATTCCTCCTTGTTTCTCTCAATTTCTAGGGCACTAGTCTTGGCCACATCTAAAGTCTGAATTTATTTGTCTTTCAATATGTACTTTACATTTGGATTCATAGAAGTCATGTAGTAGTGGAACAAATTGTTCCCATATGGTTGGGAATTTGTTGGGATCTTGTTCAAGGTGGAGGTAAAGCGTTGGTTTAAATTTTAAATTTTCTCTCCCTCATGGATGGAGATAGTTTGAAATTCTTGAGTAGGGAAGCCACATCATCTGCTCCTTGGAAATGTTTCTTGAACACTTGTACAATAGTGTCCCAATATGGGATATTGTCATTGGGACGCAAGAGATACCATCTCATTGCTTCCCCTTCAAAGGTCATTATGAAAAGTCTAATGATGACATCAAGAATTTTTATGTCCATAAGTGCTAATGCATCATAGAAGTTTTGTACATGTTCCTCGACATTTAATGTACCAATGCCATTGAACTTAGGAATTCAATTTGGGGCATCCATAGGAATTTCATGAAGAGGTCGGGCCAACCTTAAAGGATTCTCAGGTTTCCATGGAATTTCCATCGAAACAGATGTGGGAGGAACAAAAATAGTTGTTGGAACAATTAAGGGATCAACCTAAGGGTTGGAAATTGTCGATGGACTGACTAATGCTTGTTTTAGTCTTGGTTTTTGAATAGAAGAAGAGTAATAGGGTGACTTATCTTGCATGACATGTGTAACAATTTTCTCTAGTTTTCCATATGTATGTGTCTCACTACTTGTTTTCTTTCGCAAACTTTAGCTTCTTGTAATCCTAGGGGACATTGTTTACCTTGTATTAGGATGTTTCCGCCTTCCGAGCTTGCAAGGGGATCATGTAAGTACTTTGATTACAAGAGAGGTATCACATCAATAATCCTACTTTTCCTGACAAGATGTCAAAGTAACCCAAATTAAACAAAAAAAAATTTTAGTTCTTCACCAAGTGAAAAGTAAGGTATGTTAATTGATAATTGTTCAAGTGAGTTTGAAAAAGTAGGGTTGGATACAGACAAGGTGAAAGAAAAGAAAAACTTGATGGTATTTATGGCTCCCTAATGCAATGAAATTACAAGGGGACTGGACTATAACAAGTACCAAGGAAATCCGATGACTCACTTAATGACCTTGTCTTGAAATTATGTCAAAAGGTGGGAAAAATACACCAAAGAATTTTGGGTTCGATGCTTAGTAGAAGTTTGGGATAAAAAAAAAAACAAAGATATTTGCAAGGTCCCCAGTGGAGTTTCCATAAAATGGATGTTTTATAAGAAAAATATATCTGTTGGGATGGATTCCACCTATTTGAATGTGAAGTCGTTTACATCATCTTTGATAGCTCGGCACGAGGTAGAGACTACCCACACCTTCGATGGTACTATGTCTGAGGTGGTAAAAGGGGGGAAAATGAGAGGTGAAATACTTACAGAAAGTCTCTCTTAGGACCACACACCCTGGGTATTGTCCTCCCTCATCTTCCTGAGTGGCCAAAATGGCCTGGGGGTTGAAAAATATAAACAAGGAGATGAAAAACAACTCGCAGATTTTTAGGACAACAAACTAATAAAAGAAAACAACAAGTTGTTTTCTCCCTTAAGGCCTTGTGAAAGGGCCTGAAATTGGTTTCCAAAGTAAAATGGGGTTCCAAACAACAACCTAGTGGATGTCTTATGAAAAATTATCGAAAAACAAGAGTAAAAAAATATTTAATAATCTATAGTCAGGTATTTTTTAGGTGGTTGTACATGATGAACAACAAGTTGATCAAGACTTGTAAGGTGTGGGAACATGCCTTGAATGACCTGGTATTACTTGAGATTTCCCAGAAAGTGGTCCCGAGACTTTTTAAGTCTAAAAAGGGGTCTGAAAATTAAATAACAACCTTTTAACAAGATGTAAAAACTATTTCAAGAGGATGTAATTGGCTACAACTTATAATCACCGAGATATGGGGTGGATTGACAAAAGGTAAGACTTGAAAATTGTATTTAATTGTGATTTTTAATTTATTTAAACACAAGCAGTGGCTACCATAAAGTTTTAAAGGTCCTACCAATCATGAAAACACTTATTATCCAATACTTGTTCCACTTAGTATAAAAAGAGTGAGCTGAGGTAGACCACATGGCTAGAATGAAGAGTGCCCCATGCAGTTCAAAAAAGGATGGATTAGCCCCTTCTTGTCACTAACGCTTTCAGTATCTTAAACTCACTTGGATGGAAGAAGGATACCTGCACAAAGGAAGAGGCTCGGGACCCCCCAAGGGAGTTTAGTTGTGTTTACCCAAGAAAAGTAGCATTCCAACCCAAGTTGAGCTAATCAACTTCTTAACTGTTTGATTTACGAGACCAATCGAGATCACTCAATTGATACCAAGTTGAAAACTTATGAGGGGATTCTGATGAAGATTCCCTAGATTTGACTCTTGGTAGTCTAGAAAATGAAATTGCATGAATTGAAAGACCAAGCCATCCACGTGGGGAGATCACATCTTGTTTTCACAAATGCGTCTCTTGGTCAACAAATTGAAATCTATCTCTTATATAAGATATAAATATGTATATATATAAAAGTATAATATATAGATAAATAAGTGTTTTTAGTTTTTTGTGTTTCGTGGGGAATATCCTTGCCTTTTTTTCAAGTTTTATGCATGCTTTTGGTGGTTTTTTTTTTGTTGATTTTGAATAGCCCATTTAGGGGCAACAACCTGAAAGTTATAAAAAGAGAAAACAAATAAATTAAGTGAATACCAGTTCAACCTCCCTATTAAATTTCATGTTAACCATAGTAGGCATGATGGCACGAGAATGAAACCATCACCCAATAATAGGGTTATGTGCCTTTTTCATTCATCTAGGGTGGTGTGGTACTCGAATATATTTAATCAAAGATAAACTATACACCTACACTATTCAACCCAAAGGAATGGGCTAAAACTCTTTGTGAGCCACATAGCCACCATATGCATGAGAGCCTCAACTAATTCCTTGTTTGTGGAATTGAAACTATCAGACAAAATTAAATGAAATGAACAAACACAAAGATGAAATTAATATTGTTTATGAACATAAAATTACATAAAAAACTCAGAAATTTCTTTACAATAGCATGTTATAAATAACATTGAAACATGTGCAAGGATGGTGTAACTAAATGAAATGAAAATAAATGTGAAATCGAGAGTGGGGGAAGGATTATACAAGTATGTGATGATGTTTTGGTCTGTTGTCATGTTGTCCTCTTTTCCTCAAATAGGTCTTCAATTGGTTCTTGACTGCTTAGGAGAAGCAAAACAAGCAACCAGTTATATCCTAACATGCGAGCAATGAAATTTTAGTAATTTTGAATAACATATCTGAACTAAATAACACAGAAAATAGTGAATGAAAAAAATATGACAAGTAACTAAGATGTATGTCCCAGAAGGTTAAATTGACCAGATTGGTCAACTTTCCTATTTAGGACAACAATACAAATGACA
>ML784656.1:504564-530777 GCA_009831015.1 Picea engelmannii | reverse complement strand
CGATACCCTATCCCACGCATTGATGAGTTGATGGATGAACTACATGGGGCAGTTTTCTTCTCAAAAATTGATCTACACTCTGGATATCATCAGATCAGCATCCGAGAGTAGGACATAGAGAAGACAACATTTCAATGTCATTTTGGACACTTTGAGTTCCTAGCTATGCCATTTGCGCTAACCAATGCACCCGCTACATTCTAGTCTTGCATGAACCATATATTTAGGGATCAATTAAGGAAACCAGTCTTGGTTTTCTTCGACGACATATTGATCTATAGCCAGTCATGGAAAGAGCATATGAGGCACCTGGATGAGGTATTGATCATCATGGAGGCACAATCATTATATGACAAAGAGTCCAAGTGTGAGTTCAGTATGACAAAGCTGCTTTAGTTAGGCCACATCATCAGTGCAAAGGGGGTACAGGTGCACCAAGAGAAGATCAGGGCCATTCTGGATTGGTTGATGCCCAAGAACGTGACAGAATTGAGGAGCTTCTTCGAGCTGTGCAGCTATTACAGGCGGTTTGTCTGGGGTTTTTCTCAGCTTGGAGCACTACTAACAGATCTTACCAAGCATGGGACCTTCATATGGACCGAGAAATCATAGGAAGCCTTTGATCAAATGAAGGAAGTCATGGGCACTTGTCCAGTGTTGGCACTACCAGACTTCACCTTGCCATTTGTACTAGAGTGTAACGCATCTGACGAAGGGATCGGTGTATTTTTTATGCAGGGAGGACACCCCATTGTATTCAAAACCCAGAAGCTTAATCAACCTGAGATTTTGTACTCCATTTATGACAAGAAAATTTTGGCAATCATGCATGCCTTGACCAAGTTCAGACAATATTTGGTGGGCAGCAAATTCATGGTCAAGACCGATCACAACAGTTTGAAGTATTTCCTTGAGCAGAAGGACCTCAGTGAGCACCAACAGAAATGGGTGACGAAGGTACAGGAATTCGACTTTGACATAGAGTATGTCAAGAGGAAGAAGAACATTGTGGCTGATGCACTATCGAGGAGACCTACGGCATGTTCTTTGATGGAGATTTCAACAGATTGGAAATCCCACTTGTTAGTGGAATATTCCAAGAACAAGTTCGCCTGTGAGGTGATGGATGGGAAGATACAGGATGAATGGTATAGGGTCATTGACAATGTCATATTTTACAAGGATAGAGTCTACTTGGTTCCAGATTCAGGGCTTAAGAAGAAGATCCTCACCGCAATTCATGATTCACCTCTAGCAGGCCATCAGGGGTTTTTCAAAACCTACAGACAGATCAAAGAGAGGTTCTCATAGAAGGGCCTCAAACAAGACGTTATGAGACACGTCAGTGAGTGTGTGACTTGCTAGCAGAACAAGTCATAGCATGCTCTTCCAGTAGGGCTACTTTAGCCACTCCCCATTCTAGAGCAGAAATGGGAGAGTATATCTATGGACTTCATCAACGGTCTACCCAAGGTCCAGGGTAAGGACTGTATCTATGTAGTGGTCGACAGATTGACCAAGTTTTCTAATTTCTACGCCATACCGACAGAGTACACCGCAGTTCAGGTAGCCGAGCTTTTCTTCAGGGAGGTCTTCAAATTTCATGGGTTGCCGAAGAACATCGTTAGTGACAGGGACAGTCGGTTCATAGGGAAATTTTGGAGAGAGTTGTTTCGGTTGGTGGGGACAGAGTTGACACCTAACACCCGCTATCACCCTTAGATAGATGGGTAGACCGAGATTGTCAACAAGTGGGTTGAAGGGTATTTGATGAACTATGTAGGAGGACAACAGAGAACATGGGTAAAGTGGTTACATTTAGGAGAACATTGCTACAACACCACCTTCCACATTTCCATTGGTATGACACCCTTCCGATCATTGTACGGATATGATGCTCCCACTTTGGTAGACTTGGTCTTCAGGGAGAGCAGAGCACCCAAGGCCAAGGATTGGATCATAGAGAGTCAGGATATTCTCAATTTGTTGAAAGAGAACCTGCAGATGGTGCAAAACAAACAGAAGATATGTGTGGACAGGCATAGGGATAGAGCACAGCTTTGAGGTTGGAGATTTGGTTTTCTTGAGACTCCAACCCTATAGACAGTCATCTCTGAAGAAGAGTGGGGTCGAGAATCTCAAGACCAAATTTTATGGTCCTTGCAAGATCATGCGTCGAGTAGGCGAGGTTTCTTACGAGATAGAGATTCCAGAGGGGAGAAAGATTCATAACATGTTCCACGTGTCTTGCCTCAAAAAGGCAGTGGGACAATTCATTATCACATCAGAGGAGCCTCCCCTGTTGGTTGAGGAGGGATAGTTGGAGTTAGTTCTGGAGGAGGTTTTGGAGTTTCGGGAGTGGAAACTAAGGAGCAGGGTCATCAAAGAGTGTTTGATCATATGGAGAGGGATTTTAGTAGAGGACACTACTTGGGAGAGCGAGCAGGTGTTGCAGCACCCTGGAATGGTATTGCTTGAGGACAAGCAATTTCGGGAAGGGAGGACTGTAATGTCCCTTTCCAAATAAGATCTCCAAAAGAGGAGGCTTAATGGTCTAAACCACCCCATTAGACTATAGCCAGGGCCAAAGAGAGGTAAATAGGGTTACTAGAGGTCACTTCAGTCACAAGTGTTATATTTGGAAAGTGACATTGAGCTACAAAGGGCTAAAAACACTTTTAATTCATTATGAGATAAAAATAGAAGTCAACAGTGAATTAGGGTTTCAACAGTGATTTAGGGTTTTGGAAGTCAACAACGAATTAGGGTTTCAACATGATTTAGAGTTTTGGAAAGCTATAAAGGAAGGGTCAACGACCTAATTCATCATTATGCAGATTATGACTTGTCATTAAGGAGAAGAGGCGTATCTCAGGAGAGATAGTTCAGCGTATTCCAGGAGGAATACACCAGTTAGCTGATTTCGGTGTTGAAAGACACACCCTAATCACCTGGAAGATCATCCAAGTCTTCCATCATTCTTCATTGATTCCGCAGTGCTCCCATATTCCAGGTATTATCTTTTAGTTGCTTATTTGTATTCCGGCTAAGATCCTTTTGTCTTTTGATCTAGCCGAGTGTTGTTATTTTATTCAGCCACAGTTGATTATTTTTATTCTGGCTAAGATCCTTTTTCTGTTGATCTAGTCGAGTATTGTCAGTTTATTTAGCCGCATTCGGCCATTTTGTAATCCACATAGATATCATAATACAAACTTTGCAGTCCTTTGTTGCGTTTATTATTTGTATGATCATTTATATGTTGTAAACCTTTGATCCTACACACACATTAGCTTCATTTCCTAGACTATCTAAGGCAGGAACATTACATTGTAACCTCTCAGAAAAGTAGTTATAGCAAATATGGCATACCTTGTTGAATTTTGGCTTATTCTAGAGAGCGACCTTGTAGAGCGTGCCCCGCACGGAATATTTGTTGAATAAATCTGAAACTATTACAAAGAATACTACAGATTGTAATATAACCAACACATTTGATCTTACTAAATTTGGATCTGTTATGAAGAAGTTATGACATTTTTATCCGAAACACCTGTTTTTGACTAGTTTCAGGACTAGTCACAAACCCTATTTTCAATAGAGTGTAACTCCAAAAATGCAATGACCCACAAGATGAATTTTTTGACATAGATACTTGGATATGTTTCCTCAATGGTATAGAAATTTCATGGTCTGAATCATTCTAGAAAAAAAAGTTATTGTGAAAATGGTGAGATGACCAGTAAATAACATACCTTAGAAAGCATCATCAAAAGAATTTATCCTTCCTTGAATTATGGCCTTCTTTTCTTAACCTTCCCTCAAAAATTAGGCTTAGATATCCTTTTTTTATCTCAGACACCTATAGGTATTCAATATTCTCAAGTGTATCTAAAATGAGAGATCCTTTCCTCTTATTTATACTCTCCAAGTAGCTTCCTTAAAAACATCTTCTAGGTCACTTTACCCATTTTTCTTATTTTAGGGTTAACCCACTTATAATTTCTCCATTAAATTTATTATTTAAATCATTTAGTTTGCATTCACTTTGAATTATAATACACTCATCAATTCAATTTATTATTTACCTTCTAAAATCTCTTAAACCACTTTGACTGCTTTGACCTTTTGGGGCTTCTAGATGACATAAGAGGGTCCTCCAACTTCGTAAGGCCATAACTCGCAAACCATGAGGAGTTATGTGACGTTCCACATACCACTAGAAATGGAATGACATGTACCATCCATATAGAATATTATTACTTTCAATTATATCAAAACTCATACCATTATCCATCAAACAAACTTGGGTCCATTACCTAAACCTGGGTTCTCCAAATTCTCATGGCCATAACTCTCTAACCACGAGGAGATATGTGACGTTCCACATACCACCAGAAATGGAATGACAAGAACTATCCATATAGGATAGTTTTAATGACAAATTCACTGACCTTCATCTTATTATTCCACAGATAAGCATGGGTTCTCTAATCATACTTATAGGATAACTCAATCTGCAAAGCGTCTTCCCATGAGGGCTTTCACCATAAGGGGACCACTTCGGAGTTCATCCATTTATACTTATTATCAACCATGATAAGAAAATAACGAGTCATCTTTACATCAAACATTCTTGGGCCCATTACCCAACCTTTGTGCTAGGAGGCTTTCTTCAAGGGTTGACATCAATGACAACCAACCTTAATCAACATCTTTCACCTAGATATTTGATCATTTCAAAGGAGGAGGAGGCAACAATAGACAGATTTGGTAGCAAGGAAAAATTTGGGCAATAGAGCAATAGCGAGTACAACCACAAGGAAGTTCAACAGATTGGAGCAGAGTTATAAATATGTACACATTGAGCATGTCACTCAACGCATTTGTGTACTTGAGTTACAATGTATAAAATAACGTACTTACGCAAGATGAAGAAGGAATATGCATGTACATACACGAGTTTCAGTACAGAAAATCACATACATACACAAGCTATAGTGAGGACAAGCACGTACAAGTCTAAAAAAGTTGTAGGTACAACTTCATATAGCAGCAATAGAGGTGCTAGGTTGCAGGAGTTGGTTGTTTCTCAATGGACAAAGAGCATGACAAGGGCACATGAGTTGTTCACCAGTTGGTCAAAGATAGACTCATATCTGCATGTTAATATTTGTGATGATGGAAAGTGTGGTGTAGAAGGAGTTGGTACAGTCAAGCTCCAACTAGAGTCAAGAGGTTTTCTGGAGTTGGCAAATATGTTGTATATCCCATAGTTGAGGTTGAATTTTCTCTCAGTCTCATCTTTGGAGGACAAGGGTTATGCAGTCTTTCTCCAGAACATACAAGTGTTCATGCATTTAAAGGGAGCTATCCCTGACACTATAGTCGAAATTAGTGTCATATAGGGCAAGGTATATAGGTTAGAGGGAAATCTTGTAAGAAGATCCAAGGGGATATTGGATCATGGATCAATGTCAGTGTCAAAGGAAAAGGAGCAGGAGGATATGAAGGGTGAGAAGCCAAATGATGTGCAGAGTTGACAGACTTCTAGTGTGGGGAATCAAACTTCAAATGGGAAGAGGGAGTTATCCTCTTCCTGTTATGTCAGGATACCTTGCTGGTATGAAATGACATTGATGGATGCTTAGGAGTAAGAGGCTTGTAGGATAACTTTGAGGGACAATAGACCTTCAAAAAAGTTTCCAAAATTCATGGCATTGATATGTAGCATCATTGAGTCCATGACTTCTAGTATTCAAGGAGAAGCTGACCGGTAGGGTTGGAGGGAAGCCAATGAGTAGGATTATGTGTGCGAGATTGTGCTAGGATCAGATGGAGAACTAATTCTAGGTGTCTCTTTGAGAAGTACCTTCCTCTCTAAGAGGGAGTGTTGATTTTTGTAGCATCGAACAGGTACTTTTGCACATGTCTAAGTGTCTTGACATGTGGAATTCATCCAAATCCTTTTACCTTGAGACCTTACTTTAATTCAAGGAATTATTAAAGTAAATTTCTTTTATTATAGAGTTGAGTTTTATTTAAAGAAATGCTTTAATTGGCATTAGTGAATTAAATAATATCCATTGATAACTAGTGAGGTGAGAAGTAATGTCAATCGTCAATCACTTTGGAGATTAGGGTTAGGTCATGACTCAATCTTATCAAATCAAGGCTAGGGTAAAGGAGAAGATAATTTCACACATAGATAGAAAAGAAGGAATTTTGATAGTGTGGAGTCATTCAAGAGTGTAGAAGCAAAGAAGAAATTTTTCTTACACTTGAGAGAGAAAAGAAGGACTTTTGCTCAAAGGACCGTGATTCAAGGAGATTTTGGATAGGTGGAGAAGGAATTCCATCTAAAGATCATGTCAGGGAGAAGACAGAACAAAGGAAATCACAAGTGGGTTTTAGTTGGTTGGATCCGCAACAATAGGATCATGTCATACAAAGTTTTTGTACAGTATTTGAGTGCATGTACATGGGTTTCAATGGAGACAGATGCGTATACACGAGTTTTCGTAAGGAAAGGAAAGCAAATTGTGACAAATGTGCAAGCTCGAGATCGTACAAAAAACCATAAGTTTTTAGGGTTTTGTAGGTGTTGTCTAAGGTTTTATGTATTTCTCTGTGGGCCATTTTCCCAAGTATAGGAGCCCTTGTAAGCTTTGAAGTTATTTGAATAATAAGTTTATTTGATATGCATAATATCTTTGTGTATTGTGTTTGAGATTTTTGGTTTCCTATATTGCTTCCGCTATCTTTTTTTGAGTTGAATATTCTGGCAAATGTATGTTGTTTTGTGAGATGCTAATTTGATTTACACTAGGAAATCACTAGATAACAAGATACCTAGGACTGGAGTAAGGGATTTCAACACTACCCATAGTTAGAAAATGTCAATTATACTTGATTGGACAACATCTAGGTAATGTCATCATCACACATGCATGCATTGAGATTTGGTATCTTAAAATAAAGAAATAATTGCTCAAAAAATTATTTCCATTTAGTAATTGGTGTATAACCTAATACTATCTAATGTGCAATATTTTTAACGGGTGGACTTGTGTTTCTTGTTTTGGTTTGCAAGGATGAATATGTGGCTACTCATTTTAGGGAGGAGAATGAGTGTGACGGTCCATGTGGAAGATGTCTTCTAGCTAGAAAAATTTCTCTGATTCATCAAATATCGAAATGATCCTACATATGTGAAACAACTATGTGTGAATTACACATGTGTCGTGCATATGTTTCATACTTTGAAATATGAAATATGTCAATTAATCTTGGATTACAATGTTGGCACCCTTGTTAATTTATTTGCTTCATTTCACCATCAATACAACCACAATAGTGTTATGTGTAGAGCGATTTGAGGTTTCTTCCAAAGATGTTACCTAGGATTTATTCGAGTGATTTCAGGTTTCTTTCAAAGATGTTACCTAGTATTTATTCGAGAGATATATTATGCTTGCATTGTATTTATTTCTTTGACATTTATGATTAGCATATTATGGTTGTTCATAAGGGTTTACTAATAGGGTTTTCACATGGTGGTAGGTGGATTTTGTTTATTGGGACTTAAGATAATGCTTAGATTTATCCTCAATTGAAATTCGATCTTAGTGATGCTTGGTCAAAGTGAAAAAACTGAACTACTAGTGCTCTGCATGGTTGAAAAACATGCAAAGTTGAAGAAAGCTTGTGAAATTTGGTGGCTAATGGATATGGTTTTTCTCTTTTATATATATTAGAGTGGATTTCTTTTTTTTGGTTTTGCTATAATTGATGTATTATTTTCTTAACTAGAAGGAAATTAGATTAGATCAATCTGTGATTTCTATAGGATTACTTTGTCTTACCATAATCTAATGGCATTCAAGATTCCAAAATTGTTTTCATGGTGACGTGGTTTAAATCTTTTTATTTTTGGTTTATAAAATATTTGGCAATGCTATGTATACTTTGAACATTCAAATAAGAGAAATCAAGCGTATGCATAAGAATGTTTTTCTAAAGCTAAGGGAAATAAGTTCAAAATGGGGAATTAGTTCTAGCGAAGCAATCCTAGGAATTGTATATCTAGAGAAAAAATTCCAAAATTAAAAACTTGTATGTAAAGTTATATTTTCTATAGGGAGGTTGAATAGGTGGCATCCTTGTAGGGAGGGTGGGTTGTCCATAGGTCCTATATGTTAGGCCTCCCATTTCTCTTGACTCAACAATATACAAATAGTAATTGGCTTAGTTCAATCTTCATGACTAGCTATGTCAATAAATAGGTCTAAATAAATTCAATTTTAATGTAGTGAAAAGTAGAGTGACCAACCCTCTGCACAAATTGTATGCAAACTAATTGAATTAGAATATTTTTAGGAAATTCTAGAATAACACATATTAAAGAATATCTCTAGTGCCATTGTTTTTAGAGGCAGAAAAGGGGAGAACACTATACTTTTGCATTCAGTAGAAGTCTGAATGTTATTGAATGTGGTTGAAAGATTCACTTACGAGTGATAAAGGAAAAAATGTCTAGCCTTAGTAGTGATGTATGGTTGTGTTATTTTTCTTTATTAATAATTAAACACCTCATAGTTACCTTGTGTTACATGCTAAGAGAAACATATCAGATCTCATATAGCTAGAAATTAATATTTGACAAAAAAATTCTTGAACAACTCATATAATCTCAACACACAACCGAAGAAAAGAGCCAAGGTAGAAAAGATTCAAGACCACTTACTATGTATTCACCATGCCTCATGAATTTTTCATTCTGAATATGAATATGAACATAGATACACTTGAATTTGAATATGAAAATGAAAGATATATAGTCCTTCTTGGTTTAAAGACAAACACAGTTGAAAATCAAAGATGGTTTTTTTTTTTTTTAGCACTATAAATTGTTTAGTTAACCATTTTCAATGGAACATACTAATAAATAACTTATCACACCCGAGTAGATAACCTCTAAACATGCACTGTAGAAGAAGTTATTAGTCTATTCATAGGTAATGCCCCTATGTTGATAAGTATTAATTTTTTTCACCTTCATTGATAATGATAACGACTTCATTATCCCAAAACTTATGTGCCTAAAAAAATCAAAATCAAACTAATGTTAATGTTTCTAACAATATTAGTTGATCTTCCAAGATTTCTAATAAATTCACTTTCACAATCTAGCAATCCATATATTCAAACCAAAGATTTAATGAAAAAATACACCATCAACATTAATTAACCTCGATATGAGGCCAAATAAGACCTCAAAGTATATGATTCACCAAGAAAAATGTTCTATTAAAATTCCACCAAAAACAATTAGGCTATATGAATAATAAAACCATGCAATTTATTTAAGAACATAAGAAAACAAGGGTTCATGGTAGCTTAGTCTCTGCCAACTAATGAAGTAAGCTTCCATGCAACATTATTAGAATTTAAATAAGATAATAATAATTAAAATTTAAATCTAAAAGTATGCGATGTGACAGTGTGTTTGAAAAACAAAACTTTACAGCGTGAAAATTAAAACTAGATGTCAAGTGACGATACTTTTTGCAGTCGAATTCCCTAGAAACTCCTAGCCAAAATCCCAGCCAAGGACGATCAAAGATTTGCTGAAATACCTATAAAGGTCGATTTTACAGCTCCAATGAGTCAAAGGGATCACCGCAAGATGATTTCACTAAGTCTATTTGATACCTGTACAAACTTTTAGAACCATCGACAGAATATCAGATACGAGAATGCTTAAATTTTGCAACTGAGTGTTAAGTTTGAAAATTTGAGGATGTTGTGGTTATTAACAGTCGTTCATTTCGTAGTCTACATGCTTTTCTCGGAAAAGGGCTTAATACAAAGAAATTGGTTCAATTTCATTCAATTTGCTACATTGTTAATTAAAGGATGCAAGATTTGATTTGCACACGTTGTTTTGGTGTTTTTGCAAATTTTTCAAATAATATGAATTTCGATGGGGCTTAAAATGGCCAAAATTGTGTATTTGGCATGCTAGGTTAGTTGTAGAAGTTGTTTTATTTTTAAATTTTGTGTTTCTAGGAAGGAGAAAACAAGCTAAAAAATTTAAGTGCAATGAAATTAACAATATGATTTGTTGATCATCCATGCCTTCTGGTTTTTTGGGCTATGATGATTTTGTAAAGCGTTAGAGAATCTAATCTCCAAGTCGGTAATATTCTTATTAAGCAACTTTCATGGAGGAAAAAAACTTCAATGAAGTGATAGAAAAATGTTACGAGAAGTGACAAACAACCTCTTGGAATAATTTAAGATACAGGGGTTCGGGCAAAACTTCTAAAACAATCTAAAGTTGCAATCTATATCATTGCAGATACCAATTTCAAAGCATTGGATATCTCCACTTTTGCAAAAGGTAAATTGGTGAGGAAGATGAAAGTTGTCTCAAAAGGAAGGAACATGTTGCATGCTCTTTGTAAAACGATGTGATGATCCAGCCTATATATTTGCCTTCTTCATTCATTGACCAACAAATGTAACCTACCTACCTGTTCAAGTAAATAAATATTAATGGAAAACTTATTGATTACATCATAGGTATTGTTTTTTATTGGTGATTTTCATCTGCGGCAGTGGCTAGTACGGTCGGTGGCATTATTATTCTCACCATGGGAGGAAAATGCATGTCCTTGACATTTCCAATTTATTAATACATTTTATATTCCACAACAACCATGCCGACCAATAAAATTTTCTAACTGTTATGTATTCTCAGGATGATGGTAAAGTATTCTCACTATTGTATCGTATATCGATGGCTACTTTATCAAAGTTTACAATTCCTAAAACAGATTAAACCTACCAATCAAAAAATTAGATTCACCATCCTACCACATGCTTCGTATAAAAGAGACTTGAATATGGTTGTACCAAGCACAAAAGAAAAAAGAAAAAAGAAAACCTATGAAGATTTGTTACAGAGAGAAGTAGAGAGCATTATTAATATTGTGTATTATAAATCCATTGAATATAAACACAAACACAAACCCATCTATACCTAGGTCTGAGATGAAAATTGAAGGAACAAAATAATATGAAACCTCGATTTAAATTTGTATGTGCCATGGATAATGATTTACCAGGCCTGAGATGATCAAGGCCAACACTTATAAGATTCATCAGCCCAACACAACCATAGAATTTTTCTAGGAAAATCGTGGCATTAGCTTGAGATTATTCATTTTTTATCCATTGAAGGAAAGGCTTGATGGTGCAAGTTTCACTGCAACCCTTTCTTAGGACTCGACAACCATCACAACTCATCCTCATCACCACAAGCTCCGAGAGCATGCGATCAAACTATAATTAACAAAATCAAATAGATATCCATTCAACATCAAAATGAACCATCCAATCCTCAACACTATATTCAGAAGCAAAAAAATATTTCATGCCTTCTAAACATTCCAGTCCTAGACAATAAATATTAAATAAAAGGATTAAAGCTTTCATGCCTTCTAAACATTTCAGTCCTAGACAATAGCCAAGTTGTTAATTAT
The DNA here is from genome assembly GCA_009831015.1 of Picea engelmannii. Classification (NCBI taxonomy): domain Eukaryota; kingdom Viridiplantae; phylum Streptophyta; class Pinopsida; order Pinales; family Pinaceae; genus Picea; species Picea engelmannii. Next base: position 519,228 of record ML784656.1, on the reverse strand, counting down.
TAAAACAGATTATAAAAACGATAGAATGCCACATTTAAAAGGTGTCAATGCCAAATGAATGTCAAGATATAGTTTTCAAGTAAATTTTCTTGAAACATTTTACGTTGTACATTGAGCTTGCCTTCTGGAATAATCTCTTTATGTATCGAGTCCAATCTCTTAAATTTATAATATGCACACTTAGATAAAATATTAGCCAATATTTTCTAATGATGACATGTGGTAGGGTTTTGTAGTGAAGTGGATGGAAAATTTGGGTGAGCACATGGTTTTTGTTGAGAAGAAACAACCAATATTGTCTAATGATGATACATGGTAGGTTTTCGTAGAAGACATTGCAGATTGATGTCCATCACCCCTCTCAATACTTTTATCCGATTTCTGAATTTGGTTTACATGAATTCCTTGCCTTTTAGATTCAGGTTCAAAGATGCCAGAGATACTATGAGAATTCCAAATTTTCTAGACATGAGTTATAGCTATGATGTTGTACAGAGTAATGGAGATGGATCATATTTTGTACAGAAAGATGGGTGAGGCGAGATGGGTGTTCGTATCAATAACGTATTTGTGGGTTTTCCTTCTCATCAGTTGGAGGATGTGGTCTAATGTAGTGAATAAGTATCTTTTGTCTAATGATGACATTGAATATTATAATTGTCTACAGACTTCTTGGGCAAAAGAACCTAATGAATGTTAGGCAACACTCCTCCATGGGCGATAGTCACACCCATCAATATGGAAAGATGATGAGAGAATATTGTGCACCAGTGATAGTGATAGAACCATCATATATTGAAATAGTTTTCGAGTGACCATTATGAAAATTGAATAAGGATCAAATTCAGTTTGGGTTCCACGTAGAAATGGATTCACATTCTCCAGTGTCTGAAAACACACTAATTTATCCATGTGGAAATCCACTTTGATGTGTGAATGTTTGAAGATAATTATAATGTCATGTCAGTCACCTGAATATAAACAAGAAATGTTTGTAACAAATCAACTTGTGATATGAGACAGTTGTAAAGTATATTAGTGTAGAGCTTCATCTTAATTTGAAATATCTGAATTTTCATTTTCTAATAAAATTTCTATCAAATTCAACCTTAAGTTAATCTATATATTGGTTACAAAGAATAGTGTGGCATGCAAGGGTGACAATTAATGTAGAGGAAACTTGTGAGGGTGAACAAATAAAATAGTTGGGAGAAGTCAAAACGGAATTTCATCAAGTTTGATTAGGTTCACTTTTAAAAATGTAGTAGTGAATCTACAAATGTAAAATTTGTATAAAGAAATAACAGACTATTCTACAAAATGAGAATCTACAAATTAGAAGACTATTCCATAAAATGAGCATCTACAAATGTGTAAATTTACAACCAAAAGGATATGCCTTGGAATAATCTCGTTCTTCTTGTTATCCTTTGTTGCATTTCCAACCAATTCAAGAACCTGCACGAAAAATCAACACAAAAAAATAAAAGAGATCATGTGATTGTGATTGGACCCCTAGGGCACAAACCCTAACACTTAAATTTTCGAGGAACAAATATTGCAGAAGAAAGTTGAAGAGTATAACAAAACCAATGAATATGATTGGGGTTTTTGTGATAGTCTGATTTATCATGTCATAATGATGGCTCTTTCCTCAATAATTCCTCGACATGCATACGGATTCCATTTTTTGGGGACAATAGCTGATCAACTATGTAAAGCGAGGCATCAAACCACTTGTTCACGTCTCATGCATTCCTGCGGATTCAAGAGTATGCTTGTGATATCCTTTGCAGGAAAGTTGGGAAAGAGTGCAATCCCTAGATGCACCGCATTAGGTAACTTATAGTAGTAACTTATGTGTTTAAGTTGTTATGAATATAAGGAAAGATTACTAGTATCCAAGGATCATGTATACAACATGGCTTATCACTCTTAATCTATAACCAATAGTTACACATCCTCTTAATGGGATTAGTACTCTGCTTAGTAATGTATAATATGTAGCCATATTCTCTTTGTATCGAATGGCTCCCATCGGTTTGGTTTATGGATGGCCTTTCAGAATGGCTTCCCTTGGTCTAGCTAGATTGCCCCTCCAGTGAATATATACCTCGGATGCAAGATACTCCATAAAAACTACCAGATACACAAGAGCGCTTGTGCCGACTCACTAGGCATATCTTCCCTTCTTGAGATACCTTTTGATTCTTGTAGACAAGGAATTGAAGGCACGGGTGGATAACAAATCAACCTGCAACAAGCCAAGTTACATATACAAAGTACAACTGGAATCTAAATTGACTTAACAAAATAAAGATATAGCATTGTTCAGGGCGGTGAATAGGCGTTGAGGCAGTAGGTGGCAAGGTGGTGAGGAAGCATTGAAGCAGCAAGTGGCAAGGGGGTGAGCAATTGTCTAAGGATAAGGTCACCTAGCAAGGAAACCTACAAATTGTGGACTGCAGTGTGCAGTTTCAGCTACTCATCAGTATCCCCTGTAACTGCAACCATCTTCGTTTCAATCGATGGAGCATTGTGGCCATTTTCATGGCCATCTTTCTCCAGTTCACGGCCTCGACACTACCATGTGATCAGATATATGCCTTTGCATGAGTGATTGGTCAACCTGATTTTGTTCTTATTATTTCTTTTGAATTGCAGTGGTTCGGGTAATGAGGATGCAGTTAATGGATTTTTTCATTTTAAGTCCAACTTGTTCTCTTAGAGGTTTCATGGTAATTGCATTCTTCAAAATAATTCAAAGAAAAAAAAAGATCGAGAAATAAGTCAAGATCTACATGTAATGATCAAACATCAGAAATCATAGATGGGTTTACTAAACAAGATGTTAAATCTGGGCATATATTACAGAAGAAAGCGCCTCATTCTGAGTGACTGAGGCAGGAGATTGTTTTGTAGTCAGTGAAGATCAATGAGTACAAACATTGTCATTTTCTATAGAGTGAGTTTCTTTTCTTTTAGACTTAACGATGTAGTAATCATTGCAAGAGAGAACAATGCCTTCCATGGTAGCATCTATTGTTAACTGTAGTTGCACTAAGTAATCTATTGAAGTGATATTCTATAACAATTTATGCCAACACGGACAACATCCAATATTTTCTTACATTCCATTGATACATAATTACCATCTAATAAACAAAAAGGGAATTATTTGGACAGATTATGTACAGCTAAATATAACATTTAATCATAAAGTACATGTCTTACAGTATATGACTTCATGGATATCTATTCTCTAACCTAAAAATGATGAAGGAAACAAATATGGGCATTAGGCTTATATTTTACTTCATATTGTTTTTTGTAGAGCTTTTATCCATATCCGTTCCTTTTGTTACTAATGCTCCTACCCATATAAATGTGTAATGGATTCAAATCTTTTCTATGTATTACTTTTTGTGTCTTTGTAAGTTATTATCAATTTTAAAGAAACACTTTTCTATGTATTAGTTTTTGTGACTTTGTACGTTGTTATCAACTTTAAAGAAATATATTTATTCTTTACTTCTTTCATCTCTTTGCATTGTTCTTATCCATATAATATATACTAGCATACCCTCTAAGTGGGGGAATGGTAATGTCGAAGTAATGAGAGGGAAATTTTCATATTAATGTTCTAAATTAGAATCGTAAAAATATTGCAATTGAAATAATCTTATTTGAAGTTGGTTCACAATTTTTTGAAGTTGTTCCTACATTTTGAAAAGAAATAATGTAATTTCTGTATATTCTATTGTAAATTCTAAAATTCAATAATTAAACGTATGATCTTAAAGTTATGAATTTTATTAATCAATTGTTTATGGCTTTCATTAAAACACTTAGAATAAGTCTTATTTGGACATTTGATCTTTGTTGATTGTTATGACTTTTATATTTAATAAAATACAAAACACCCTAAATTGGATATTATCTCAAACTACCATGTAATCACTTATAGCGCACCTTACATTATGTTGTTTACTATCTATATGGCTAGGTCAGTGATTTCCAAGGTTGTCAGGTCATTCAAAGATTTATTTCCCCAAAGAGTCTGATGTCTTAATGATGTGCACACCACTTTATTTTCATTGTTTTTTTATTTATTCCCATTAATTACTACTTTTTACATTGGACCAACCAATGTTTAAATAAAAAATCAAGCAACAATATTGTATGATAACACTAAACATTTGGAATTAGAATGTATCAAACTAAGTTATGATGAGTGAGAATTAAAAACCATTAACTATGTTTAATGAGGTTTTGACAATTGGAATGTTAAACATACTTTCTATCTTTGGATTTGTTAGACATCTTATAGTTTTGCTATTGATGAAGAATTTTAAAGAAATTTTGTGTCTATAATATTAACTTATCTTATCTTCAGTGAGCCTTTGTAGCATTGAGAATCATATAATTAGCTCCTCCACTTCTAAAACTATCTCCGCCACCACCAATCTTGCATAAAAATACATTTTCATGGATGGATAGGATAAGATGTACATATATCCATCTTATCTTCCATGCAAAATGACCCATACATCTCAAAGCATTTTATACCCAAACACAAATACATTCGTACTTGAATATTTCACTAATTCCACCCTGTATCCATCTTTTCTTCTTCTCACTTGCCTTTGTTTGTTCTTTTTTTCACAAGCACATCAGTACTTAAGTATTTTTATAATTCCACCCTACATCCATGTTTTCTTCTTCTCACTTGCCTTTGCTCAAGGTTTTTTTCTTCTCACTTGCCTTAGCTCATTTGAGAACATATTTGTTCTTTTTTTCTTCTCACTTGCCTTAGTTGGTTCGAGAACATATGTCTTCCTTTGCCCTAGCAGATCGATTGTCCTCTTTTGTAAAATATTCACATAGTTCCCTTTCTTTCTCTCTTTTCAAAGCCTTTCTAATTTGTAGTGTGATTCTTAAAGACACTTATATCCATCCATTAAGTACCCTGATGTGAAGTTGAAGCGAGAGAACTCACTAGAAGGCAAGGGCTCGCTACCTTGCAACTCCTCTTGTTAAAATATAAATTACATGCATTCACTATTAAAACCCCTAACTAAGGAAATTGAAGTGAATTATTAATTTGAGAAAAAAATGAACTAAAGAAACACAATTTATTGCATGCATGCATCATTAAAACTCTTAACCAAGCATAATGAGGTGAAATGCTAATTTGAGAAGTATTTGAATTGAAGACTAAATAAGGAAATTGAAGTGAATTGTTAATTTGAGAAAAAATTGAAATAAAGAAACACAATTTATTGCATGCATGCATCATTAAAACTCTTAACCAAGCATAATGAGGTGAAATGCTAACTTGAAAAGTATTTGAATTGAAGAGTTAATTTGAGAAATATTTGAATTGAAGAAACACAAATTTTGTGAACTTTATTATAAATAGTGCACATTTAAATGAAAATTATTTTCTTAATCTAAATGATAGTTGGGGACACTATTAGAAACTATATTAGATAATATATTGAAATATTTCATTTAAAAAATAAATGAAATTTATCATAATTTAAAATCAAATTGTACAGAGTAAAAGTAAGTTTAAGTTGGATTTATAAAAAATTTAATGTGTGTGAAGAGAAGACGACTTAAAAATAAGTTTAAGTTGGATTTATAAAAATTTAATATTTATTTGTAACTTGAATAACAAAAATTACATTTTAATATTTAAAAAAATATATATAAATAAAACCATTACCCTTTTACTTTGTTATATTTGGTTCATTGTCAAAGTCCTTACAATCAAGCTTATGGTCATCATTCTATACTCCATGGGATGCTTGTGAACCAAATGGAATTGGAAGAGTCTGCATAGAATGGTTGTTGTCATCTTCATTTGCAGGTAGGCAGAGTCTTTACCCAAACATATCCACGGGCATATTAGTGGATCGACCTACAAGTATAACACATATAAATACTTTTTAGACTTGATTCATTCTCATAATTAAATTTAGAAGATGATGAATTAATAAGGATTTAATAATGTTTATTGTGTACATAGAAGTGAAATTTAGTTAATTAGATTTAATTTTACTCGTAGAGAAGATATGTTATTCTCCTCTCTACTCACACTATTCTGTATATTCTACTATAAATTCTATAATTCTATAATTAAATGTATGATCTTAAAGTTATGAATTTTATTAATCAATTGTTTATGGCTTTCATTAAAACACATAGAATAAGTCTTATTTGGACATTTGATCTTTGTTGATTGTTATGACTTTTATATTTAATAAAATACAAAACACCCTAAATTGAATATTATCTCAAACTACCATGTAATCACTTATAGCGCACCTTACATTATGTTGTTTACTATCTATATGGCTAGGTCAACGATTTCCAAGGTTGTCAAGTCATTCAAAGATTTATTTCCCCAAAGAGTCAGATGTATTAATGATGTGCACACCACTTTATTTTCATTGTTTTTTTTATTTATTCCCATTAATTACTACTTTTTACATTGGACCAACCAGTGTTTAAATAAAAAAACAAGCAACAGTATTCTATGATAACACTAAACATTTGGAATTAGAATGTATCAAACTAAATTATGATGAATGAGAATTAAAGACCATTAACTATGTTTAATGAGGTTTTGACAATTGGAATGTTAAACATACTTTCTATCTTTGAATTTGTTAGACATCTTATAATTTTGCTATCGATGAAGAATTTTAAAGAAATTTTGTGTCTATAATATTAACTTATCTTATCTTCAGTGAGCCTTTGTAGCATTGAGAATCACATAATTAGCTTCTCCACCTCTAAAACTATCGCCACTACCACCAATCTTGCATAAAAATACATTTTCATGGATGGATAGGATAAGATGTACATATATCCATCTTATCTTCCATGCAAAATGACCCACACATCTCAAAGCACTTTATACCCAAACACAAATACATTCGTACTTGAATATTTCGCTAATTCCACCCTATATCCATCTTTTCTTCTTCTCACTTGCCTTTGTTTGTTCTTTTTTTCATAAGAACATCAGTACTTAAGTATTTTTATAATTCCACCCTACATCCATGTTTTCTTCTTCTCACTTGCCTTTGCTCAAGGTTTTTTTCTTCTCACTTGCCTTAGCTCATTTGAGAACATATTTGTTCTTTTTTTCTTCTCACTTGCCTTAGTTAGTTCAAGAACATATGTCTTCCTTTGCCCTAGCAGATTGGTTGTCCTCTTTTGTAAAATATTCACATAGTTCCCTTTCTTTCTCTCTTTTCAAAGCCTTTCTAATTCATAGTGTGATTATTAACGACACTTATATCCATCCATTAAGTACCCTGATGCGAAGTTGAAGTGAGAGCACTCACTAGAAGGCAAGGGCTCGCTACCTTGCAACTCCTCTTGTTAAAATATAAATTACATGCATTCACTATTAAAACCCCTAACTAAGGAAATTGAAGTGAATTGTTAATTTGAGAAAAAATTGAAATAAAGAAACACAATTTATTGCATGCATGCATCATTAAAACTCTTAACCAAGCATAATGAGGTGAAATGCTAATTTGAGAAGTATTTGAATTGAAGACTAACTAAGGAAATTGAATTGAATTGTTAATTTGAGAAAAAATTGAAATAAAGAAACACAATTTATTTCATGCATGCATCATTAAAATTCTTAACCAAACATAATGAGGTGAAATGCTAACTCGAGAAGTATTTGAATTGAAAAGTTAATTTGAGAAATATTTGAATTGAAGAAACACAAATTTTGTGAACTTTATTATCAATAGTGCACATTTAAATGAAAATCATTTTCTTAATCTAAATGATAGTTGGGGACACTATTAGAAATTATATTAGATAATATGTTGAAATATTTCATTTAAAAAATAAATAAAATTTATCATAATTTAAAATCAAATTGTACATAGTAAAAATAAGTTTAAGTTGGATTTATAAAAAATTTAATGTGTGTGAAGAGCAGACGACTTAAAAATAAGTTTAAGTTGGATTTATAAAAATTTAATATTTATTTGTAACTTGAATAACAAAAATTACATTTTAAAATTTAAAAAATATATATATAAATAGGACCATTACCCTTTTACTTTGTTGTATTTGGTTCATTGTCAAAATCCTTACAATCAAGCTTATGGTCATCATTCTATACTTCATGGGATGCTTGTGAACCAAATGGAATTGGAAGAGTCTGCATAGAATGGTTGTTGTCATCTTCATTTGCAGGTAGGCAGAGTCTTTACCCAAACATATCCACGGGCATATTAGTGGACCAACCTGCAAGTATAACACATATAAATACTTTTTAGACTTGATTCATTCTCATAATTAAATTTAGAAGATGGTGAATTAATAAGGATTTAATAATGTTTATTCTGTACATAGAAGTGAAATTTAGTTAATTAGATTTAATTTTACTCGTAGAGAAGATATGTTGTTCTCCTCATAGTAAAATAATTTAATAAAATTATACATTTGAATGACTGTGGAAGGTGTTTAAGGCAAGGCGGCTCATAGAAATTTTTGGTAATAAGTACAACATCCAGGTGTAAACTTAAGCATATTTTGGGTTCAGATCAGGTATTTGTAAGAATCTTCTTGGGATCTTTTTCAGCATTAAAAGATTGTATTCAATATTTTACTGACAAATTGTATTCAATACTTCACTAACCATTTAAAGAATGAACTGACAGATTGTATTCAATATTTCAATAACCATTTAAAAAATGATGAGGGGGATTTTGAAAGAGGCATAGGTGGAAAAAAGGGTGATTTTCCAAAACCTGTCAACCCTGTCAACCAGTTGATAGGTTTTCTACAAAAACCTAACACTAAATATGCCTTCGGCATAATTAAAACTAGATATTTTTGGTGTCTTTTTGTAATGCATTCACATAAAATCATTTAAAAAATGATGAGGGAGATTTTGAAAGAGACATAAGTGGAAAAAATGGTGGTTTTCCAAAACCTGTCAACCAGTTGATAGGTTTTCTACAAAACCTAACACTAAATATGCCTTCGGCATAATTAAAACTAGATATTTTTTGGTGTTTTTTTGTAATGCATTCACATAAAATGATATAATTTCATAATGCTTGTTCTTCATCCTGAGTCCTCTCCCACAAGCGTTGTCTCTCTCCCAATAAGGCTTTTAGTGAATTACATAAATAGTGATAGTCCAACCAATATCACAATAGCTCAGGAAACCACAACATTAATTGATGTGTTTGCACTCGACTAGGCAGGTGGGAAAAATTATAATTAGGAGTAGTAGCAGGCCCCGATGTGGATGGAAAGGCCAAGGTGGCGGACTACTACTAGAACTGGAAGGGGATCCACCATTTCCCACAACCCAAGTCCCCATAACTATGTTGTCCGGTTAAGTCAAAGAAACGACTCATTGTTATAGGCCCTGCACTACCCTTGGCAAGGACTAACAAGTTATTTAAAAACTATTTACAACATATCAAAACATGTAAAATTAACAGCAAAGCTACTTATACCTGTTTTTTAAACATATTTTAAATTAATAGTTATCAGGCGAATGGATAAATTATCAAAAATAAATAAATTATATTAAATAAGATAAAGTTAAATACATGAAATAAATGAAGTTTTTCAAAATAAAAATTAATTTTATTAAATTAATGTAGTAAGTTTTTAATAATAAATTATTAAAAATAAAATAAAATAAAAACACTATGTGCATTAGGTTTTTTATAATAAATTATTAAAAATAAAATAAAATAAAAATAGAGTCAATACATAGTCATCATAGCAATAAAGAATGAGTGCAAGAGTCAAGACATACTTGAAATATAGTGTTTTTAATTTATTTATTTTTAATAATTTATTATAAAAAAATTGCTTACACTACTTTTATAAAGTTAATTTTAATTTTAAAAAGTTCATCCATTTCATGTATTTAATTTTATCTTTTTAAATTAAAATAAAAAGTTCATTTAGTTTTTTTTTTAAATAGTTTTAAAAATTGTAATTTTTTAATATTACTTACTAAGTAATTTTTTTAATACTATTAAAATAAAATGTTTTTTTTATATTCAATAGAATAATCATTTGCTTTTAACTTTATTTTTTTAATTAATTAAAAAAATAAAAAATATTTATGTAGTAATAACAAGTTGCATTTAACCTCATTCTATTTTAAAATATTAAAACTTCAATTCAATTTCACTAGTTGTATTTAATTTTATTTAATTTGACAAATAATACATTATTATAAGTTTCAAGTCTTTCATAGTTATTTTTACTTTTTACTTTGTATTATAGAGAACTATTACATTAAAATATGTATTTTGTATTTTAGACAATTATTACATTAAAATATGTCTAAAAGACATGTATAAGCAGTTTTGTTGTTAATTTCACTTGTTTAATAATATTATTTTTTCTTGACATTTATAGATAAAAAATATTGAAACTAGTCAAAAATCGAAATACAAAAAGTTTTGAAAAAATCTATATTTGAAAAAATGTGTGGTCAAATGATTAGATATTGCCTTAAGAATTGATTCAAATTCCCTAGAATTATAATTATTAATAAATTTTGGTAAATTATTTTCTATATGTTAAGTGTGACTCTCATGCACTTAATTTGTAGTCTTTTTGTAATTTCAACTTTATTTGATGATATTGTGTATTGTTGATATTCTTACATAGTACAAATTGAAATTACCAAAAGTTGAGATGGGATGTTTTTAAAAAATGAGTGGTGATAAGTTGAGATTAAATAGATATTTTTAATATAGTGAAAAAATTTATTAGTGAAGATAAACAACAAAATCAAAGAAAACCATGCTACTTGGAATAATCACTTAATGGTGTATAAAGGGGCAAGCTTTCACTTTTACCACATGATTGTTAACTTATTTCTTTACATCCTAGAAAAACAAACTCTTAACCAAGAATAAACATTTTTAGGACATACTCTAAGACCAAAAATTAAATAGACTCTATTACTAATATAATAAATTAAAATGATTAACAAGTTAATTATTTAAAATAAATAAAATCAATACAATAAATTTATATAGGTTAATTATTTAAAATAAATAAAATCAATACAATAAATTTATATAGGTAAAAATAATGTATTAAATATATAGTATGAGAAATAGTTATATATTTAAATATATAAGATTTTTTGGTTATTTAATATTGTTTATTATAATGATTATTAAGAGTGTATTTATGTTTTATTTTAATATTTTGTTATGTTTTTTTATTTTTATTTTTTTAAACATATTTTTTAAGGTGGTAAAATTAATCATAATTCATTTGTCAATTGGAAATCAGGATAGTCATCATTGGTTGTCATTTGAATGGGGCTAACTCATCATTATAGCTCAAGTAGGTCTAATGGTTACCAACATATGTTTCCTCTTAAAAGGTCATATGTAAGATATGTATACCTCAACTTTACTAATCAAATTGTTGGATTTTAATAGTGAGAGACCACACTACATTTTTATGTTTTTTCTTAATTTTTGATATAACAAAAGGTACCAAAACCATATAAAATGATCATTTCAACATTTTCAACTAATAAAATAATAAATAAATAATATTATAATACAATTCAAATAATTATTTTTAAAATTTAAATATTAAACTTTGAAAATTAATTTAAAATTTTATCATTGAAAGTCAAAAGTTTTTTACTTAAAAGTAATTACAATATATCTTACCAAAAACATATAATAAGAAAATTTAAAAAAAATAAAATAATAATGTGTACCAACATAAATTTAATGAAAATATAAGGACAATTTGATTCTATCGAACCTTTATGGTAAAAGTACTACGCATGCATGTACTGATATGCCTTTTTGCACTTTCGGTGCTACACATTTCTTTTCAATCGTTCTCATTCCCATATTTTCAATCAGTTTCAGCCCACCCCAAAATCTGAGAAATTTATGAAGAAATTCATATCACTTATATGACTAACATCCCAATTTGATGTGGGCCCATGAGTTGGGGAGACAAGATGTACTACTTCTGTATAATCTTAAACCGTGTCAGTAGTTCAATTCTCATTCCATTCCACGTTCAATTTTTTTTAAGTTTACTTGAAAATTCAAAAATAATGGAGGAAGCATCATCAAGTTTGGGTGAGCTAAATTCACTTAGAATAGATGGAAATTAATTAAAATGGAAGTTGTAGATATCACAAATTTGTTTAAAGGTGTTAAATTTTTCCAAAATACACTTATATTGTGTAATTTAAACAAATTAATTCTACTATTTTAATAATAAAAAATTAAAATATTTTGAACATTGGATTGTTAAGTATAAATGGGGATACCCTTAGATCACGTATCCTATAAATAAGTGGAATTCAAATTTTGCAAATAATGTGCATTTTAAATTAATGGACAAGTGGTGGGTCACATTAAGGATGAAGTCATTGGCATTTAACTTGTCCAACCTCTTTGTACATTTCCCACACGCTTTGGCTCTTGGTCAAAGATTAGTGTTTATTCTTAGCAACGTGGAGTCTGATGGTGAAGGTGGGATTAATACTAGGAAGGACTACGGTAAATTCGAGTATTTTTGGTGGTTTTTGTTTGTCTTCTGGCATGTTTTCCCTTCTGGTTTGCTACACTTTGAGGATAGGGGCCTTGTGTGTGATCTTTGGTTGATTGTATGTGGTATATAGTGGTGAGGGGCTCTACATGGGGGTCCTACGCTCTTCCCATAATTCTTTGGAATATTTCCTCTAGAGCCATCCCTCGGGCATTTGAGTATTATGGACATGCATCAACACTCCAATTGCTACATTCCTTGTGATATTTCTAACTTACTTAAGGTTCAAAGGTGAAATGCTAGGTGAATAGAGGATCTCTAAGTGGTGTTCTCTCATAATAACAACATAATGACGACTCATTTGATATTCAAAAGGCCAAGAATGATGAACTATATGCAAATGTGGCGCATCAAAGTCAATAGATTGAGAAAATGAAAGCGTATTTGAGCATGATATACCATTGGTTCCTGGTCTGGCTAAAACATCTTAGTCTTCGGTGTCTCATCCAAAGATCTCCATTGAGTTTGTTAGAGTTGAATTCAAAGAGGAAGACATAATTCAATAGGTATATGAAAATGGTAAATGAAGACACAACTCTAGAGATCTCTCTTCAAGTAGACATCAAGCAAGAAGCCCTTAGCGGGCATGTCTTCTTATAAGCTCGGGTTCTCTTATGTTTTACAAATTTGTGTTAGTTTTATATTTATCTATCAAGTTTTATACAAGCACACTCTTTAGTTATTATACTAGAAATTCTAAATCTATCCAGATAGTTGGCACATATTTTGAAATTTGGGTATGTTTGAAACTGTGATATTAGAATTCCATCTTACATTTTGTATTATCTTGTTGTTTGGTTTGAGCGTAACTCCATTTTAATACAATTGCTATCAATTCTAGTAAAAAACAATGGGTAGACGACTTGAGATATTATTTATTAAGCTTCAAGTTTGATATGGGTCCTTTCTTTGCTCGAGAGACTAGAGCTTCATCTTCCCCCACTCTTTGTTCTCTTCCCCTACTCTCCCTATTTTTTCTCTTTTCTTTCCACCTCGAATGTATGTGTACACTATGTTTTGATGTTGGACTTTAAGAGAATCATACCTTGGATAGCTAAATGTGTGTAAGAGGTAAAAAAAAAATATGCATGTAAGGAAAAATATAGAGAACATGCAGTCATTCATGTAAGAGAAGCATGCATGCCACTTTTCACTAGATCAATGATGTGTGTGCACTTAATGGTAAACTAAACCCCTAAACCCCCTAGGTTAGTTTATTGTTATGAATTAATAAGATTATAACATGCATAATGTATTATATATAATTGATAAATTACCCCTAGATTTATTACCATCTATTTAGGTTACTTTATAGTAATATTATGTGCATTATATATATATATATATATATATATATATATATATATATATATATATATATATATATATATATAATTTTTTTTTCCAAGGAAAAATTTTGTGGGGAAACCTCCAAACACTTCTCTACATTTCGTATACAGTATCCAATGTAAACCCGTCAACGTTGATTACAATGCCTAATTCCGTAGGAACATCGAGTGATGCATGCAACAAGGGTATCAAACCCAAGGGATCGACCCTAAGACCTCATGCATGAAGCTTGAAAAACACTCAACCACTTGAGGTAGGACACTAGACGTATTATGTTTGCAAATGTCTCATCCCACCGTCAAGTACTTAAGAAAGAGTAAGATTGTTGGAACCTTTCCAAACCCAATCAACCCACAAGGGGCATCATATCACAAGTGGGGTTTGAGTATGGGTGGGATGGACAATAAATTGATATCTTAACCACCCAAGCTGGACCTAATTGATATCATATAATTTGATCAGAATATTGGAAAACAATAAGGTAGTAAGTATGGGGGGTTGTTATTAACCTCAAAGGAAAAATTGAACTAAGTCTCGCACGAGATCTTGATGAATCCATCAATAATCAACTAGAAGCATTGGCTCTACTCCAAGGTATGTTTATCATCAAATAAAAAAGAATCAAGAAAATTAAATGGTTGTAGATTCCACTCTCATAATTCACCAAATGTGCAATCAATATATATCTAAGAA
>ML784656.1:471125-504514 GCA_009831015.1 Picea engelmannii | reverse complement strand
TGGGAGGATAGGGGCCTTGCATATGATTTCTAGTTCATTGTCTGTGGTATTTAGTGGTGAGGGGATCTACACGGGGATCATATGATCTTCCCAATATTATTTAGAATATTTTCTCCAAGGCCATCCCTCGAGCATTTGAATATTATGGATGGGCATCAACACTCCAATCACTAGCAAAATGCTAGGAAAAATGAGTATATCATGGTGGTGTTCTCTCACATTAGCAACATAATGATGTGTCATATTTATATTCAAAAGGCTAAGAATGATGAATTATCTACACTAGTGACACCTCAAATTCAATAGATTGATAAATCAAAAGAAGATTTTGTCATACTAGGGATGAGTAACTCCATTCATGAATTAGTTTTCATTAAAGTGAGCCATACATTAATACAAGAGAAGTAACCTTTGGTTTCATCTTCCAAGAGGTCCAAATGACTCTTCCTATTCACCTATGATTCTTCATATTCCTCATAAATTAATATTTACAAGAATATTTACAATATACCATAATCCCAAGGATTAGGCATCTAACATCCCCCCACTTAATTCAAAGGGGTGTTTTTAAGTCCAAGCATCTTTATGAACTTTTCAAACAATTCTCTTCTAGGAGTTTTGGTGAATATGTTTAAAATTCTCTCACTTGTGGAACATTGTATCAGTTGAATGGTATTGGGCTCTACATGATGTTGAATCAATTGGTACTTCATGTTGATGTGCTTGGTTCAATCATGGAATATAGGATTCTTGGCCAACTTGATTGCATAAGTGTTGTCAATCAAAAGTGGAGTAGCATTCACCTATTTCTCTTGCAAATGCTCTAGTATCTTCTTGAGCCACACAATCTCATTTGACACCTTTGTAACAGACATATACTTTGCCTCTATAGAGGAATATGTTGGAACATATTGTTTGTGTGATCTCCAATTTCCATTTGGAAGAATGGGATGCGGAAACTGGATTGCTTAGCATAAACATTGGATCAAAGTATGAATCTATATGTCCTACTAGTTTGAATCCTTCCGCCTTAGAGTATTTGAGCCCAAAGTCTTGAGTTCCTTTCAAGTACCTTATAACTCTCTTTGCAGCACACCAATGTCCTTCACAAGGTTTTTGCATGAAACTAGAAAGAATCCCAACTGCAAATGAAATATTTTCTCTGGTAGTAGTAAGCTAGATAAGACTCCCCACAAGCTATCTATATTTAGTTCCATCCTCAAATTCATTCCCTTATTTTGATGTTATCTTTAGAACTGGTTCCATTGGAGTAGAGAGGGGATTACGATCACCCATGCCAAATTTGTTCAACAATTCTCCATTGTACTTCTTTTGGGAGATGGATACATACTTTAGATTTTGAGTTACTTCAATACCCAAGTAGTAGTGAAGATGTCCCATGTATATAATCTCAAAACCCTTCTTCAATTCTTTCTTTATGGATAAAATATATGCTTCATTATTCCCTATCATGAAAATATCATCTACATACACCACAAGATATACAATAGTTTTTCTAACTTTCTTGAAAAACAAAGTTGCATCATCAAGATTAAAATGATTGAAATTAATCTTCAAAAGATGCCTAGTTAACTTTTCATACCATGAGTGAGGTGCTTTCTTTAGGCCATACAAAGACTTGATGAGCTTGCATACTTTATGTTATTGACCCTTCACATCAAACCCTTCTGGTTGAGACATGTAGACATTCTCCTTCAAGTCTCCATTCAAGAAGGTTGTCTTCACATCCCTGTGATGAATCTTCCACCTATTATGCGCTTCCAAATCCAACAATGCATGAATGGTATCCCATTTTGTTGTGGGGGGAAATGTCTCCTCATAGTTTATGCCTTCTTTTTGTGCAAATCGTTTTTCCACAAACCTCACTTTATGTTTTTCAAGTGAGCCATTTGTTTTGTACTTGTTCTTGTAAACCCACGTACAACCAATTGGTTTGATTTCAAATGGAGGATCCACCAATTTCCACATCCCATTCTTGATGAGAGAATCATACTCCTTTTACATCGCTTATTTCCACACATCATGAGAAGCAACTTATTCCAAAGGAATTTGATTAAAATATAGTAGATAAATTCAATTCACAATCATATGAAACATCCATATCATTTAATTCACCTAAATCTGAATTATGTACATCACCTCCATCTTGTCTGGTTGAACTTATGGTTCATGTCTTTCCAACCTCATCAATATGAACACTTTCAAGTGTCTTTATGATACACTTTGGACCTTTATGTGATGGTCTAAGTTGCTCCATTGATTGAGATGGTGTGACATTCCCATCAAGGTTTAGCCTTTCACTCATCTCAATCACATCATTCAATTGAACTCCCTACATTCATGAAGTGGTTGGATATTCCTCATGAATGGGAGATGGCACTTAAAAAGGATATTCTAGAGATTGATCCAAGATAGAGATCCCCCCTTCAAGATGTGGAATCTCATCATTAAACTGATGATATGTCTTTACATGGGTGAATCTATCCAAATGATCATGTTGACTCTCAACATTATTGTCATTCTTGGTGGATTCAAGAAAAATCACATCCATGGAAAGAATGAACTTCTTGTTTACCTCATCATAAAGATTATATTTCTTGTTGGTATTTGAGTACCCCAAGAAGATTCACTTTCGACTTCTTGCACCAAATTTGTTTCTTTTCTCCTTAGGAGTTAAGGCATAGTAGGTGAAAACAAAGACCCTGAGATGCCTCACCAAAGGAATGTTTCCATACCACATTTCATAAGGAGTCTTGTTCCCAAGAGCATGATATGGACTCATGTTTCTCACATACACTGCACAAAGAACTGCATTAGCCCAAAAGATCAACTTCACATTCTTGAAAAATAACATTGAACATACCATATTCAAGAGTGTCTTGTTCATTCTTTTTGCTACACCATTTTGTTGAGGATTGTATGGAACAATGGTTTGATGCTTGATTCCATGTTGGCGAAGGTAGATTTCAAACTCATTTGAAGTGTTTTCCCCTCCATTATTAATACAAAGAGTTCCAATATGATATTGAGGTTCATTTTCGATCCATAGATGAAAATTTTTAAAATTTTCAAATGCTTGAGATTTATGTTTCAACAAATAAACTCAACACGTCATCGTGTATTCGACAATAAAAGTCATGATATATATATTATTAAACATATATGGAATAGGCATGGGTCCACATAAATAAAAGTGTATCAACTCTAGCTTTCTACGTGCTCTCAAAGTGGAATTATGAAAAGGTTGTTTGTTGTGTTTACCAAGGATACAAGCCTCACATTGCTACAAATTCCTTAGAATGGTAGGCAAACTAGAAACACCATTTTTCTTCAACATATGAAGACTATCATATTTGATGTGCCAAAATATAGCATGCCACAAAAGACTGGAAGACAATGTACCTTCATCATGGTGAGAAATTCATGCAAAACTTTGTGCCCATGCAAATGTCCCTTTCAACTTCAATAATTTGTCATTCTCCCATCCTATAATGACGACCATGTTGTCGGAAGACCTCCTTATTTGAACGTTTCCATAAAACATGTGAATGGAATGGCCTTGTTATCGAATGTTAACAAGAGACAACAAGTTCCTCTGCAACTTAAAAAGATAGAGAACATTATGCAAAAGAAAATCTAGGAATCCAAGCAATTTGAGCTTGATGGTGCCAATTCTTGTAGGTTTGAAACTAGATCCATCTGCAAAGTTTGCTGCACTATATACATTTTCATTCAATTCTGCAAATAAGTCTCTCTAAAAATTCATGTGACAGGTTGTACTAGTATCAAGTAACCAAGCATCTCTCCAAGAAGCAAATGAAGTTCTGAGCAATTCTTCATTTATGCTAGTACTGCCATGAGAAATAATAAATTGAGTGGGTTTATGAGTTTTACTTTTATCTTCCTTTTGTTTCTATTGTTCTTTGATATTCTCCCATGGGATCCTACATGTCTTTATCTCATGTCCAATCTTTCCACATAAGACACAATGAAGATTAGATCTCTCACCTTCATTATGCCTACCCCACCTACCTCTGAAATTATTCTTTCCATGTCCTCTCTTATTGCCTTCTCCTCTAGAAGAATCAATTGTCTTTGTCAACTACAGTAGATCCAAATCACCTTCATCTTTATCACTTTCTTTTATTGTTGAAGTTTGTACATGGCAGAAGTGACATGAATCAACATTTATTCAATGGATTTTCTCATAAAATCTACAAACTCGATCATCAAAACGGGTTCCATTGGCAGCAAAACTGTCTAATGTTTGGAATCCAACATGGTTGAATTAACAAGAACTTCCATTTCTACAATAACCTCACTGGAAATATCTACAAGGAGATGGTAGAAGCTCAGTGGCAGGGGATTTTCTCAATTTTTTTCCTTGAATTTCACTATTTTAGCTTTCAACATTGCCTCGATTAGAAACTAGGTGGGTTTTGGGAGCTTCCTAGTTCAAATTGGAATTAGATTTATCCATTTTAATGGTATAAGGGGCAGAGATTAAAACACCCCCAAGAAAAAAAAAATCCAAGTTTCTCAAGTTCGTCTTGTTTCACTGACCCAATTCTTTAAAAATAAAAAATGCCATTTTATTTCAATTCAATTCTAGCAAGAGGGGAGACCAATTGCTTTTGTTTTGGGTTTGGATGAAGTGGCGTTTCTGGGAAGTGGTCATTAGAGGGCCAAACAACTAAATATATTTGTAGATATGGGACACGACCAAATAGAAAGTTAAATTAATAGCTTTGCAACAAATATTGTTCACCTTAGAAGCTCAGTTGTATCATTTTGCAAGCTTGCCAAATTAAAAAAAAAAAATCCTAGAACTTAGCCATGCAAAATTATTCAAAATACCATTATCAGGCTAGGGATGAGTAACTCCACACGTGAATTAGTTTTCATTAAAATTAGGCATTAGTTAATACAATAGAAGTGACATTTGGTTTTATCTTCCAAGAGATCTAAACGACTCTTCCTATTTACTTGTGACTCTTCATATTCCTCCTAAATTAATATTTATAATATACCACAATACCAAGGATTAGGTATCGAATATATTTGAGCACGATATACCATCGGTTCCTAGTTTGGACAAAAACTCTTAGTCTCAGGTGTCTCATCCAAATATCTCCATTGGGTCTATTAGAGTTGTAGTCAAAGAGGAAGACATAGTTGAACATGAATATGAAGACATGGAAAATGGAAACACGACTTTGGAGATCTCTCTTTAGGAAGAAATCAAGCAAGAATCCCTTAGTAGGCATGTGTTCTTGTAAGCTCAAGTTATCTTATGTTTTGCAATTTTTTGTTAATTTTAGATCTATTTATCAGGATTTATATAAGTAGGCTCTTTAGTTATTGTACCATAACCTTTTAATCTACCCAGATAGTTGGTACATATTTTGAAATTTTGGTATGTTTGAAACTATAATATTATAATTCCCTCTTACATTTTGTATTGCCATGTTGTTTGGTTCAGACGTAACTCCCTTTTAATACAATTTCTATCCATTCTAGTAAAACAAAATACACATAAAAAACTTGAGATATTCTTTCTTAAGCTTCAAGTTTGAGATGGATCCTTTATTTTCTCAATAGACTAGAGCTTCCCCCTCCCTCACTCTTTGTTCTCTTTCCTTACTCTCCCTCTTTATTCTCTTTCCTTTTCACCTCAAATGTATGTGTACGCTAGATTTTGATGTTGGACTTTAAGAGAAACATACCTTGGGTAGCTAAATGTGTGTAAGAGGGAAATATATATATATATATATATATATATATATATATATATATATATATATAAGGAAAAATATAAATAACATGTGGTCATTCCTGTAAGAGAAGCATACATGTCACTTTTCACTACACCAATGATACATGTTAATGCAGAGGTAATCGGGTTGCAACACACATAAAATTAAAACACACCCTACTACAGAATGTACAACAGAAAAACAAAACATAAATACTTTTTCCAAATAATGAGGAATCCATTGGAAACTAAAACACTCGAAAACCCATAAATTTCAATACCACTGATTTATTAATTCAATGCATAGAACATATTTCTATATTACATCTAGCCTGAGCTAAAAATACTGCCATGAATTGTTGCTTGCGTGGCTGAAAACCACTATGAAATCATCCAAAGGGTAATGGTCTGCATGTATGGGTTGAGATTTTGTTCGCCCTTCCTATGTGCTCACCCAATCTGGAATCTTTCTCTCCAATCCACCTTCTATGATTTCCTTGCTTCATGGTTCACCAACCTCCTTCAAAATCGCTCTCCATTTCTTTTGAAAACTCATCCTCATCTCTGAAACGATTTTACTTCCCTCCAAGAACGAGTTGTTACTCAAACCGTCTCTTTGTCTTCTAGATTGCTTCAACTTCCCTTTGGCCTCAGGTCACGTTTTGTCCTTTATTCATGAGTTCTTTGTGACTCATCATGAGTGCATACCAGCATGGAAAAATCAAATGCATACGGACATAGTGTTGCAAATAAATAAATATCGTGATACTTGTAAAATTTCATTATGTGTGCGTGTTTCAGCACGAGTTTCAGCATGTGTTTCAACATGCCACTTGTAAAATTTCTCTATACGTGGTAGTTTCAGCAAGAGTTTCAACATGAGTTTCATCAAGTGTTTCAGCACATGTTTTAGCACGTGTTTCAACACAAGTTTCAGCACAAGTTTCAGCATAGCAATAGCAGTTGCAAGAGTAATCAACAGTTCAAATTTACAACAAATTGACTAAATAAAATGGACCACTAACACAGTCCTTATTCGACTTACTTCCTATTCGCATAATGAAAATATTTTTGGGTGATGCGGATTGCCCAAGCCCAGGGATGCTCCTACATCATACACCCATGGTAAGAAACACATGAGGTCCAACTCATGTGAAGATCATTGTTGAAGTGAAGAGTTTTTCACACATGCTAACTGATCTTCAGTCACCAACGATGCATCTTCTACTCCTCGATTCTTCCACTTGATCAAATATTATGTGTACTCCTTCCAACGAGTCTTCTTACCAATTCTGGTAGCAAGAATTTGTTCAATATTCTCCTTAGAATTAGTTGGTAGATGTTGTTCCCATTCACTAAGGGTACCTTCACCTTCTCGTCTATCCCCTTCATGAAACTCATAGAGGTCAACAACATTGAATGTAGGAGATATGTCAAATTTCTCCGGAAGTTCCAGTTGATAAGCATTATCAGAGATTTTTTTCAGAATTTGACATCGACCTATCTTCTTGTACTTGAGTTTGTTATATGTGCCTTGAGGAAATCACTCCTTCCTCAAGTGAGCCATGACCAACTCACCCTCTTGGAATACCTTATGTCTTCTATGTTGATTTGTTCTTTTCTTATAATTGTCATTGTTGGTCTGCAATTTCTTCTTTACCTATTCTTGTGTTTCATGCATACTGTCCACAAAATCATTCACATCAACACTCTTCTTTCCTTCCAAATCCGACAATGTAACCAAATCTACCACACCTTTTGGCGATCATCCATAAACAATATGAAATGGACTCTTTCCCATAGATCTATTCACATAATCATTATATGTGAATTCAGCTTGGGCCAATGCCAAATCCCATTGACTAGGATTATCTCCACTTAAACTTCTCAACAAATTTCCTAGACTCATGTTCACTACTTTTGTTTTACCATTCGTTTGAGGAGGATACGTTGAATTGTACAACAAATTTGAGCCTAAATTTTTCCATAGCGTCCTCCAAAAATGTCCAAGGAATCTAGAATCACGATCTGAAGTAATTCACGCTATGAAGTGTGCCATTTTAAAAAATCTATCCACCACTACCATTATTGAATCATGCTTTCTTTGAGTCATATGAAATCCTAAGACAAAATCCATACTGATATCCTCCCAAGGTCCTTTGGGTACTAGAAATGGAGTATAGACTCTCGTGTTCTTACTTTTTCCTTTGGCTAGTTGACAGATGTTGCAACCTTCAACCAACTTTCGAACATCCTTATTAAAGTTGGGCCAAAAGTACCTCTCCTTTACCAAGGATGTGGTCTTATCCATCCCAAAATGTCATCCTAAACCACCACTATGTAACTCTTTAATGAGATGTGGTCGTATGGGAATACATAACTACTTATTTTTAAACAAAAACCCCTCCTAGATATGGTAGTCCAGATATGGTACATGCCTTCCAAGCTTCTGAGAAATCTTCATCTTCTTCATACAATGTCTTTATACAATTGAGGCTTACCACTTCTACTGATATGGTATTGAGTAACGCTATCCTCCGACCTAATGCATCAACTACCTTATTGGACTTTTCTAGCGGGAAAAACCTCCCTTTAACTACACCAGGGTTTAGAATGTAGGTAGATCGATTAACCACATAAAAGTTAATTAATTATCTATACTACCCCAAACATACCAAAACTAATATAAAGAAAGAAAGGAAAAAGGAGATCGGGTAACTATGCCTCTAATCCCATGTCTGGTGATGACCTCCTCGTGCTTGGAAGTTCCACTGACTACACCCTCCTCCCAGGGAAGACCTGCATCCAAAGATTGAAAAACATAAAACTACAAGCATGTTATTCCATATATAAGTTAGGGTTAGATGTTATAATGTCAAGCATAATTCAATAAAAGTATTCAAGACACCATCATCCGGGACATGAAAATGTAATTCTTTTATTAATAACACAAAGATTATACCTTTACAATCTAAGTCGGCCACCGTTCCGTGAACCTGGTTCGATATCCTCTTCACCAAGCTTCAAGTGCACCTTGTATGAAATTCTCCTCTCAACCTTCTGATCTCTTCTAGGGAAATGATTGGGTTAAATGGAGGAAAAAGGGGCTAATGAGGGAATGCTGAGGCAATTTCTCACAAAAGGCAGCAATATCTTGGGCAAGGAGGGGAAGTGAAATTGGGTAGAGTTTCATTGTTCTTATGCTTAGCTCTGAAATGAGACCCCAAAACCTCCTTTTATATGCCAAAAGGATGGTTATTCGGTTGGGTGACGAGCTATAGTAGGTGGATTAGTTGGGAAACTACCAATAGCCCATCAATTTCAACGAATTCCTTGCAACTTTTTATTTTTTGCAACTTTTGCAAGTATGCGCGGGCTGTAATGGTGCAACATGTGTATGTACACGAGATTTAGTGGTGCTACAAGTGTATGTATGCAGAAAGTAATGGTGCAGGGTGCGTACATCTTCTAAAAATTGGTTTTTTAAGAAGAGTTAGTTAGCAGTGCTTTGGGAAAAAATGAAAGTAAGAGGGACAAGGCCATGTATGCATGTGTAGAGCAATTTAGGGTTATAACAGACTTCCCAAACTTGTGTTTAAACACAAAAGAGTAACTTTGCAAGAATTCTACCCATTTAGTATGCTTTTGATTCAACTTACCTTGGTTGTTAATGTACTGTAGAGCTTTGTGATCCGTGAACAAGACAAACTCCTTCGGCAGTAGATAATGTCGCCATTTCTTCAAAGCTTGCAAAATAGCATAAAA
Organism: Picea engelmannii; assembly: GCA_009831015.1. NCBI lineage: Eukaryota > Viridiplantae > Streptophyta > Pinopsida > Pinales > Pinaceae > Picea > Picea engelmannii. Next base: position 494,973 of record ML784656.1, on the reverse strand, counting down.
TTTCTGATCATAAACAATATACTTCTTTCTGAACTCGTTCAACTTGTCGCTGAAAAATGAAATGGGTCTGCCTTTTTGACTTAGAACTACTCCAATTATTATTCCACTAGCATCACAATCAACCTGAAAGACTTGATTAAAATATGGTAATGATAATATTGGTTGTGTTGTTAATCTCTTATTAAATTCTTCCAATGACTTCTCTGCTACTATAGTCCACTGAAACACTCCCTTCTTCATACATTTTGTCAGAGGCGCACATATTTGGCTAAAGTTCCTAATGAATTTTCTTTAAAAGCCTACCAATCCATGGAAACTCCTCACATCGAATGTGCATCTTGGTGTTGGCCATTCAAGGATAGCCTTCACTTTCTCAGGATCCATTTTTAGTCCTTCCTTTGAAACCAAAAAACCCAGGTACACTAACTCTCGTTGCATGAATGTGCACTTCTTTAGGTTTATCAAAAGTTTCTCTTCTTTCAAGAGCTGTAACACTGCTCTCACATGTTGAACATGCTCTGTTCTATTCCTTCTAAAAATCAGTATATCATCCAAATATACAACCACTAACTTACCCAAAAATGGATTCAAGACTTCGTTCATCAATCTCATGAATGTGCTAAGTGCATTAGTTAACCCGAACGACATCACTAACCATTCAAATAATCCATCTTTCAACTTGAATGTTATCTTCCATTCGTCACCTTCTCTGATCCAAATCTGGTGATAACCACTCTTCAAATCATTTTTTGAAAAATATTATGAACCACTTAGGCAATCCATAAGGTCATCCATTCCGGGCAATGGAAATTGATACTTAATAGTGATCTTGTTTATAGCACGTGAATCAATACACATTCGTCATTCCCCTATTTTATTTAGAGTCAATACTACTAGTACTGCACACGGACTCAAACTCTCACGAATTAACCCTCGATCAAGCAATTCCTTCACTTTGCGATTCACTTCTTCACTCTCTACTGGAGTCATCCTATAAGGCACTTTATTAGGTAAATTCGATCCAGGCATTAAATTGATTTGATGATAAATACTTCTCACTAGAGGCAATCCTTTTGGAAGATCATCGACAATAATCTCCTTAAATTCATCTAGCAACGACTTTATTTATGTAGGTATAAAATTTGGCTCCTCTACACTTTTCACTTCTTTTGGAATCACTGCTAAACATAATGTTGATTTTCTTTCTTCCTGTAAGAATTATTTAGCAGAACATAACATGATCCTACTGCTACTCGTGTTTATATCAACACAATTTCTTGTTGTTACTACTATATCCTCCAACATTGGTGTTAATTTATATCATTATCCATCTTTCTTGAGCTCATATGTGTTTTCCTTACCATCATGGTGAACTTGTCGATCAAACAACCAGGGTCTTCCCAATAGTATGTGACACACATCCATATCAATCACATCACATAACACCTTCTCCTGAAAACTCCCTATTTGAAAATTCAATAAACATTGCTCAGTCATAGTCACATGTTGTCCCTTGTTCAACCAAGAAACATGGTAAGGGTTCAGATGGTTCAACCTTGTCAAGTTCAGTTTGTTCATGACTTCAGTGGATACCAAATTTTGTGTACTTCCTCCATCTATAATCAGGTTACAACATTTTCCATGAACCTTACATTTTGTTTTAAAAAAATTCTTTCATTGTTATGATTCCTTTGCCTCTTTTTGTTCAGATTTAAGCAACACTCTCTAGAACAACAAATTCTCACCTTGTTCTTGTTGAATAACAATACATTTTATACAACTACTAAAGTTTCATCAACCCGTGTGACTTGTGCTCATGGTTACCTTCTTCTCCCTGAAGTTTTCCTTTCTGGACATTCAGACTTCTTGTGTCCCTCTACGCCACAGTGATAACAAGTGATTACATATCTTCCCTTTCCTCTTCTGAATCCTCTGACTCTACCAACTCCATTTCCTCCTCTTCCACCTTGACCACTGGCACATTATTCTTCCTTTTTGCTGCCTTTAGAAGTCCCTGCTTTACCTCATCCTTTAAAACCTCTTCCTCTACATCTAGGATGTGTTTTCCTCTCAATATTTTCTTCTACCTTCAGGGAAACTTGATAATCTTCATCAATAGTGCGGAAATAGTGTGTGCTCATTTCATCCTGAATTAAATACTTTAGCCCATTTACATACCTTGCAATTCGCTGGAATTAGGGTTCCTTGAGGCCTTCTCTGAGTGATATCCTAAATAACTCTTCAGTGTATTCGCGAACATATGCCTCCATTTGTCTAAGGTTATGGACTTTTCGGAACAAATTCTGTTGGTAATCGACAAGAAGAAATTTCTCTTTAACCTTGGTAACCATCTTCTTCCAAGTGATGATTTTCTCCAGTTGATTATTCACTCTATCCTTCTGTAGCATATCCCACCATAGCGTTGCATGGCCTTTCAGTTTCGTAATATAAAATCTTACCCGATTTGGATCTTGCACATTTTGATACTCGAAGTATCTTTCGAGTTCTCCAATCTAGTCAATGAGAACATCAGCTCTCAGACTACCATCATCACGTGAAACCTCAACCTTTGCACTACCCATGTTACTCAAATACAAAATCAATCTAGTTATTGGGTCTCTTTCATCACCATCTCGTTCATCTTCAATTTCTTCTTCTGGCTCTCAATATACTTCATCATCTCCATTCCTACGATTTTCCAATTCCTCTATTCTTCTTCTCAAATTTTCCAGTTCTCAATTTCGTGCACCTCCCCTTCTTGCTCCTCTCCTTCACGAAAACATTCCTCCAAGTTGTAGGTGTCTCACCAACATCCAAAGACCTCACATGGTTCTGTAACCCACCTTGAATTTCAACACTCTTATTGAGAAACCACCATGAACATGTATTTTGTACCCTATCTCACAGAAGCAGATTAGATGTTAATCCCAAAGAAGAACTAAGCTCTGATACCACATAATGAAAAGGTAATTGGGATGCAACACACACACAATTACAACACACACCTTGCTACAGAATGTACAACAGAAAGAAAAAGAAAGAAAAAAAAAAACAGAAATACTTTTTCCAAATAATGAGGAATCCACTGGAAACTAAAACACTCGAAAACCCACTAATTTCAATACCACTTGTTTATTAATTCAATGCAGAGAACATATTTCTATATTACACCGAGCATGAGATAAAAATACCTCCATGAATTATTGCTTGCGTGGCTGAAAACCACTACGAAATCATCCAGAGGGTAATGGTATGTGTGTATGGGCTGAGATTTTGTTCTCCCTTTCTGTGTGCTCACCCAATCTGGAATCTTTCTCTCCCGTCCACCTTCTATGATTTCCTTGCTTCATGGTTCACCAACCTCCTTCAAAATCACACTCCATTTCTTTTTAAAACTGCTCCTCGATTCTGAAACAATTTTCCTTCCCTCCAAGAACGAGTTGTTACTCAAACCGTTTGTCCGTCTTCCAGATTGCTTCAACTTCCCTTTGGCCTCGGGTCACGTTTTTCCTTTAGCCGCGAGTTCTCTGTGACTCATCATGAATGCATACCAGTGTGGAAAAATCAAATGTGTATGGCCACAATGTTGCAAATAAATAAATATTGTGACACTTGTAAAATTTCAGTATGTGTGTGTGTTTCAGCATGAGTTTCATCATGAGTTTCAGCACGTGTTTCAACATGACACTTGTAAAATTTCTCGATACGTGGCAGTTTCATCACAAGTTTCAACACGTGTTTTAGCATGAATTTCATCATGTGTTTTAACACGAGTTTCAGCACAAGTTTCAGCATAGCAAGAGTAGTTGTAGGAGTAATCAGTAGTTCGAATTTACAACAAATTGACTAAATAAAATGAACCACTAACACTGTCCTTATTTGACTTATTTCATATTCGTAGAATGGAAATATTTTTGGGTGATGCGGATTGCCCAAGCCCAAGGATGCTCCTGCATCACATGTGCACTTAATTGTAAACTAAACCACCTAGGTTAGTTTATTGTTATGAATTAATAAGATTATAACATGCATAATGTATTAGCTATAATTGATAAACTACCCCTAGGCTTATTAACGTCTATTTAGGTTACTCTATATTAATATTATGTGCATTATATATAGTTAACCATATAACTATATTTTTTTTCCAAGGAAAACTTTCATGGGGAAACCTCCAAGCACTTCCCCACATTTCACAGATGGTATCCAATGTAAACCCATCAATCCTTATTACAACACCTGACCTAGTAGGAACATCGAGTGATGCATGCAATAGGGGAAACCAACACAAGGGATCGACCTTGGGACCTTGTGCATGAAGCTTGAAAATCACTCAACCACTTGAGCTAGCCCACTAGACTTATTATGTTTGGAAACATTATGTCCCACCCTCAAGCACTTAAGAAAGAGTAAGATTATTGGAACCTTGCCAAACCAATAGAACCACAAGACTAAAACATATCACAAGTGGAATTTGAGTCTGAGTGGGGTGGATAATAACTTCTCCTCTCAATCATCCAAGCTAGACCCAATTGAATATATATATATATATATATATATGGATGACGATAAATATTGTTCAATTAAATGTAAAGATATTCCAAAAATAATGTTAATTTAATCACATTATTATTCTTTTGCTTATACATATTTATATAAAATTAACTATAATAAATCCAAATTAGTTTATCATAATTAACATCCATATACAAAAATATTTAGAATAAATTTTATGTATGTTTTACTACATTTATTTTTTTAATAAATTATGTAACATATATAACTTTCATAAGTTATGTATCATTATCATTTGTTAGATTAGAAAAATCATAACTTTGTATTTCCAAAAAGAAAAAGTTACTTTCCATAGGTTACAAAACACTTTATCATTTTTCATTTTTCAAATACTTTTTAGCATAAGCCTAATTGCTTCTACATGATCTTTATCATCCTCTATAAATATCAAGAAGGGATTGAACCCCTTTCACAATGAGAGGCAAAAAGTGATAATGTCCATAACCTATCCTCTATAAATATCAAGAAGGGATGAACCCCTTTCACAGTGAAAGGAAAAAAGTGATAATGTCCATAACCTGAACCCACCAAAGATTCGCATAAAAAGGAAAAAGGGGATAACAATCCTTAAATAAATAAAGAACTATAAAAACGAAGCAAATTTATGGAGGGTGGGTAGAAGTTCCTTCATCCTTATGTTTCTCTATCATATTAATTCCAAGAGGATCATGAGCTTTTAAATATGTTTTTTTTAAACATGTTTGAAAGGAAATATTGGTGAACTGTGTAACTAACTCTAAGATTTGGTTATGAAGAAGTCTTAAAACTAAATTTTGAAACTTGTTAAAGCTTTTGATCTAGTCAATAATCAACATCAAATCTCCAAACACCTAAAGCTTCTCCACATTCTTCCTTATATAGAGCCACTTTGAGTAATGATTTTAGCACATGCAATTCAACCCCATTGTTACTTCACAATTCCAATTGTTCTTTAAAAGAGAAACTATGAGTAAAGGAAATAAATAGAATGCATGCAACCCAACTAGAACCAAGATTCAGAGAAACTATGCATGAAGAGAAATTATCAATAAAAGAAAGAAATAGAATGCATGCTGCCCAACTAGAACCAAGATTCCCTTGGTTAGCCCTATGAAAAAAAAAACAAATTTTTGAATTGATCTATTTCTATCCTTCCAATCTGCCTTGGAGGTTTCCTCTTCTATCCTTCCAATCTTCCTTGGAGGTTTTCTCTATGGAGAATGTTGAAACTCCTTAAAAGAATATTGAAAATAGAATTTTAAAGAACAATTCTAATAACAAGTATAACATATTCTCAAACAAAATATGATTCTTGGTAATCCATATAATTACTCATAAGGCAATGATGGAAAGAGATTTTGGCTAGGCTTGTTTCTTTGTCTCCTTTATCCATTTTTATAGCTCTCCACTATAAAATATCTAAATCATGATCAACATTACATGTCAAAGATAGAACCTCTTTCAAACTTCTTGTGTAAATGAACAATCATGACAAGATATAATGTGTTAGAGGGTCTCCTCATTTGATTTGCATAAAGTCAAGACATATATTCCACTTGACATATATGCATAATTTATAGCAGACCATTTTGTTTGGCCGTTCGCCCTCCATTACTTAGAAAATATAGAATATTTGTCCAATACAATGACTATTCTAAAATACAATGACTATTCGTCCAAAACAAAGACTATTCTCATCCCATTTGTCCAATGACAAAATAAAAATGAAATTTGATAACTAGATAGTGAAATGCATATTTTCGAGGAGGCATCATCAAGTTTCGGTGAGCATGGTAGGTGGACTATCCACTGCATCCAGGTCCCTTCGCTAGTTTCTAGTTAGTTCAGTTTTCTGAAGTTGAATGGGGATTGTCTGGGCAATGGTATTTTAGTCTGTAGTTCCCTTGGAGTGCTGACATATGGTGGTGGTAGAAAGTTACCAGGCATGTCATTCCTTGCAAGTCTACCAATTTTATCTAGTTTGTTTTTACCCTAACTTGGTAGTGTGGTTAACAAGTTTTAAACTTTCCCTTCTGTCTACAGATCAGATGCTCGTGTCTTGTCATTTATTAACTACTTCTCGATCCCCATACTCTTTAACGGTGAAGAGACCTTGTTTGCAGTCATATTTGATAGGGTTACGATCTGGAGCCTCCATCGTCGTCCAGGTGTTCACATTATGGAATGTGAAGTTAGCGCAATGTTGAGTGCGGATGACGAGGAACTATGGGAAAGGCCAGGCTTCCTTGCATCGATTGATGAGCTCAGTAGGCTTAATTATCCCAACAGGAGGTCAGGTGTTAGTATTAATGTGAAATTTTTTTCTAGAGACTTACCTTCGGAGCAATGCCCATTACCTTCCTTAGAAATTTTATTGAATCAATGTTCTATGAAAGACACAGAAGGGTTGTCTATTGAGTTTTCTTTTGATAATTACTTTGTAAATAGGGTTCAAGGGTTAGGAGGGGTGACTTCTATGATTCGGGGAGTAACTCTAAACACTATTGGTGGTGATTCTATAAGGAACTTGAGACCGGAGATAAGTTACAAGAGTAAGTGGACTGTAAAAGTTTGGAAACCCAAAAAAGCTAGGTGGAGGATGGTAATGGGAATGGATATAGAATTAGAGGATTCTTGCAACTTGGCATTATGCGCCTTATTTGGGAGACTAGCCTACCACTCTTGTTGCTCATCATCTATCGAGGAGTGGGTGCAGAGTTCCTGGAAATCTTTATTAGGATATACGCCTGAGATTCTTTCATTGCCGAGAGGATGGATGGGTTTTATGTTTAAGAATCTGGAGGATTATGAATTGGTGCTTTCAAAGTTCTGGAGTTTTGATAGAGGTATTTTAATGCTAAAAGGATGGTGGCTCAGTTTTAACCCTGCGACTGAGTATTTTAGTTTTAGACACATATGGGTGCTACTTTCCAGTCTACCTTTACAGTTATGGAATGCTAAACCTTTGCAGGCTGTTGGGAACTCCATTGGTCATTTTTTTATGTATAGACGAAGTATCCTTGAAGTCGGTTGATAAAAGGATGACAAAGATTCTAGTCGAAGTGGATGTTCATGTCAGGTTAATGGAAGTTTTGTAGATTGAGTGGTGGGTCTTGTATTCATACAACGTTTAGACTATCTAGTGATACCATTTCATTGTACTTTATGCAGGTGGACTGGTCACTTAAGGAAGCAGTGCACAAATATTTATGGTTCCTTAGTCGACCAAGATTCTATGGAGGATTTATCTACAGGCCCTGTCTCACAGGTTGATGAAGCATCTGACTCCTTGGACTATCTGAGACTCTTCTCAGAGGACAGTCCTACAGTGACAGATACTTCATTTGTCAGTAAGTTGAAACAATATTTCCCTAATCTTTATTTCTCCTTATCTGGGTAGGAGTGGGATCATTTAAATTCCATACTATTCCCTGATCATTCCTTGAGGAAGGGACGAGACCTTGAAAAACCTCCTTTATATTCTGAGAACATGGTTTTGGAAGGTGAAATATCTATGAGTCTTGTAGGGGTCTCTCCTAGGGCTTCTCTGAATTCCTATCACTTGTCAAGATCTGAGAATGTTAATGGTTGTGTTTCGTTTTATAACGAGTCATCCTACACAAATTCTGTTTTTGATAGGATGACTTCTAATATGACTCCTACTATGGTTAAAATTGATAATCATATCCCTATTCCGACTTTCTTGGGAAAAATTTCGGTGGTTAGTCAGTCAGCACAAGGGATGTCTAGGGTCTCTCCTGGGGGTGGGGAGAATTCTATTCATGATCATGTGTGATCCTGGGGTTTGGGGTTTGAAGTTTCACCTATCAAAACTAGAAGTGCTCGCCAGAAGGTAGGGGCTAGTAGTTCTCGTCTAGATTGTACACCTTATGTTATTGATTTAGGGGCGCTTAGAGGATTGAAAGCCCTAGCACGAGAAAAATCATGATCCTTTTATCTATAAAAAATAGAGGGGTAGGAGGACCCATGAAAGTGGCCTCCCTTTGTAGACTTCTGAACAAAACAAATCCCAACATTATCTTCCTTCAAGAAATGTTGGTAGCAGCAGAAAAGGAAAGATTATTCATGAATAAGTTAAGACCCGACTGGATGGTTTGCATTGTTAGTGTTGTGGGTTCTTCTAGTGGACTTATGATGTCTTGGGATCTGAACTATTTTACTCTTGATCCTTTTCTTACCAGTGGTGGAATTTTTTTGTCAGGACTATCTCTTATGGACAACATAAAGATTACTTCTCTAAGTATTTATGGACCCTGTTAGGATCGCAAAGGTTTTTGGAACACTATGGATGGTTTTGGTTTGTTAAAGCATAAATACTTAATTATTGTGGGTGACTTAAATTTCACGACCTCGACTGAGGAGGTTTGGGGACATACAACTCACATTGACTCTTTGGTGGGGTTTTTTAAAGATATAATGCCTGTTGAGGTTATACCTACGTGGAAAAATGGGAGAGATGGTATTGATAGAATAGAAAAAAGACTTGCTCATTTTTGTGCTCCAGAGGACCTCATTGCTTCCAATCTAAGGTACAGATCTTGGGTTGAGTTTCCATACTTTCTTGATCATGCTCCAACCTTTCTAGAGTTTGGAGTAGGGATTACGATGGTAGCTTACCCGTTTAAATTAAATCTGGTTTGGATGAAAGATGAATCCTTTGATGGGATGGTTCGGGATGTTTGGAGTGATCTGCATCTACTTCTAATTACAGGAGCACAAAGGAGACTGGTTTGTAAGCTTTCACTTTTGAAAGTGCGAGTAAAACATTGGGCCAGGGAGAAGAGGCATCAAGTTCAGTTAGAACTGACTAAGATTGAAGAGGCCATTGATGACAACTACAAACAGGCGTTGCAATATTTCGTTACTGATGTTTTGGCTCAATCTCTATGTACTCTTGAAGATGATAAGAAGAAATTATTATTGGCAGAGGAAGAAATGTGGCGGAAAAAGAGCAGGGCGATATGGATAAAAAGTGGCGATAAGAAAAAGAAGTTATTTCATTGCTTCACAAGTTATAGAAGAAATAAAAAAACATATTTGGGAGGTTAAGGACCAAAATGGAGCCATATTTTCGGGACAACAAGCCATTAAGGATGAAGCAATTAATTATTTCAAGTATTTTTTTAGTGAAACTGGTCTGAATGTTATCGAATATCATATCAATTCAGTTAGGATTTTCTCAAATATTGTGACCGAGGAAGATGTTCATACTCTAGAAAAGGCAATTTCGAAGGAGGAAATCTTTGAGATTTTAAGGTGTTTTTCCAGAGACAAAAGTCCCGGCCCCAATGGGTGGACAATTGAATTTTTCTTTAAATATTTTGAACTAGTTGGTCAGGATTTTATAGAAATGTTTAAGGAATCAAGATTCAATGGAGAGGTCATCAGCTAGATTAACTCAACTTTTTTAGCCTTGATCCCCAAATTTAATGGACCAGCTACCTTCAGCGATTTTCGGCCCATTTCAATTTGTAACTTATGTTATAATATCATAGCTAAATTCATAGCAAAGAGAATTAGGTTGGTACTGTCTAAAGCTCTCTCCAAAGAACAGATGGGTTTTCTCAAAGGAAGGCAAATTATGGATGCAATCGACACTGCTTAGGAGTGTCTTCATAGCATTAAAAATAAAAATCTTCAAGCCATTATCCTGAAACTTAATTTAAAAAAAGCCTATGACTGTACCAATTGGGATTTTCTAAGATTAATTTTGCTTCAAAGTGGTTTTGGTTTGTCTACAACTGCTTGGATTATGGCTTGTGTCACTTCTATGTCATATGCTATTTTAATTAATGGACAAGTGTTCGATTTCTTCAAGAGAAGCAAGGGACTTCGTCAGGGTTGTCCGTTGTCTCCCTTACTCTTCATTTTGGTTATGGAGTCTCTCAGTCTCTTTTTAAAGAGGGTGCAAGCTGATGGTTTGCTATCAAGGATCAAGGCTTCGAGACTGGTAAAGGTTCTACATCTTTTATCCGTTGATGATATACTTATTATGTCTAAAGATTCTCTTATGGAATGGGAAAAAATTCGAGACATACTTCTTGCTTTCATTCGAGCGTCGAGTTTGGTATTCAATGTTCAAACGACTGTGTTTATGTATGTGGGTGTTGATCCGGTTTTTTTACAGTCTTTAAAATATTTATTACAATTCTCTTGTAAATATTTAGCAGTGGGATTCAAATACTTGGGGTATTTGATGAAGCTAGATTGTTACAAAACAGAGGACTGGCAGTGGCTTATCGACAAGTTTGAATCCAGGATCAATCATTGGTGTAATAAGTGGATCTCTTTGGGGGGTCGTTTCATTTTAATCAAATCTGTTTCAGAGAGTTTTCTAGTTTAATGGTTGACCCTAGCTCACTTTTCAATGGTGACTCTTAATAAACTTCGCAAGCTAAGTTTTTATTTTTTGTGGTCAGGGAACAAAAATAAGAATGGATATCATTTGTGCAGCTGGCTTTCTATTTCTAAACCGAAGCTTTATGGAGGATGGGGCCTCCAAAATATCTTTTTGTTTTACAAGGCCTTAGCATCAAACAACTTATGGTGAGCCTTGATGAAGTCAAGTTTATGGCAAAGAGTGATTAAATACAAATACATTATGCACGACTCTATCTTACCTTGGCTTCATTCTGCAGAATCTTTCTCCTCCTTTGGTTTTCATTCCTGGAAAAACATTCGAAATACTCTATTGGTGATTCTTCATTGGATGGTATGGAAGTCGGGCTCGGGCCACTCAATTTCAATTGGGAGAGATGCAATAATAGGGTTGGGACAAGATTCTTGTTTTTCACAAGAGATGATTAATATTCTTAATTGTAATAACTTACATCTTTTATTCCAGGAAGTTGGCCTAAGGTGAGAGGAATGTTGGGGAAAAAATGGGTTTGTAGCTCTGAGCTGGGACTGGAGGGGGATCTTGCAGTGGAATGGGAATCTTATAGAATAAAATTGATAGACATAGGGATATTATTAGTGGACAGATCAGATGAACTATTATGGAATGGAGGTGACTCATCGGGCCAAATCTCAATTAAAAATGTTTATGAAGCTCTGTCAAACAAAATTTGGAGATACAAGATAGGGGGATGGAGGAGGAACTTATATACTTAGAACTGCCCAACAAAAATAAAACTCTTTATCTGGTTATTAGGTGAAAACAAAGTCTTAACATGGGAAAATCTACAAAAAAGAGGATGGAAGGGACTTGGAATGTGTTATTTGTGCAGGGTAAAGGGAGAGACAAGTAACCGTATTTTTGTTACTTGTCCCTTCACTATTTCAGTTTGGGAGGAAGTGAAAAAAGTTCTGAAATTCACTCATGGTTGGTTTGGAACTTTGGTTAATGAATGCTTGCAAAATTGGTTTTCTCAGAATTATAAATATCCAACTCTTCCTGCCTTCATCCGCTGGAACATTTGGTTGGACAAGAATAACTCTATTTTTTAGGATAGAACTCCATCTTTGCAGAGAATAGTGTATCTTGTTTTAGGTGTTGTAGGGTCGGTGGGAAAATTTCAGAAGGTCCTAAAGCTAGAAGACCGAATACAATGCTTCCAGTGGACAAATATCTCGCTTGGTTTAACAGAGCAGCCCAACAGAATGGTACTCTTTATGGAGTTGGTGGAGTCTTAAAGATTGATGACCACACAGAATATATATGGACCCTAAACTGTGGAAGAGGCACAAACTCTAGGGATAAGCTTTTGGGAGCTTGGGAAACACTAATCCTTGCCACAAGACTCTCGGTTTTTGACTTATTTGTGTTAGGGGACTCTAAGATCGTTATTGATTGGCTTAATGGAAAGGGATCAATCATGGTGGAAAATTTGTACAGTTGGAAGGAAAGAATATATAAAATTATCCCTCTCTTCAGAACTCTATCTTTTGCTCACATCTATAGAGAAGAAAACAAGGTAGTTGACAATCTTTAAAAAAAGGCTCTTTTCCTTCACCAAGGGCAATTCTCATTCAGTCATTGGCAGGATGGACAAGAGGGCCTTACCCGTTTTCTAAACCTGTATTGACTATGGATTCCTCCTTTGAGTCAATGTTATTGTCGTTATGTTTTTGATGGATATCCCTCTTCGAGAGAGTTTTTTTTTTGTAATGATGAAGATATAGATCTCTTGTAGCATGTCTCTAAGAAGTTCTATGGGACATGACTTTCATAAGTCTGATTCTTTTTTGATTTTTAACTGTTCATAGACAACTGACTATAGTGAAGTACCAAAATTGTAAACGAATTATATTATTTTTAATATAATGGGTAAGTTTCTCTGGAAAAAAAAGTTTTGGTGAGCCAAATTCAACACAAAATACATGGAAATTAACTAAAATGCAAGTTATAGACCTCACAAATTTATTTAAAGGTGTTAAAAATTTAAACATATTTAAATATTTTTAACAAATTACTTTTACTATTTTAATAATGTAAAATCAAAATATTTTGAATTTTAAATAGGTGATCGATACTATTGAGATTTTGCATTCTAGTCATAATATTGGTAGATGACTGGAGATATTCTTTATTAAGTTTCAAGTTTGAGATGGATTTTTTTTTCTTTGAACAAGAGACTAGAGATTTCTCTCCCCTCTTCCTTTGTTGTCTTTTCCTACTCATGTTTTCTGTTATTTTTTCTTTCCATTTTGAATGTATGTATATGCTAGTTTTTTTTATGTTGGACTTAAAGATAATCATATTTTAGATAGCTAAATGTATTAACTATAAGTGATATACTATTCCTAGACTTATAAGTTTCCTTTTAGGTTACTTTATAGTAATAGTGTGTGCGTTATATATAATTAAACATATAAATATATATTTTTTCGAAGGATTACAACTGGTTATCCCACATTTCACAAATGGTTATCCAATGTAAACTTGTTGGCATTGATTACAACACCAACCTAGTTTATATTTTATGAGACACCTGCATAAAATATCTAGCTAACAGTGAAACATACACAATGTGCAAATGGTGTGAAGATAAGTCAAAAAATGGAGAAAGAATGAAAGAATTTCTATTACTCGAATGAGAGAATGATACAATACAAGTGATATAATCAATATGACACAAATAACTTACAATAGTAGCCAAGCTAATGCACATTAGGAGTGTTCTAGAGATATGTGACACACACTGGCAGTCATTGGATTCAACTGCTACCTAGTCCTAGTTAATTGGCCATACAGTCGTCAGTTAACTAGCCAAACTTGAGTGAAATGAGGAGGAGATCACTCACACATGTGGAATGTGCCTTACTGGTGATTATCCCAATGCAAGTGTGCATTATTGGTGATGATCCTGAGGTTAACATGAAACACTTAGTGATAAAACCAATGTTGGCATGGAATACTTCACTCAACTATTATAATTGAGCGATAGCTGAGAATTGAATGGAGGGTATGTGGAACCCTTGTATAGGGGAGAATATTCTCAATGAGGCGAGAATATCTTAGACTAAGGGACCCTTAACATAGCCAAATATACTTAGGAAAAGAAAATAAAAAGAAAATCCTATGTGTGTGTAATATCTCCAACACCCCCCCTGAACACTACTAGGGAGTATACATAATGAATGGGTCCTAACAACATAGGCCATGTTAGGTACCCATGAACAATGCAACTAATGAACATTCAAATAAAGTGAGGAAAGAGGGAAAACATCATGGGGAAAACCTCCCCCTCAAAATACAATGTATCAAAAGAAGAGAAAGAAAATTGTTAGGCATTGTGTCCTTCACTCCAAGATGATTGCACAAACTATGGAATTTTTGCTCAACGAAAGTCTTGGTGAAGATGTCGGTAGTCTTCTCGGAGGAAGGGAAGTACTGTGAATCGATGACCTTGTCATGAACTAGTTCCTTGATAAAATTCATATGGATATCGATATGTTTTCTCTGTTATCTCTATATTGGATCTCGATAGAATTTGAGTGTACTCTGGTTGTCACACCAGATCACATTTGGATAATGGAACTGAATTTCAATCTCGGTGAGAAAGTTTTAAAGCCGTGATGCCTGGATTGTGATGTTGATTTTTTCCTTGTACTCATCCTCTGCTACAGATAATGCAATAGTTGACTGCTTTTTGCTCGACCAATACATTGGGCCGAATCCCAAACTCAACATGTACCCAGAGGTGGACTTGCGATTAGTGCCATCATCGGCCCAGTCAAAACCGGTGAATCCTATGAGATCCAACTTGCAACCTGTTGCATAGTGGATCCCATAACTGATGGTGCCCTGAACATATCTAAGGATGTGCTTGGCAACCTTCACATGTAACTCATGTGACTCTTGCATGTACCTGAAGACTACCCCTACTGCATATTATAGACATAGTCAGGTGTGGGTGAGATGCAAAAGGCTCCCCATAAGATTTTTATACAAGGTGTTGTCCACCATTTGTGTTTCCCAACCATCCTCAAGTCTAACCCCATATAAGAAAGGTGTAGGTGCAGACTTGCAGTTTGTCATGTGGAATATATCCATGATATCTTGAGCATTCTTATCTTGAGATATCTTGATGCATGAAGCATCTTGGGTGATATCAAGACCAAGAAAGAAATGGAGTGAAACCATGTCCATCATCGAAAACTTGTCATGGAGAATTCCCTTGACTGAGGAAATCATTGAAATTGAGCTTCAAGTGATCAAAAGATCATCCACATACAGGATTGGGATCATAATTGATTAAGTGGTCCTCATCATGTAGACATTTGGATCAGATTTACATCTAAAAAAATTCTTGGAGAGCAAGAAGGAGTCCATATTTGCATACCATGCTCTAGTAGCCTTCTTGATGCCATAGAGCGACTTTTTAAGTCGACACACTAAAGATGAATTGTGTATGAATCCAGGTGGTTGCTCCATATAAAAATCCTCTGAGATATCCCTATGAAGAAAAGCATTCGTCACATAAATTTGATGTACTTTCCATCCCCTGGATGCTCCAATGGAAAGGGCCAACCTGATATAACACAATTTTTCTACTGGAGCAAAAGTCTCATCATAGTCGATCCCGTGGATCTGCTGAAATCCCTTGGCAACTAGTTTTGCCTTGTGTCATATCACCTATTCCTTCATGACCTTTTTGGTCCTATAGACCCACCTTCATCTGACAAGATTCATGTCTGAAGGAAGTAGAACTATATCCCAAGTCTAGTTCTCGAGGAGTTGTATTCCTCCTGCATGGTTCCTTCCCATGCTCGTGATCCAAAGATATGTAAGTGTGCGATTTCTAGGTTTTTTCCTCTCCAAGCCTCAAAAGGAGTCTTATCCTTAACAAATCCGTGAGAGGATCTATTTTGAATGTGATTGGCACAATTAAGTGCCTCATCCCAACGCTTGAGAGGAAGTTCCTTTCATGTAGCATGTGGTTGGCCATCTCTTTGAGAGATCCGTTTGTCCACTCAACAACCCCATTTTGTTGTGGAGTATATGGTATTGTGTGCTGCAACTATATCCTAGCCTCAAGACAAAGGTTTTGAACATCTCAATTCACATACTCCACCCCATTATCTATAGAGAGGGTTTTGATATTTTTCCTTGACTGAGTCTCAACAAGTGCTTTGAACTCTTTGAGATGCTCAAAGACCTCAGACTTCTACCTGAGAAAAAATACCCAAGTATAGCATGAGTAATCATCCAAAAATGTAAGCATGTACCTTGCCTTACTGATAGATGGATGTGGGAATGGACCCATGATATCATTGTGAATCAAATCCAATGGAAAGGAGGCCTTATGAGTCTTCCCCTTCTCAAACTTATCTTGAGGATGCTTGCCAAGGACACATCCTTCACAAACCCCTCCAGAAAAGTGGATATTAGGTAACCTGGTGACCATCCATTTCTTGGTAATTTGTTGCATGTACCTAAATTTCAGGTGACCAAACCTCTCATGCCATAATCTACTGCTATCATCAGCATCTGTGAGTAGTACAGAGGAATCAAGTTCATTAAACTTAGAAAATGTGTATAACCGAGATTTATGATTTACCTCCTTGACAAAAATTTTGGAGTTGTCTTGCATGTCGAATATGAACAAAGAGTTTGGTGTGAACTCCACCTTTTTGCCTAATCCTGAGTGTGTAATTTGATACACCGAGAGAAGATTCACAAAAATTTGAGGAACATGCAGGATCTTCTCGAAGCTTCCATGATCTAGTTCCACTCTCCCTTTTCCAGTGACCTCTACTAGAGAGTCATCCTCATGAGGATAGGAGGTCCCTTGCATGTATTTACAAAAGATAGAAATCCTTTGTGTTTTCCATGTGGTGGGAATCACCTTAATCTACAATCCATGTGTCGAGTGAAGAATGAATAGCTACTAATGCATGGGAGTTACCTTTCTTAGGGGATTGATATTATGACTTTTTCTTGGAAGCTTCAGGAATGTGATCCTCGAGGTTGTTCTTCTAAAGAATATGTACATTATGATCAATCTACTTCTTCATGCATGTAGAGTCTGGATGGTTCTCGTGATTGCAGTAACCACACTTCTTCCCTTTATTTCTTTTTCCACCTTTGGAACCGGAGAAATCATTGAAGGGTTTGAAGTAACCTTCTTTCTACACCTTTCCTTTTCCTTTATGTTTGGATTTAGGATTTTGAGAGATGTTTCCATCATGCAAAACAAGTGCATGTGCCTTTGGGCCCTTGATTATTCTCATCTGAATGAGATTATTCTACTCCTATGTCAAATCCTCAATAAATTTTGAAAATTAAAGCATGGTCCAGGTTGATCATGTGGTGAATCTGTTAGAATGAAATGTGGAGACAAATACACTATATTATGGTCCAAGTTTTGCTATGATAGAAAGAATCAGGTGTTCTTCTTCTTTGGATCTATAGATACCATAGTCTTTCAATTCACAGAGGAGACATTCCAATTTGGTGAAGAAATCTTGGAGACTGTCAAAGTTATCTGGATCCAAGGAGTTCAGTTCTACTTCAAGCAAATGGCCTCTCATTTTGTCATTATTTCCAAAGAGACCATCCAAGGTGGTCCAAATCTCATTTGGTGTCTTGCATGCATCGATGTGAAACCATAGGTCGAGAGAAATAGACATGCATAGGACACTGTAAGCCTCATCCACGTGGTTGAAGTATTTGGATTTTTCAATTTCTGAGGTGGGTTTTGTTTGTGTGGCCATGGTTATGTGATACAATCCCTTACCCATGAGCATATGGGTAATTCTTGTCTTTTAGTCGAAGTAGTTATATGGCATTAGAATTGCATATGTGGGAAATTCCATCTTTCCTATTTCTTTGTTCTGTCTTCGGTACCTGCAAAAGAGTGTTGGTGATGATACTTCTAGTGGCCTGTGGACTCTGATACCATGTAGAGTTTCTGAGATACATGCATATAAGACCTAACTAACAATGAAACATACACACCTTGGAAATGGTGTGAAGAGAAGACAAAAAATGGAGAAAAGAATGAAAGAATTTCTATTACTCGAATGAGAGAATGATACAATACAAGTGATATACTTTGTATGACACAACTAACCCATCATAATAGCTAATCTAATGTGCATTAGGAGTGTTCTAGAGAGATGTGATACACATTGGCAGTCATTGGAGTCAACTGCTACGTAGTCCTAGTTATTGGTCATGCAGTCGTCAGTTAACTAGCCAAACCAGAGTGAAATGTGGAGGATATCACTCACACATGTGGAATATGCCTTACTGGTGATCATCCCAATGCAAGTGTGCATTACTGGTGATGATCCCGAGGTTATCATGCAACACTTGGTAATAAAACCAATGTTGACATGCAACACTTCACTCAACTAGTCTAACTGAACAATAACTAAGAATTGACTGGAGGGTCTGTGGCACCCTTGTCTAGGGAAGAATATTCTCAATGAGGGTCGAATATCTCAGACTAAGGGACCCTCAACATAGCCAAATAAACTTAGGAAAATAAAATAAAAATAAAATCCTAGGTGTGTGTAATATCTCCAACACCTGGTAGGGACATCTCTTGACACATGCAACATAGGTAGGAAACCTAGGGAATTGACCCCAAGAACTGATGCATGAAGCTTGAAAAACACTCAACCATTTGAGCATCCCACTATACATAAAATGTTTGGAAACACCTCATCCTGCCCCCAAGCACTTTACCAAGAGTAATATTGTCAGAACCTTGCCAACCTTAATTGGCCCACAATGGGAAAACATATCACAAGTGGGATTTGAATATAGGTGGGGAGGATAAAAACGTCTCATATTAACCACCCAGGCTAGACCTAATTAACACTCTCATTAAGATATCAACATGTCACTTGCGAGAATTGAACTTGGGTGGGGAGAATAAAAAACACTCCTCCCAACCACTCAAGCTAAACCCAATTAATGGTTTGTGTAGTATCTAGTTGTCCCAGAGATTAGTTGTTAGTTACTAAAACTATATTGATGACAAATGGATGATTTGTGCATGTTTGTTACTAAAATGGTAATTTGAGAATAACTATTATTTGAACTATCCAGGCCCAATCATTTTCCCCTTCTCGTGCATTTTAGCATTTTTACCATATATCGATTGAGATTTTACTATTGATACCATATAACATTGAAAAATTTGAGGATTAGGGTTTAGATGAATTAAAATCAAAAGGATGGTGAAAAGGTAACAAATGGTGGCAAGCTATAGGATGCTCGTCACCACAATGAACATCACATATGGACCGCACAATGCTCATCATTGTAGGGGGTCTTGCCCATGGGATGCTTTTCACCGCAGGTTGCTCTTCTCCATCTCAAATTTTAACTCATTGGTACCAACATTGGTACCGCATGGTATGATAAATATTTATATAATGGTGCCATGAATCTTCCTCCACCTCTTCATTAAACAACATTTCAACCCTTTGTTTCTTAATTGGCTTTTTTTATTGTTCATATGAGAAATTTTCATGGAAATCCACAAAACTAATTTAGAAATATATGAAAATGGTAAAGTATATCATATGAATCTCTTTAGATATTAATTTTAAATGTGGGAAGTTTTATGCCACACTTTGTATGAAAAAAAACCTTTGTTTTCGAGGACATTTCAACTGAAATGGCCAAATTGTAGAAGGTTTTACTACATGATTGATTATTAGGGTTAGGTATGAGAAAGGTCAAGGGTTTAGTCATTACTATAGCACCATGGAGGACTTGGATTTGATTTATTATGAATTAGATCCTACATCCCTAGGAATGGCCTTTAGGTCACAACAAGAGGTCTAGACATGCGGAAACCTACGTAGAAATTAAAGGATAATAAAATTGTGGTTAGCGAGTAGAACTCACTAGTTGATCCAGATTTAGGAGCAGAACGAAATGATTAACAAACTGAATACAATAAACATAGAGATATGAAGAATAACACAAATATCAAGTGAACAATATCTTCTATTAAATAATGAAATAGGTCGAAACTGTAAAATTGTAGAACTGAAACACTTGCTCGAATGGTGGTAGCTATCTCTCAGAAGAGATGTGGCTACTACGCGCATCCGTATGAGAATAATGGATTACAATGAGACTCAAGAGTCCTTTTTTATATTACTCATGAATTCCAAAACCCTATACATCCAAAAACCTAACCCTAGAAGATGAAACGCCAAAATTCATGTGGGCCCTATGGGTAAGTTGGTGTAATTTGGTACCTCAACTTCCAAGGGTCGTAACTTTTGCATACGACCTTTGTTTTAAGCGCATGATAGCCCATTGGAAAGGTCTTTCAGAGAGATACACATTCCACTATCAAAATATGACCCTATTTACAATTTGATTGTGGTGAGCCAAAAAAACAACATTTAGGGCCCCAAAACGTCCCTGGAAGTACAACAAAATGTGATGACATGAAAACATACAAAATAATCCAGTTGGATAAGGCGAGATGCCACCCTTATCCACTTGGAGGATATGTGGGACTTCAGAAAACACCAGAAGTGTAGAACCCATAATTACAAAGAAATACATAAGAACATCCTGAACAGAAAATGGACATGAGGAGCCAGTTGGAATAGGTGGGTGGCCACCAATATCCACCTAGATCAATCCTCCCCCATTAGGAAGCAATAGTCTCCATTGCATTGAGTTCCCCCATCAGGTGAGGAAACTTTTGCTGGATTTGGCCCTAGGTGAGCCACTTTCCTTGGTGTAGGAGTTGCCCTGCTTTGACAACCTGATAAAGCTGGATCCGATGTTGGTGAGTGCCCTTGACCTGTGTGTCCACTATATGATCAGTGGATGCTTGTTCCATGTAGTCAAGGTTGAGATCTATTGGTGTCAGTTGTTTTGCGATCTCATAAGTGTCCAATAATGGGGGAACAAATGGTCAAAGGAGGTCCACATTGAATATTGGATGCAAACCAAGGAAGGGTGGAGTGTTGAGCTCAAAATCATTGCTACCCACATCCTTGGTGATAGTGTAAGGCCCATAATGAAGTGGGAAAAGATTTCGATGGGGCTCGATGAGATACTCCTTCTGCAAATGTAACCAGACTTTGTCTCCCACCTGAAACTGGTGTGGTACCCTATGTTTATCATGGTGATGCTTGTACTTAGCATTGGATTTCTACAAAATCTACTGGACCTGTTGGTGGATGTGATGAATCCGCTCAATGAATCTAGTGGCTTTGTCAATCGCGGACTGATCAGGGGAAGAGTCTTTCTATGTGGTGGCAAGAGGAAGTGCAACATCAATGGATCCCAAGGGTTGGAATCCCAGACCCACCTGAAATGGGCTATGGCCAGTGGAACTATGGAGAGACCTGTTGTAACTATGTTAGACATATGGGAGACTCTCGTCCCATGTACGTGGATGCTTAGAATTGTACATGCACATGATGTGAAAAATAATCTAATCGACGACCTTTATTTGGCCATCGGTTTGGGGGTGGAAAGCAGTGGATTTTGTGAGTTTAGTATCCAATAGAGACCAGAGACTTGACCAAAAGATGTTGAGGAACCTATTGTCTCGGTCGGATATGATGGTCTGTGGTATCCCAAAGTGGACCCACACTCGTTCGAAAAAGAGCTTAGTAGTATCTGTCATTGTGACATTATTCTTACAGGTTGTGAGGATGACCATATTCAAAAACTGATCAACGACCACAAACACACAGTCATTTCCTTTATTGGTGGACGACAAGCCAGACATGTAATCCATTGAGATGGATTCCCAAGGCTTCTCAGGAATAGGAAGAGGGGTGTATAAGCCTTGCTTCTTGATGGTTGGCTTGGAAATGGCACATGTAGTGAAAGATATTAAATACTTGTTGACCTCCTGTCGAAGTTTTGGCCAATAAAAATATTTCTGAAGAATGACCATAGTTTTATCCATGCCAAAATGTCCTGCCACCCGATTGTAGTGGGCTTCCCAAATCAGCTTTGCACGCTCGCTTGTAAGAACACAAAGATGGCTCAGGTGGAATAAGAGTCCATCCTGAATGTGAAAATCAATGACAGTTGCGCCTGTACCTAAGAGCTGATAGGACATGGTAGCAAAGTCTGGATCTTGTTGATAAAGTTGGGGCCACTTAGATGCTTCATGTCCACAGGAATGGAGCACAGTGGTGAGTGCAGTCATAGGAGGTCGACTGAGGCAGTCAATGACACGATTGGAGATACATGTCTTATACTTTATGTTGATATGGAATTGTTGCAGGTAGTTGGACCACTTCTGATGGCGGTCATTTTGCAATTTCCCTTGTGTCTGTATGAACTACAGAGGCTTGTGAATATTGTGTATGATCATCTCCTTCCCCATAATGTAATGTTTCCATTGACGACATGCTTGTACAATGGAATACATTTCCTTGTCATAGTTGGGATATTTCTGGACAATATCAGAGAGTGTCTCACTATGGTATGCCACTGGATTCCCATGCTAAGTGAGAACTACACCTAGAGCATAGTCAGATGTATCAGTCTCAATATGGAATGGTTGCTGCAAATTGTGCAAGGAGAGCACTGGAGCTGATCACAAGAAATGATTCAGATCATCGAATACTCATTGTTGCTCCTTCCCCCACACGAAATTGGCACTACCACCTCCTTTGGTCACTTGGATGAGGGCCCATGCAATATGTGAGAATGCCAACACGAACCATTGGTACATGTTGGCTAGTCCCAAAAATATTCGAAGCTCGGTTAATATGGTCAGGGCTAGCCAATCATAAATGAATTGGATCTTAGAAAGATCAACCTGTACCCCATTATCATCAACACTATAGCCCAAGTATTGGACCTTATTCATTTCAAAAGAGAATTTTTCCAAGTTGGCATAAAGCTTGTGTTTTCACAGAGTGCTCAAAACCTATTGAATATGTTGCATGTGCTCCTCCCACGTTCTATTGAATATGAGGATGTCATCCAAATATATTACCACAAAGGAGTTGGTGAATGGTCTCAATACATCATCCATCATCCTCATGAAAGTGGTTGATGCATTTGTTAAGCCAAATAGCATGACTAGCCATTCGTAGAGACCTTCTTTAAACTTGAAGGTTGTCTTCCATACATCAGTTGGTTCAATGGGAACATGGTGGTAAAAATACTTCAGGTCAATATTGATGAAGAAATTTCCCTCCTTGATTTGGTCAAGAAGTTCATCAATCTTGGGAATGGGGTAGCGGTTCTTGACTGTGATTTTGTTTAAGGATCTGTAATCAATGCAGAGCCACCAAGTCCCATCCTTCTTTTACACCAGTACAATCGGGATTCCACAAGGGGAGGAGATGGGTCTAATGTGCCCCTTTTTAAGAAGCTCTTGGATATGATGCCTTATTTCTTCGTTCTCCATCAGAGAGCATCGATAGATTGGTCCAATAGGTAGAGGTGTGTTAGGGGTCAGATCAACTGGATGCTTGACTTGGCAGTGTGTCGATACCCCTGTAGGTGATGAGAAGATGTATCTGTATTCTACCATGATCCCGTCCACTTGCTTCTACTACAAAGAGAGGCGGAGTGTAGAGTCCATGGATGTGGCGATGACCTTCTTCTTATTGTGAGAACGGATCACAAAGAAGATGAACTTCCCATTCTATGAAATGACCTTACTACATTTCTTAGCAGAGATTATGTTAAATTTTTAATTAAAATGAAGTACCAAGGCAAGTGTTTCTCTTCCCTAGGTGCCTAAGGGGAGAAATTGTTGAATGTGGGTCTTAGTCAAATTAATTTGTGAGATGCAAATTAAAAGATAACTTTATGATTAAAGTGAGGGTGAGTGAAGAGACACCAAATCTCAGCCACCCATCT
>ML784656.1:444827-466628 GCA_009831015.1 Picea engelmannii | reverse complement strand
AATTTGTGAGATGAAAATTAAAAGATAACTTTATGATTAAAGTGAGGGTGAGTGAAGAGACACCAAATCTCAGCCACCCATCTGATCTAATCTCAACCGTTAGATTAGAAAACTCCTCACCTTCCCTCATGAGGTTGATTAAGTCAAATGGGCGCACCCATTCTTGGAATTGAAAAAAATCTTGGTGAGAGGCCAAGAGGCTTTTTGGTGAGATGCCAAGAGCAAGAGGAAGTTGATGCAGCATCAGTCTTGTTGAGAGAGCAAGAGACTCTTGGTGAGATTCCAAGAGCAAGGGAGCTGAAGCATTCTTGTTGAGATAACAAGAGAGAGCAAGAGAGAGGTCGAGCTGAAGAAAAGAGACAGCAACAACAATTTCTGGGAGCATTGGCATGCATTCCAAGGTTGCCGAATAGCTTTGAGTGGCACAGAAATTGAATCTTAGCAGAGTTTTGGCATGAATTTCGTGACAGTCTGTAAAGCATTAATTGTCGTATTGTTGTACAAATTTCTGGTTAAGAAATTGAGGAGAAAAGCTACAGGAATGTCCAGATAAGTTTGTGTAAATATCTGAAGATGAATATGCTGTAAAAGAATTTCTCAGAAGCTCATAAATAATACAAAGCCCTCTCTAACTGGTTTTCCCCTTGTGGGTTTTTCCAGGGTCGAAGTTAGACCAAAATTCTTTGTGTCTATATTTTATGAGTTTTGCATATTGCTGATATTTTATTTCTGCGTTGAAAACGATGTTTAGAATCCTCATGTTTCAGTTCTGAAATTTATTTTCTGTTAAGTTTTTATATGCTAAAACACCATGCTGTAGCTTATGCTGAAACACCAGGCTGTAGCATATGCTGAAACACCAGGCTGTAGCATATGCTGAAACACCAGGCTGTAGTATATGTTGAAACATAGTGTTGAGTCATATGTTGAAACACCAGGCTGTAACATATGATGAAACAGTGTTGAAACTGAGTTTGGCATTTAAATTTGACTGAAAAGACAGCGAGACTGAAACTGGTTTGGGATTTTGAAAAATTAACAGATTAAAGAAATAGCAGTAGGTGGTGATACCTCTGGGGTCCTGTATAATTGTCTACCTAAAGTAATAATATCACTGCGGGGTCTAGACTCATACACAACATGATGCTTCCACAAATATGGTTGTCCTACAAGAACATCACAAACTTCAAGGGGACCAATATCACACAGTACCTCATCTTTGAAAGGCTTGATGCCGTAGGGAAGATGACATTGTTGGATGACATGGAGATCTCTTCCTTGGTGAAGCCAGCCGATGGTGTAGGTTTGTGGGTGCAGTGTCATTGGTAGGTCAACCGATTGACAACCTCTGCAAAAATCAGGTTCTTCTATCTACTTCTATCGACAATGAAATGAAGCGGAGCCCCCTTGACCCACATTTTTGAGTGAAAGAGGTGTTCCCCTTCCTCTGGTTCTTCTAGTTCACTTGGCTAGACTTTGGTGGTAGGAACAGTGGCACTGGGTTCAACATCGATAATCTGCTTCCCTCCTTCAAGATTTGACTCGGAATCAAAATCGGCCTCTGACTCGGAAGCCTTCAACTCGACCACGAGGGACTTCTTGGAGCGACATTCTTTAGTGTTGTGCCAAGGAATTTTATGGTACTCGCACCATTTTTCCGTGTCCTTCTTCGTCTTCTCATTGCCCTTCTTATGTTACGGCTTGGACTAGTTGTCTTGAGGGTGACCATATCAACTTGGTCCCTTGTTGTGTGGGTTGGGGCTGCCTTTTCCCTGCTTCAGTTGTGAGGGGTTTGCAGATCTTGATATTGATAGTGTATCTATAAGCTATGCCCAAAGAGGAGATGTCTAGGAACTCCATTTATGTTTGAATGTATCGATGAAAAAAAATACAGTATTTGAGCACTAGATGACACTCATATTCTTTGATACCCAATTTGGTGCATAGGGTATTGAAAATGTTGGTGAAATCTGGTGTACTGGTCCTCGTAGCTTCCAATAGGGTAGTATTGTTCTTTAATGGCATCCTGTAAGGAATCCCATGTAGGGGCCACCAAAAATATTGTAGATTCCTCCACGGCCCTTTGCTAATATTAAGTATCCCACTAGTCTTTAACATGGGGAATGACCTTGAGGAGTGAAAAGGTGATCTTTTCCCTATCGAAAAAATTGTGGACCAAAAAATATCCTTCGAGCAGATTCAACCATTTATCTACAACATCTACATCTATCAGTCCTTCAAATAATGGAATATCAAAATTTACATGTACCTTGAAGGGGGTTGCATGGCCTCTTGATGAGTATTCTTCTCATGTGGGTAGTCGTCGAAGGATCTGGGCGAAGTTGTCCATCATTTCGTTCCTTTGTCGCACGAGGGATTCCTTGAGAAACATTTTAATAGGATCTCCTACTCCATCGTCTTTATTTTTGTCCCCCATGGGTTTTTTTCGGGCTCGGTGCAACCGATCTTGTAATGACTCGATTGGTTTGAGTCTCAACTTCTTGTACCCATATATTGTCGAGGACATGCACGAAGAAAAATAAATGAAGAGAAGACCACTTTGATACCACTGATTTGTATTTAGGAGTGGAACGAACTAATTAATAGACTAAATACAATAAACATAGAGATATGAATAATAACACAAATATCCAGTGAACAATACCTTCTACTAAATAATGAAATAGACTGAAACTGTAAAACTACAGAACTGGAACACTTGCTCGAATGGTGGTAGCTATCTCTCAAAAGAGATGTGGGTGCTACGCGCATCCTTCTGAGTAGAATGGATTACAATGAGGCTCCAAAGGCCTTTTTGATATTACTCATGAATTCCAAAACCCTAGACATCCAAAAACCTAACCCTAGAAGGTGAAACGCCAAAAGTCATGTGGGCCCTATGGGTAAGTTGGTGTAATTTGGTACCTCAACTTCCAAGGGTCGTAACTTTTGCATACGACCTCTGTTTTAGGTGCATGATAGCCTGTTGGAAAGGTATTTCATAGAACTACACATTTTGTTGTCAAACTCTGACTCCATCTACATTTTGACTATGGAGAGCCATAAAAACAATGTTTAGGGCCCCAAAACGACCTTGGAAGTACAACAAGATGTGATGACATGAAAACATACAAAATAAACCAGTTGGATTAGGCAAGAGTCCACCCATATCCACCTAGAAGATGTGTGTGGCTTCAAACATCCCTAGAAGTGTAGAACCCACAATTACAAAGTAGTACAAAAGAACATGTTGAACAAAAAAAAGACACAAGGAGCCAGTTGGAAAAGGTGGGTGGCCACCAATATCCACCTAGATCACTAGTACTTGACTTGACATATAGAAAGATACAATCTATAATCCTATGAAGGATGATGTTGGACCTTTATGGTCCTCGAAAGGATATCCATATAAGATTTTTGAAAACAAGATTGTACTTAGTGATGTAAACATTTCATCTTTGTTAGTTTTTCCATAACACTGCTAGTCTCGGTTGTGGTGTAGGTTTTTAGTCTCATGATCAAATTTCCAAAGATAAGGAAGGGGAAGACAAGGGTGTTTCAATAAATTTGAATGAAAATGGAAAGGATGAGAACACTTCATTTTTTTTTCTTGCGTCTCAGGCAATGAAGTGTCCAACAGAGCTGAGAGTTGGTGGAAGCAATGCAGAAGTGAGTACTCAATCTAGTATGAAGAAGCGTCAAAAGAAGTGTGTTAGAGTAAATCCTAAAAATATGAAAATGGTGATAGGGTTGGATGTTGATACAAAGGAGTTTGAAAGTCTCACAAGAAAATGTTTGGTAGGTAAATTTATAGGGAATGTGGAGCATCCTTGAGAAACTAGTTAAGAGAGAATTGGAGGCCCATCCTTTGATATATCCTTGTCTTCCACATTCTTTTGGGGGTGTATATGTTTTATGATGAAGATTCATCATGATGCAAATATGATTCTAGATAAGCCTTGGAAATGGGGGGCCTAATGGATTTGTTTTAAGAATTGGAAAACAGGCTTTAACCATAGAAGGGAGCTGGCTTTTTTGTAGCAAGTTTGGGTACTTCTCCTAGGACCTTCCATTAGATATGTGGAACTCAAAAATTATGGAAAGGGTTGGAAAAAACCTTGGTCAATTCATTTCCCTAGAATATAACTTCAAATTAGAACTTGATATGTGATTCATAAAATTACTAGTAGATTTTTTTGTGTGCAAGAGATTGCCAGCAAAGATTGATATTGTTTGGGGAAATTGAATCTTTAGTCATAAACTAGATTTTTGGAAAATTATGTTTCATTGTAAAGGTTATAATTTTATTGGTCATATATGAGAATACTATAATTATCCAAAAGGAGTTTCAGGTAATAATCAAAAAGCATGGGTGAAGAAATATTAGCGAATTAAAGAAGAGGATGTGGATTTAGAATGGACTAGGAAGGCAATCCACAATCTAAAGGTGTGTGAGGTAGAGGCACATTCAAAAGAGGACTTGCAATAGGATAAATTACATGGATATAAAGAGATTGAAGAATCTCTAAGTCATGCTACTTTTGATAAAGGTAAGTCCCCTTCCATCAAATCCTCTTATATTCAAATAGATCTAAAAGAATTTTGTTCTATAGTGGGATGTTCTTGGGATGTTTGTAACTTTGAGGAGGGTATGTGGGACTTAGAATACAGACCTTCTGTTAGGATATTTAGACACTTAGGAGATATTTAGACACTTAGGAGTTAGTTAATATCAAATTGTTCTAATATGTCATTAGGTAAAATTGTGTTTCTTTAGTATGCATTTGTAGTTAGTAAATTTGACGGTCACGATATGTTCCCGACACAGAGTGATCTGAATATTCATATTATCCTCGATCTTAATGTCTACATTGATATGTGGCTTAACACTCGATTGGTCTATGATATCTATTTAAAGATAATGGAGGGTCATTTGTTGATGATCTATTTTGAGAAACTCTCTTGTAAATCTCCATGTAATATTTTCTTTTACATTAATAAATTGCTCCAAGTGGCTACATTGGTTGGGGTCATGGATGTTTCCCCGTAGGGGTTTTAGCATATGAAAACATTAGTGTGTTTATATTTTATCTATTTGTGTGAGATGCTACTGAAGTTGTTCGTACTCTATTGGAATACATGTGTTTTCAAACACCTTCTTTGATTAATTTGGCTATCTCTATTGGCTTAGGGAATGATGATAATTTCCAACATTTACAATTTCTCCCTATAGGTCATTCTTAGGACCCTAGAGTATTATAGAATGTAGTAGGGTATCCTTATTCATCCATAAAACAAAATCATCCTATTAGTGAGGAATCATAGAATTATGATTTAGATTCAGATAAGAGTAAAAAAGTTCATAGTACTAGGGTCAAGTATACCTACCATCCCATGTTAAAGAAAGAAGATATGATAAATTGTGGAGTTGTGGAGGGTGGTCTAGCACTTAAGGAATACATCACTATTCATGCATGAATAAAATCAAACACATCCAAATAAAAGTCATAGGCAATAAAATAACTCATGGAGGTAAAGTAGTCAACAATTGGTGCGACCCTTAAAGTAGGAAAAACCCCAAATCATGCCTCCAAATGATCATCTTATCTCTAAAATATAAAGGGGTAGGGCGTACCTCAAAATAAAAATACCTAAAAAGATTGTGTGGGATGTCCAATTCAAATGTTTTTCTCCTTCAAGAAACCATGTGTGTGGGGTCAAAGGTTGTAGAATTTTTGTCGTCTTTTTTAAAGGATTGGAATTTTGTTCTTTGGATGTTGATGGCCATCAGGAGGAATTGTAACACGATCGAATCCCAAGTTTTTTGGTTACTCTTTCAAAGTGTTTTTTGAAATTATTATGGTGTAAGGAAGGTCAAAAGACCTAGGAAAGGTTTTCAAAGTCATAAATATGTATAGACCTTACGGTGATAGAAATCTCTTTTGGGAAGGTTTGGGGGATTCAGGTGATTTCCAAGAAGATAATGTCATAATCAAAGGGGATATGAATATTACCCTAATTCAAAGTGATATATGGGGTGAAATGGCAAGAAAATATGTTGTAGATATTTCTTTTGCTATTTATTTCAAAACCATAATTTGATTGATGTAGAACCTATAAAATTAATTCCTACCTAGAGAAATGATACAAGAGGTAGAAATGGAAATTCAAAAAGGTTAGATAGATTATTGGTTGTTAAGAAATTGAAGACAAAATTAGAAAGGGTTAGATCATGGGTAGGGAAAGGAGGTTTGTTATATCATTTTCCAATGATGTTAAAAAATGATCTGAAATGTGGAAAACCCCCTACCGCCATTAAGTTCAATCAAAATTTGTTGGATGAAGAGGATTTCAAAGCATTAATGATCAAAATTGGATTCATTTTGATCACAATAATGGATAATCAACAATGAAACGATTTGCGGAAAATATGAAAAGGGTAAATATGGAAGTTGTAGTTTGGGCTCACAATTATGCCCAAAAAAATAAAATAAAAATGAAAGATGTGGAAGAAAGTATTAAAAGGATTTTTTTATAATAATGATGTAGGGTTTTCTTCAGAAGATTAATAGAATTTTCTTAAAGAGTTGCAATGTTAAAGAAATATCTCCTCACCAAAGAGGAAAATAAATGGAGGCTTAAAAGCATATCAATTTGGCTCTCTGAGGGTGACAGGCACACTAATTTATTTTATAAATATGCAAGTCATAGGTGAAGTATAAAATCTATTTGCAAATTCAATAATATATATGGTACCAGGGAAAAATATTATGAGGATATCGTTGACATGGCAAGGCAACATTTCAAAAACATTTTTAAGAACCCATAGTCAACCAATATCAATGAAATTATTAAAATTATTAGGATATTTCCCAAGATGATAAGTAAAGAAATTAATTTAGATCTATAGGTAGAGGTATCTAAGGAGGAGATAAAAACATTTTTAAGTGCCTCCAATAAATCAAAAATCCCTAGGCCTGATGGATGGATAGTGGAATTCTATTTAAGATTTTATGATTTGATTATTGATAACCCACAAACAATGGTTGAGGAATATACAATTTTTTGGAAGAGTGTTGGGCACCTTAAATCCACCTTCATATCTATTATTCCAAAAATCTAATACCCATAAAATTTTGAATATTTTAGGACTATATCTCTCAACAATTTGGTATATAAAGTGATATCCAAAATCATTGCAAATAGACTCTAAGAAATAATGTATGGTTTCATTTCTAAGAAACAATTCAGTTTCTTTTATAATAAATAAATTCATGATGATGAGGATTCAACTCAAGAAGACATGCATTCAATTAAAACTCAAAAAATTAATGTAGTGGAAATAAAGTTGGATCTTACCAACGTTTATGAAAATGTGAATTGTCTCTACCTTAGACTATTATTGATTCAAATAGGAATGAATTTGTAGATTGTAGAATGGATTACGGGGTATATTTCATTGAATTATTTTGAATTTCTAATCAATGGGTCACATGTTATTAGTTTTTTTCAATGCATCTACAGGTTTATGACAAGGTTTTCCCCTTTCCCCTTTTCTTTTTTCACTAATAGTTGAGGGCTTAAGCATGTTGTTCAAGGATGCAAGAAGAAGTGGTTTTTAGAAAGGGGAAAAAATATATGAATATGTAAGAAATTATTATCTATTATTTGTTGATGATATCATCATATTCAAGCAACGTTATTTAAGGGGGCTTAGAGGAATAAATGAGATATTGGATATGTATGGCAAGGATACAATTGTGGAGTTTAATTTGAGGAAGTTTACAATGTTGTTCAATGAGACGGGTGAGGAAAAAAAGACCAAATTGTAAATGTGTTTTCAATGACTTTTATGGATTTAGATCAAGGAGTAAAGTACTTAGGTTTTAACCTAAAACCTAATGATTATAATTATGAGGACTAGATTTGGTTATACAACAAAATCAAAGCAAGAATTTCTCTATGGTGCAATAAATGGTTTTCAGGAGGAGATATATTAGTTTTGGTATATGTTTTGTTGGAATGAATCCCAATGTATTGGATGGTCATTGCTAATATTCCTAAAGTCATTTTAACTAAAATCGGGAAAAAAAATCAAATTTATTTAGACATATAAGAGAGAGAAGGAAGGAACCCATTTAGTTAAATGGTCCAAAGTTGAAAATCTAAAAGAATATGGAAATTGGGGATTGAAAAATATCCATACTTTTAGTTTATCCCTTGCATCCAAAATTTTGTGGACATTAATCGTCAATGAAGGTATTCAAGACAAGGATATGAAAAATAAGTATATGAGAAAAATTTTAGTAATAGATTGGCTTAGACAAGAAAGAAAGAGTTCAAGGGGTTCAAATGTATGGAAATATTTGGTGAAATATTTCCCATTTATTGGAGAATGGTTAGCTTGGAAGGTTAGAAGAGGAACATGTATGAGAATTGACTAGGAGCCATGGATTGGATGTAAAGGAAATTCCAGGTTGTCTAAGGAGTTGATGAGGGAACCATGTCTCATAGGGAACTATTCAATGGAAAATGTGACTACTATTGATGAAATATTTGGTCTCGATGCTAGAAAAAGGTAGATGATTTGGATTTGCAGGGGGGAAAGGTTGAGGAATGCAAATTTTATATCAAAATCATAACTACTAGTGCATTAAAAAAAATTGAGGATCATATAATTAAATGGTAAAAAAATCAGGGGAATGGTGAATATATTGTAAAATTGACTTATAAGGAAAAGATGGAAGAAGAAATGGAGGGGGGATCTTGGTGGTGGTATGTCGTATGGAAATTAGAAAGTCCTTTGAAAGATAAAATATTCATGTGGTTCACCCTAGACAACAAAATATTAACTTGGGATAATTGTCAAAAAGTATATATGTAAGGTCCTAGAAGATGTATTATGTGAAGAAATAATGAGGAATTTGTGGATCATCTATTTGTTGATTGTCCTTTTACTAGAGAAGAGATATCACAAATTACCAATGGGAAAAACAAATGAGAGCAGAGGTCTTTTATAGAATGTTTTCATTCTTGGATAGTGGATAAAGTTGTTAAAGTTTACAGGGATCTACCATGTTTTTGTAATATGGGGGGTGTGGTTATCTTGAAAAAAAATGGATTCTCAAGGCTTAGAATTGAGACCTAACAAAGTTCCTCATAAAATAATAAGTGTTATTAGAAACATGACCTATTCTAAAGAGAAACCATCAAGAGTTGTAAAAGATCTTGAAATTGACTATGAACATGCATGAAGAATGTTTGATGGTGTCAGTTAGGGAGCTCCAAGTTTATGTGGAGATGGTTGTATTTTATACCTAAATTAATAACATCGCTTTAAGCTAAAATTAGTGGTGGGCCCAGGTACAAACAATCAAGCGTGACTCTTTTCTATGTGGCTTCTATTAAAGGTAGTAGTAGACAAGGGTGTAAAGAAATTGCAAGTAACTGGGGACTCGAAATTCATAGTGGATTGGGCCAATCTAAAATGTAGAATCAATAATATGTTACTTGAACCTCTTATGATTCAGTTCCTACATGTGAAGATGAGTTGTGAAACAGTTTCTTTCTCTCATATCTATAAAGAGTTCAATTTTATGATTGATCAACTTCCTGGGGAAGTTTTGTTATTGTAGGAAGGAACCCTCAATGAACAAGAGTTCATAGAAGGGAATTAAGTTGTTGTTGTTGAAAATGTGCTTTCTATTTTTTTCAATGTTGTATATTTCTTCTCTTTTTTAAATATGATGTAAATGAAGCAAGTGATGTAGCCTTTGGGATATTTGAAGACAATGTTTTGTAAAGGCTACCAACCAGGAGCCTTGAATGTCTGAAAATAAAAAGTCATAGTACAAAATATGATTCAGTATGAAGGATAGTTTGGTGAACTATTATTTTTTTTATCCCTTGAAGAAAATATGATGTATATTCTAATTTTACCTATAAAATATCAAATATAATGTTTTTTCTTTCTCAAAAAAAGAATAACTATAATAAACTGAAGTTTGTTTACAGTAATTAACCATTTTTTTCCAAGAAAAGAAATGTATTTTTCATTCAATAAGAATTAAAAATGAGTTCCACATGGTGCATGATACACAGTTGTCAAATTTTGTGCTACTATTTGTACATATCACTAAATTGCATTGTATTTCTAGCCACTCTCCATAAAAAAGATAATCCTAAAATTGACATGTACAAAGGACTTAAATTACCTTTCATCAAAACATATATTAAGTAAACAGATTGAATCTTATCAAAAAATTACATTGAAACCCACCCACATAAAATAATTAAATCTCAAAAACATTAGTGGACCTGGATGAGACTAAAATCCCCTCCTAATATTCATCTTCAATGATATGATTTTCCATCAATTGTAAACCATATTTAGAAAGGGTGGCATCCTTAACATTGAGATCCCTGTAGACATGCTTGAAAGATACCTTCGGAAACTTCTTTCAAATATCCTCCAAATTCTTAGGCAATTGGGATAAACTAGTACTATGGACCTGAAGTTGATACTGCATACAATTTATAGTGAGAGCTAAATCCCCAAAAAATTGAAGCATGACAATCCCTTTGTTAAGTGTCGATTTCATAATGAAAAGTAAATCCTTTAATTCATTGACATTATTTGCTCATTTTCCCAGATTAGCTTTTGAAGTCAACAAATGAGAGTCTGATAGAAATCAAACAAAGCCCAAATTTATGGTCTGCCCTAGCCCTTGACAGGTGTTTATCTAAAATATTGTTTTACGGTATTTAAGATAACATCATGAGGATAAATCCCCTTGTGTTTTTAAAGAGATGGCACTCCTCTATATTTAATTAATATACAAGAATCTAAAAGAGGCCTGAGAGAGGACTAGGCTTATTCTTTACACAAATATTCACATGTAAAGAATACCTAAGAAGTACTAGGTATCTTATAGAAAGAAAATATTTACACTATGTTACAAGATTTATAAACCAACAGAGAGTGCATTATCATATGACGACATTTCCATTAAAACATTCATCAAAGTAAGACACAATATTCAACAAAGGAAGGAAAGTATGGACGACATATGGCAGAGAAATCCAAATGATCATTTCATTAGATGCAATAAAGATTTTGATAGACCCACATATGAAATCCCATGTTTAAACTTAAAGTCTGAGAGATCAACAATGTTTTGTGTCGAACTAGTTCTTTGTGAACCTCAAAAAATAATAGATTTCTTTAATAAAATAAGCAATAATGTATGAGAGTTCATAAAAAGTGAATTGCATTTTCCCTTCAAAGAGGATTGGGATTGGACTCTCATGGACCATGAAATGAAAGAGAGACATGGAAGTCAATAGGATACAGTCAAAGGTCGGTCTTAGGTTTTCACAAAATCCTGAAACAAGAAGGAAAAATGACTACTAACTGAGAAAGAAAGATAGTTGACAGAAAAACAAAGTGACTACTTGACTTACTATGATGGAAATTATGAACCCTTTGAATGCCTTTTAGATCTTGTTTTATAGTCTTCTCTTCATCTTCTTGAAACTTGTTTTCAATGAGTTTTAGGGTTTTATTTTCCCTCTTTGTAAATTTGAGCTTAGATATGTGTGCCATCAATTGGGACCCACTTTATAAGCTCGGGAATTTGTTTAAATAAATCATTTTCCAAAAATAATTTGTTTCCAAGCCCAAAAATAGTCTCAATTGTAATTTATTTGGTTAGGGAAGGATAAATTATATTTAATCCATTTAAACCACTTCTAATGTGTTCTTCATCTCTTCACCTTTCCAATGATCTCTCATTTTCTCAAATTGGACATCGGGATCAAAATTTATGAGCTCCAAAAGATGGAGACTCAACCATCGTTGATATGTCCTCGTGAAATTTGTGCCTTTGATTTTCAAATTCGACTTTCTTTCTCCCACATGAATTGTGGGAGGGTTATTATGACATATTTATAAACAAATTTTGTCCTCATTTTATTTGTGATTGAAGTAGAGAGATCCATATAATTCTGCATAGATTGTGCATAGAGTATCTTTTGACTGCCACATCATCACCCAATCATCATGCCAAGTCATTGTCTAGTCACCTTTGTCCATCCATGTGTCACCTGGAGTTAGGTCTACTTCACTACCATGTGTCACCCATGGATAGGTCCATGTCACTACCACGTGTCACCTTGTAATAGGTCTACCTCACCACCACATGTCCCAAAATGATAGGTCCATGTCACTACCACGTGTCCACATATGATAGGTATTCACTGCCACGTATCATTGGGAGGTATGCCCAAGAAAAGGGGGAAGAAAATTAGGATAATAAATAATATTAAAAAATTAAGAGAAGTGTTTGCAAAGTTATGGGAAGAGGTAAAACTTAGTGAAAAAGTCATGAAGGGTGCAATTTGGGTAATGCAGAAGTGGGAAGTGAAAATTGAGTATTGTGGGATTGTTGGTTGCAAGAATAGGAGTGGAAGGTGGAAATGAGGGTATGGTGTCCCGCATATGCATTCAAAAGTAAAAAATAAACTAAGTATAAGACTTATTAAAGACAAATTGAGTGGACTATGCATTGAGGGGGTAAGGTAATGTGGAGGTAGATGAAGTCCCTAGGGGTTGAATGGGTAAGGTAATGCAGAGGTAGAGGAATTCTCGCATTTGCAATCGAAGACTTAGTGAAAATAAAAGTAAAACATGGTAAGTCATGAAAAATGACTAAGTGTTGGGGAGGTAAGTCATAGAGTTAAGTGATAAATAATAAAAATGATTAAGTATGAAAATGGAAGATGGAAATGAAAAATGAATGTATAAATAATGAAAATGAATAAGTGGAAATGGAAAATGGAAATGAATTATTAAAATGAGGAAGTCCCTAGGGTTTGAAGGGGTAAGTTAATGCGTAGGTAGAGGAAGTCCCACATCCACAATGGAAGACTTAGTGTAAAAAAGAATAAAACATGGTAAGTCATGAAAAATGACTAAGTGTTGGGGAGGTAAGTCATAGAGTTAAGTGATAAAAAATAAAAGTGATTAAGTATGAAAATTGAACATGGAAATAAAATGAATGTAGATGTAATGAAAATAAATAAGTGGAAATGGAAAATGGAAATGAATTATGGGAAAATGGAAATGAATTATGAAAATGAGCGTAGAAATTGTGAAAATGACTAAGTGGTGGGTATTATGGAAATTAACTAAGTGGATAAGGAAAATGGAAAATAGCTAAGTATGGGGCAACATAATGTGGGAGAAAAATGGCATGTCTTGGGAATATGAGCTATGTTTTAGATTATGTAAAATATAGGATGAAGCTGACACATAGGCCTATTTAGTGAGAAGAAAATGGAGATAAGCAATTTCCTTCTTTTAATATCTTTTATTTTCTTCTCTTTTATTCAAAAGAGAAATCATCTATGTTAGCCTTTCATGATTAAGAACTGCAATACTCAAGATGATTTGAAACTTGTTGGGTCTTCATGATCAACAGGTGAAGGGTATTTGACACTTTCCATATTTGAAAAAAAAATTGTCTCCATTTAAAATAAACATAGGTTCATATATTTACCCCAATCACGTATTTGATGGGTGTCAGGAAAACACATAAAAAATAGGCACTGTCAAAGAAAATCCAAACATAAGACTTGTCCATCGAAAGTATTCCCACAATCCTCTGTTCCTTTATACTCACATTAGTTTTGTAAACCAATAATAGAGCCAAATATAGGGCATAGATTAGAAAATATGGGATTGGTTTATCTTCAAATAAACCAAAGTTGTGGGCTAGCCATATTCCCCAAGTGACTAAGAATGTAACTTCCATAATAATCTCCAACTCTCTTCTTATAAACCACTCTTGGAAATTTATTTCCATGGTCTCTTTACGCCAAAAATCCTAAAAACCCAACGAAGTCTCCAAATCCTTCCAAACCTGCATAGAGAATTGACAAGAAAAGAAAATATGAGAGGAATTGCCTCATTTTCCTTATACAATGAATGTCTTCGAGGGCCAATATTATTC
Organism: Picea engelmannii; assembly: GCA_009831015.1. Lineage (NCBI taxonomy): Eukaryota > Viridiplantae > Streptophyta > Pinopsida > Pinales > Pinaceae > Picea > Picea engelmannii. Next base: position 452,616 of record ML784656.1, on the reverse strand, counting down.
GTATTTTGAAGCATTTCCCAAGTCAAAAACTTTTATTCATGATCATCCACATCAACAGTGTACTCCTAGGTGGATCCTTAACCTTCCACGATTTTCACCACCATCATCTAATCTCAACAGGGCCAGGGGATTGTAGAGATAGATAATATAGCTTCATAATGTAATCACCCTTAATCTTATTCATTTTCCACTATTACATAAATCTAATTCTTATGGATTTGGGTGAAGGCCAAAATATAGCACTATACTAAAAGACTTCACTCAAACTCTAATTAGGAATTTAATTAAAAGTAACTACTTGCAATAATTAACTTTCAGAAGAAAGGAAAGAGAACATACCTGGAACCTAATGTTTGAAGTCGATCCCACTCAAGGACTTTCGCTCCAGAACTCCTTCACAACAATCCTCTGAAAGTCCTGCAAACAAATAAGTATGCAATTGCAAGCATGTAATTATCTGTTGACTAACTAAATATAATCAATTCACTTTCTATGTTAGATTCAAAATAAGATACAAATAATATCATCAAAAGCATGAATTAACAAATAGAAATGGACATGATGTTGGAGATATTACGCACTCACCTAGAATTATTTTCCTAAGTTTGATAGTCCAATGTTGAGAACACTTCCTTAGATGAGAACATTCTCTCTAGAAAATATCCCCCTACAATATAGGTCGCTCCTCTATAGTTCAGAGCCAGTTATACTTAATTAGACTAATGTAATTCACTCATGCATGTAAACCTTGGTTTTATCACCAACATTTGCATGCATTTCTCTCATTTACACAGGTGTGACTCAATTAACTGATGATTGCATGAATCAGTTAACTAGGACTAGGTGGTAGTTCACTCCAGTGTCTGCCAGTGAGTGTCTAGATCTCTCTAGATTACTACTATGGTGCATTAGTTACTCGTGTAGCATATATCTATTCTAAATTATTCACTCTTTGTGTGTGGAATACAATTAATACAATTCTCATTCTTTTCGCTCCAATTTTTCTCTCATATTCTTACCTTTGCAAGTTGTGTTCATTCTTCTGCTAGCTAGATCTCTTGTGCAAGTACTCACCAAATCTTACATGAGAATGGGAGATATTTTATTGATAAAATAATAGAAGTTGGTTACAACCTGTAACCATTGTGGCATAGTCCTGGAACTAGGCTCCAAGTTCCTCCACCCAAGGCTAGAGATGACAACCTCCAAATCTTTGTGTTCCAACAGGTCCAAGGAAGAAATGGATTTCTTCCTGAAAATATAGGGGGGAAAACAAATCCTGAAAATAAGGGTTTTCAAGAAGGAAATGACAATCTCATATGCAAGGGGATAAGGGGGCTTGAAAGGATATAAGGAAAATTCCATCATAAGGGTGCATCTCTTTGAGATGTTTTTCTCCATCCCAAGGCTCTCTTTTATACTCCCTTTTGACAATTGGAGTAGTTATGAACCAACTACAGTAAGTCAGGAACCTAGGGAACCCATCAACTACTCCCAAAATATCGGGATTTATTATTATTTTGAGCCAATTAAACATGTACAAGGGTTTCTAACTAGCAAGGCATGTATGTACGTGAGTTTCTGTAAGGAGAGTTGTGTACATAAAAAAATGTTGTTTTTTAAGATATTTTTAGGGAGGAAAAGGAGGATTTTTCTCTTGCAAGTAGGGAAAGAGATGTAATTGATTACAATGAGTCATCATGAGCATATGTGGTTTCAAATGATGCTATAACACCAATATGAAATCATTGGGATCCCCACTCAACCTAATATGATTTCTTCTTAGTTTAGTCAGAAAGGACTCCCATCCTTAACTCATATTATCATTCATCCCTATTTATTAAGTTGAGAACCATCCTTGGGACCATAGAGTATTTTCAATTGAATTGCTAACCATATTTAGTGTGCACCTTCCCAATTCCTACAAAGTTAAGACCATATTTTCAGCAAGAGATACCTTCTAGTTGTTGGAATACTAAGAGGGGGGGGTGAATCAATATGAGCACTTTATTATCACTTTTAACCACAATATGTTATCATTAATTTAATCAACAATATATCATGAGAAATATAAATATACAGATCATAATAGACATCCACAGAAACACAGTACACCAGAATTTACGTGGAAACCCAAATGGGATAAAACCATGGAATGATTTTCTTATATATCAAAATAATACATTCATTGGAAGCACTAACTTCTCAATTCTCCAGCTACAAGTGGAAGGAGGCTATGACCCCCTATTTGCAGGCTCCAACTTGAAGGAAGCTACAACTCCATGCATTCTTGGATCCAACCAGAAGGAGGCTACAACCCCTTGATTCTTAGGCTCCAACCTGAAGGAAGATCCAACTCCCTGTGTTCTCTGGCACCAACTGTAAGGAGGCTACAACGCCCATTCCTTGCCCCATTCTTCCACCCTGAAATAAAAATGTAGACCAAACTGTCACTACCGTTCATATTATCACTACCTCTAATAATCAACCTATCATCCAACCTATCACTATCACATCAACTTGTAACCTATCACTTTCCCTGTCACTATATATGTCACTGATATATCAACCAGATCCACTCATATAGACCATATCAACATCAAGTATCCAAACCATGTACCAAAATGTATCTCAAACATGCATCATACCATATACCATAAGATGTGCCTCAAATATATGACATTATCAAAAATATGTGCCTCTAACAATGAACCATAAAAACCATATACAATTTACCAAGGATATGTCTCAAGCATATATCAATGAAACCAAAACATGGACCTCAAACATATGCAACCATAAACAAAAAAGGGCCTCCAAAACATGCCTCAAGCATGTGTCATATCATCCATGATAAACACACATAAAGAACATACCTTTGATCCTGTAGAAACTCTACTATAGAAGATAACATATAAGCAAACCACCATGGGAATCAACAATATGGTAAAAGCATTTCTTCACACCCTTTCACAATATTTTCACATATCCACGACTTCCTTCACTACTGCCTGTGGATATCCATTCTTTTCTCCACTACAACCCACATACATCCGCACCCTTCTGACCTTCAACTCATGGATTCCTGAGAAACTAGGGTTACTCACATTTTCTACAACTTTGAGACTTTCTCCTTCGACCTTCCTTCACAACTTTAGACTTACTACCTCATACTCAACCTAAGATTCACTAATAGACCAAAATTTCTTCACAAGATAGATAATCAATAGAGATGTGTGTGAATTGTACTTATGAAAGACTCCTTATGGGGTATTTATACTTTTGCTAAGTAACGTATTTCCTTACTTCAGTGTTTTCTTGTTAAAACCACTTAACCCTTTCATTAATTGTCTTGTAATCAACTAGGGGCTTCATAACCCATCTTTGGGGCTTCCAACTTCATGACCTCATAACTCCTCAACTGTGGGGAACCACATGGCGTGCCACCTATCACCAGAAACATAATGATGAGAACTATCCATTTATGAATGTATTACCTACATTTACACTTTCATTCGTGTTATTATTTCCTTGATCAACTTCGTGTTACATAACCACACATTTTTGGCTTCTTGTAGGCTTCTTCAAAGCATCTTCCCGTGAGGGCCATGCTTAGAGCTACGCCATAAGGGAGCCACTTTGGAGACTTATCCAAATACACCCATCACATATGTTGACATCAATGACAACTATTGCTTTTTGACATCAATGACAACCAACTTTCCAACAATCTCTCCCTTTGGCATTGATGGAAACATTGATGGCATGGGAACACTCATGATCATGCTTATGCTCCCCCTATGACCATATCTCCCCCTGTGACCAATGCTCCCCCTTTCTTCATGCATCTTTCCTTTCTCTATGTTTCCATGCCTTTGTTCTCTCTCTCTCTCCCCCCCTATCTGGTAGCCTCTGTTTTCTCTTCATGGTGCTTCCTCATGTAGGTCTATGATGTAGTGTTCCCAAGGTCGAGCCCCATTACAGATCATGTTTTATGAAAAGAATTGTAAATGTGTTTTATAGGATGGTGAGCCAAGTCTTGTACAAGCTATAGGCTTATGTGTTTTTTTAGGCCAGGGAGCCTAAGTGTCGAAGGCCAGGAGCCTGTTGATGTACTTGTAAGTATGCAGATAAATTAATAAAATATAAACACCGCCAGTGCAGACCGACCACGAAGAATGAGTGATGGGGAACTGAGTGTCCACAGAGTGGGCAAGGGATCAGGGGCTGGAAGGTGGGAAAGGGGTTGAGTGATGAGCCTAGGGGATAAGCCTAGGGGGCTTAGGCCTGGAATAATATTTTAATATTATTTCCTAAAAATCCATATGCACATTATTTTATCCTAAGTCCTCTTGGAAGGACCCGTGATTCCCAAGTGGTGGAAGGAAGGTGTATGGATGGAACACATGCAGTTCCCAGGGTGACAAGTGTCAACCCTGGTGCATGCAAATATAAGCCTAAACTGAACCGTGGGTGGGGATGTTCCTCCATTCAGACCCGAACCTCTGAGCGTGAAACGTAGTACGACCTCTGCCAGATACGCTGATTCATCTCGGAAGCCGTTAAGCCTGTGTTTATCTGAAGAAACCATGTACACCATGCTCCGAACTATGAGTCTGTGTCTGTTCTAGGCAACCCGGAAACGCATTCCTGAACCAGAATCCCTGTGCTGGACTCGAGTGGAAGCATCATGTGATTGTATGGGAAATGCTGAGCTAGCCTGTGTTTGGAGCCTGTCCCGAAATCATCACCGCGAGATCATCCAGTGATTGCTGAACCGTTTTTGGAAGCATTTGTCTATGTTTCTTGTGGATTGTTGTGACCACGCAGTATTAGACTACGTGAGGCTTGTTGGCCTGTGAACGACTCCTCCAGGTGAGAGAGTGCGCAGAGGGAGAAGAGAACTCCTGGAAGAAATCCCTGTAGCTGTCATAGAACCCAGAGACTTCCGATCCGGTCTGTTCCTATAACCCAAGGTAAGGGGGACTGGCAGCCGAAGGACTGTCTAGGTGACAGAGAAGGTGCACTCCCCTAGGGTGGAGCAGGCATGTGGGGAATGAGGGTCTATGGGCAGTGAGTGTGGGAGATTCTTGGGAGAGCTTTCTTCCTGGTGGTTGTGTATGTGCTATCTTCCCTGTAACCTCAACCTAGCCTAGGATCCTTGCCTTGGGGTGGAGCTCGGTCCCAGCTCGGGGGTGACCTACTGTTGAGCTGATGAACAGTGTGGTCTAAGGCTGGGAGGTTCATGGAAGGCCTGCACTTGGTTGGTGATTTCTACAGCAGATAAAAGATAAGTATTCTAAGTTATGTTTGATCATGTTCGCATGACTGTGCTATTTTGTATCATGTTTTCCGCTGTGTAAATAAAATACGGTGATTGCTATGGCTTGTGTAATTGTAGTAGCATCTTATGTATTTTACTCTGAGATTTAAGTGTGTTTAATTGTGTTAAATGCCTTTGCTTATAATTCCATGTACAGAATGGTAAACTGAGAGGTGGGGAAACCTGGGTAGTGAAAGGGTACACTACAAATTGGTATCAGAGCCAAGGTTTCGACACTGAGCCTAGATGGGCCAGTGGAGTGGTCTTTGGACCGAAAATGTGAAGAGAAATTGGGCCTGGAATGGCCAATTTCAGACGTTGGTTGTCCCAGTGTGTCAAGTTGTTGCTTGACCACGTTTACAAGCCAGGAGTGTAGCGGTGCGGCGAAAACCGCAGCCGGTATGGTCTATGACCACAGGAAGACAGGTCTCTACACCAAGGGTGCTAGACCCGTCGGATCTGTTCGGGAGGGAAGGAGAACCCTTGCAACCGTCAGATCTGGAGAACGTGCACGAGGTTTAAAGCCTTTGGATACTGCACAGGAGTTCAAACTCGGGAGGATCATGAGTCATAAGATTCTTGTGGGATTACCCGTCAATTGTCCGAGTTGACGAAAGTTGCGCAGGACTTAAGTCCTCATGGGTAGAGGAGAAGTTTCGGAGAGGCGTCGGGATATTAGAAGTCAAGAGAATAGAGACCTTGCGATTCTTGAAATCCTGAGGAGGGATCATAACCGTGAATCTCAGGTGGACACGTGTCAGGTGATTCCGCAGAGTCAGAAATCAGAGAATCGGAGTTCTCGAACACATAGAGATCTCGTCACATGGAATCGTGATACGCGATTTCGTGACAAAATCTGGACCGTTCATTTAGTGGACACGTGGCAGAGATCTGCACCATCGAGGAAAGTCCTGACAAGGAGTAAGTCCATTGGTGTTGGAAGTTCATTGGGAAATCGGGAACCCCGGTGACAAGTGATTCATACACTTTGAAACTCCGAACCCCGAAACCCCGACGAGAGCTTTGAGTATGGTTGTGGGGTAGAGGTCACATGGACCTGACTTAACCGCGAAGGGTTAAAGAAAAAAGGCGCATCGGCATATCGGGAATCGGGATATCGTATATTCCAGAGGCAAAGGTTTCGTGCATGGGAAAATTGCGATACGCGATTTCCCGATAAGGCTTAGGTGTGTGGGGCCACATCGACTATCAGGAGGACAGGTGGCAGATTTATAGCAATAGGAGAAAGGACTGTTGACAAGTCAACGACTGGGACCCATCGAAGATCCTGTGAGCGTATGAGCATGATATTGGAATCACCGAAACCCGACGGGGTAGGGTGGAGGTCATATAGTGTGGTTGTATGGTGAGGTTCTAGCCCGGAGGGCTAGCACGGACGGAGTCCATCGGAAATCGGGAAATCGGGGATTCCGCTGTCAAGTGTTTTGGCGCATTCATATTTGCGAAACCCCGAACCCCGATAAGGGATAAGGCCAGGGTCACGAGTCAGTGGTCACATCGGCTAGGGATTAGCTTGGAGGACTAAGGCATATCGAAGAATCGAGGGTTGCGAGGACATGCGCATGTTGACAGCGCAAGTGCCAAAACTCCGATAAGAGTAGTCACGAGAGGGAAATGACCACGATCGGGACGCATGGTCATATGAGTCAGGAGCTAGGCTCAGGAGGGATAGTACGTAAAAAGGGTCATCGGAGATCGGGAATCTGAGAGGACAGTAAACCTCGACATCAGGAGTTGCGAAACTCTGAAACTTGAAGTCCCGAAGTAACTGAATTAAAGTTTCGGGCACCCGAAAAACACAGAGCCAGACAGAACTCAGAAAACTTTGTGAAGTTGAAATATCTTTCATTCTTGTTCGTATTAATTATGAATGTTGCGGATTTTTCATAAAGTGTAATGGCCTAACAAATTTCGAAGGCCAAAACTCCAGATAATCAACGCCAAGTATGGAATGGGGAAGAATGCAAATTATCCCTGAAATGGAAGACGAACAAGAAGGAAAGGATGTTAACCAGGGAGTCGAAGGATCGAACTCTAATGGGCATGGAAAAGAGATGGATAAGGAAGGACATATGATGAAAATCATTGAAGGGTTACAAAGAGAGGCCAAGGAACGCCGAGCTAATAGCCGAAATCTTATGAAAGTCAGAGATCGGCAAGGGAAATTAAACTTAAGATTCTTGCAGAGTCTGGAAAGAATAGAGAAGAAACTTGAGAAAGGAAGAGACTCAAGTATGACGTAGAGTCGCAGAACTCATGGGAGAAGAAGCAGGTTGAGGAGTGGTAGCCGACATCACAGTCACTCCCAAAAACATTCTGGCAGTAAGACACACAGCAGTTCAAGCCCATCACCTACCAGAAAACAACAAAAATCTGGAAGGGAGGAATTGAAAGGAGAGATGAACAAAATTAAACCTCCAACATTTGATGGGGAGCATAAGAAGG
>ML784656.1:416841-435641 GCA_009831015.1 Picea engelmannii | reverse complement strand
TCTAGGGGAGTGCCACTTCATAGGGTGGTTCCCACTTGGCCTTATTTAGGGATCACCAGTGGCACTCATTCTCTAACTCAAGGGTAGCATAAGTTTGGTTAGAGGAAAATATGGTGAATCCCACCTTTTCTTAAGGGACAACTCTGAAGAGATGAGGTTGTTTTGGGTCGAATCCTATCCTATGGAACTATATTAGGATCAAATACCAACTTGTGGAGCCATATCCTCAACTAATTCCCTAATTATCCCACGGTGGTTGAGCTTCCCAATCCTATAAATTGAAGGTATTTCCATGGTGAAAGGGGGAAGATTTCAGGTGTCAAACCTTTGATACTGAGAGAAGGAAATCCATTGAAGTATCAACATTTTGATCTCAATATTTTCATGCAAGGGTTGGAAGAGGAGAGCTTGGAGAATATTGCAGAGGCATAAACTTGATTTGTAAGTGCCTTCTTTTGGATTTCCATTCAATATTAACTTGGCCTATTCCATTCTCTATTGTGTCCATGATAGTGTCTATACTTAAGTTAAATAAGGTATAGATAGATATGGTTTTTATCTAATGAAATATAGTAGAAGTAGAATGGATTTCCTTTGTCTCGCAAGTCTCTTCAATCATTGAAGGAATTAGAGAAACGAGGGAAAAGGATGGAGCAACAAGGATAAATTTCGGGAAACGGGTGTTTCTTTCTCCTTCTTTCTATAGGTTAATGAACTAGATCTATAAGGAAAATAAAAACCATTTGTTTAATTATGTCTTTGGACCGAAGAAGGGGTCTTGGTCCAAAGGGGATATTAACCTGTTTGTAGGGTAAGATTTATCATAACAAAAAAAGGGTGACTCTACTAGGGAAGGACTATGGCTACTCTTTCCTTTGGTTCATCTTGAATCCTTGATTGTGATTAGATCTTGCTTATTTGATGCTTGATTCTGAGTTATTTCCACTACCCTCTTCATGATTGAAGAGTTTATAGAGTCATTAATTGAGTCTCTAGTGATTTTTATCTTGTGGAATCATTTTTTAATATTTTTCAGAACCAACACCCCCCTCCAGTGGCTACCACGACGCCACTAGCATGATTGGCACTCCCCCTAAGCCTTCTAGGTGTTGATTGTGGAACCTGATTATCTTCCTGATTTAGAGGTTTCTTTTAGCCGTGCTTAGACCCCATTCCCTAATCGAGGGGTGTGGGGGGGCTTTCCCCCCCACAATTGTCGCAAGGGGGTCCAGGGGGGTGGCGACAATTTGTTTAGCCCCCCCTAGCGGGGTATTCGGGGGCAGTGCCCCCGAAGAAAAATTTTGGGAAAAATTGCCTTGTAAAATATTGTAATTTCATAGTCGATCTGGATCATTCATTATAAGGTCACAGATCTAACAATAGAAGTTATTTTAGGGTTTTTTCCCTAGAATGCAACCCTTTCTTATGAGGGAATTGTATTGCAGTTGTATTTATCATGAATATTGTATTATGAGATAAGAGACTGTGAGAGAAAGAAGGGGAAGTTACAATGGGTGTATTGTAGGTTGTATCCCTTCATTTTGTTGGATAATAATAAGGAAGGACCTGGTAATTTCTCTGGTGGACGTAGCCCACACTAGGTAAACCATGTATATCTATGTCTCTATTTTATTGTGTATCTTTTGTGTTTTATTTCCGCATTTGTTTTATTTTATTTCTCCACGATCTTGTTAAATTCTTAACAACTGGTATCAGAGAGAAAGGCAACTCAAAGGAAAAGAGGGTTCCTAGTTCAAGTGGGAGCAATGGCAGAAGATGGAAAGTTTAGGGTCAAGAAATTTAATGGCCAAAACTACCAATTATGGAAGATGCATATGGAAGATTATTTATATCAGAAGGATATATTCCTACCATTGGGTGGAATAGAAAAGAAGATGAAGACCATGAAGGACGATGAATGGGAGGTTCTTGACAGAAAGGCACTAGGAACAATATGGTTGGCATCGTTAGTGGCTTTCAATATTTCAAAAGAAAATACAATGAAGGAGTTGATGGACACATTGGATAAACTCTATGAAAAAACCTTGACGTCCAATAAGGTATTTCTAATGAAGCGGTTATTTAATATGAAAATTCCAGAAGGAGGGTCTGTTGCTAATAATTTAAATGAATTTAATACAGTTACTAATTAGCTAAATTATGTAAAAGTGGACTTTGATGATGAGGACAGTGATTTTCTAATCTTGTGCTCATTGCAAAAAATCTAGAACGACTTGGTCATGGTTGTAAGTAACTCTATCTCTGGTTCAAACACTCTAAAATTTGATGATGTTGTTGGTGTTATCCTTAGCAAGGAATTGCGACGAAAAAGCACAAGTTGGACATCAGGTAATGCGTTAAACATGGAGAACAAGGGAAGACAAAAGGATAGAGGAAAGGGCTCAGGGAACTGCGGGAATTATAAGAAGGGCAGATCCAAATCAAGACTGGGAAAGAGTGAGTGGTGGATTGTGGGAAGAAAAGACATCTGAATAAATACTGCATAGCTCCAAGGAAACAAAGAGATGGACAACAGGAGAAAAATCAAGAAGCAAATGTAATGGGTGATGTGTTACAAGATTCTTTGATTATTTCTGTAGACAATATTTTTTAGTATTGTGTAGTAGATTCAGGGGATTCATTTCATGCCACACCCCATAAGAAACATTTTCTAGATTATGTTCAAGCTAATTTTGGACAGGTTCATTTGGGTGATGATGTACCATGAAAAATTGTTGGAATGGGTAAGGTACAAATAAATCAAAAGAATGGAAACCAATGGTTTTTGAAAGAGGTAAGACATATTCCAGATCTAAGGAAAAATCTGATTTCAATAGGGAAGTTGGCAAGGGAAGTTTGTATATCTATAATTACAGATAAGGCATGGAAGGTCACCAAAGGATCACTGGTGATATAAAAAAGAGAGAAGGTAGGTACATTGTATTTATGTACTGGTGATAATGATTCTTCTATATCCTTAGCTTCTAAAGGAGTGGATACAACACTTTTGCATCATAGTCTTGGAAACATGAGTGAGAAGGGGATGCAGATACTTTACAAAAGGAAATTTTTGCCAGATCTTAAACAAATTTATTTGGATTTTTGTGATTGTGTTTATGGAAAACAGAAGAGAGTCAAATTTCTCAGAGTCAGAAAAGAAATGAAGAGTGAAAGGTTAGAGCTTGTGCATACAAATGTATGGGGACCAATTCATGTATTATCTCTTGGTGTCTCTCATTATTATGTTACTTTTATTGATGATGCAACTAGAAAAACTTGGGTTTATTGCATTTGACAAAAATCTAATGTTTTTGATAATTTTAAGAAATGGAAAGCTTTGGTTGAGAATGAGACAAGAAAAAGATTGAAGTGTCTTAGATCAAACAATGGAGGTGAATATTGTAGCAAGGAGTTTGATGCTTATTGTTCATATCATGGGATTCATAGAGAGAAGACAGTCCTAGGAACACCACAAGAAAAAGGTGTCAGAAAGGATGAACAGGATAATCATGGAGTGTGCAAGGAGTATGAAATTGCATGTTGGGTTGCCCTTACAGTTTTGGGCCTATGTTGTAAATATTGTTGTTTACTTAATAAACAGAGGACCTTCAAGCTCTTTGGATGGTGGAATTCCAAAGGAGGCATGGACAGGTAAAAAGGTAAACTATTCTTTTTTGAAGACATTTGGTTGTGAAGCATTTGTCCATATTGATAAAGAAAATAAAACAAAGCTTGAGGAAAAATCCAAGAAATGTACCTTTATTGGATATGGTGTTAATGATTTTGGTTATCACTTATGGGATTGTGAAAATCACAAAATCATTAGGAGTAGAGATGTCATAGCCAATGAGAAGGTCATGTACAAAGATCAGTTGCAGGGAAAGAAACAGGAAAAAGAAAAACTAGAATACACAGTGCTTGATGAGATCACTAAAAAATAAATTCCAAAGTACTAGAAAATCAAAATATACAACAACAAGAGCAGCGTGTACCTCAAACATTTGTCGGTGTTGTTCGAATATCTACCAGGTTAAGTATACCCCCTAAACAATACTCTCCTTCATTGTATTATTTATTTATTATTGATTATGGTGAACCAGAAAGTTATGAAGAGGCAATGCAGGTAGATACTAAAAAGAAGCGACATGAAAGAGGAAATTGATTCCTTGGTAAATAACCATACTTAGGACTTGGTTCAGTTTCTTGCAAGAAAAATATCATTGCAGAATAAATGGGTTTACAAATTGAAGGAAGAAGATGGAGACAAAAAGTGGTACAAGGTCAGACTTGTTGTAAAGGGGTTTGAACAGAAGAAAGGTATATATTTTGATGAAATATTTTCTCCTCTTGTTAAGATAACTTCAATTAGGACTATTTTGAGTCTTCTGACAGTAGAATATTTTCATCTTGAACAGTTAGATGTAAAAACAACTTTTCTCCATGGGGATTTGGAGGAAGAGATTTATATGTAGCAGCCACAGGGGTATGAGGTCAAAGGAAAGGAGAATTTGGTATGAATTTTGAAGCCTAAAGTAAGCTCCAAGGCAATGGTATTTGAAGTTTGATAGGTTTATTACAAAACAAGGTTATAGTAGATGGCATTCTAATCATTGTGTTTATTTTAAAAGGCTAGAAAATGGAAGTTATATTATCTTGCTATTATATGTAGATGGCATGCTTGTTGTTGGGTCTAATATGCAAGATATACATGTGCTCAAGAAGAAATTATCTAATTCATTTACGATGAAGGATTTGGGTGTTGTAAAGAAAATTCTTGGTATGAGAATAACAAGAAACAGGAAAAATCGCAAATTGACATTGTCTCAGGGTGAGTACATAGAGAAGGTGTTGGACAGGTTTAGAATGCACAATGCAAAACCATTTAGTACACCTTTGGCCAGCCATTTCAAATCAAGTAAGGAAATGTGTCCCAAGACACAGGAGGAGATAGAATACATGTCCAGGGTCCCTTATTCATCAACAGTTGGCAGTTTGATGTATGCGATAGTTTGCACAAGACCAGATATTACACATGCAGTGGGAGTTGAGAGAAGGTATATGAAAAATCCAGGTAAAGAACATTGGGAGGTAGTAAACTGGATTCTCAGGTATTTGAGAGGTACTTCTACTCATGAAATATATTTTGGAGGTTTAGACATTATTCTACAAGGATACGTTGATTCAGATATGGCAGGGGATAAAGATAGCAGGAGGAGCACCACAGGGTATGTTTTTATTTTAAGTGGAACAACACTAAGTTGGATTTCAAAACTAAAAAAGTTTGTTTCACTTTCAACAATAGAAAGAGATTGTGTTGTTACTACAGAGGTTAGTAAAGAAATGGTTTGGTTACAGAGATTTATGGAGGAATTGGGAAAGAAGCAAGAGAATAGTATATTGTATTGTGACAATGAGAGCTCCACTAATCTTGCAAAGAACTCAGCCTTCCATTCAAATACTAAGAATATACATCTCATGTACCATTTCATACGATTCGTCTTGGAAGATGGACATTTGAAGTTGGAAAAGATACATACTAGCTAGAATCATGCAGACATGTTAACAAAGGAAGTAACCAGAGAGAAATTGAGTTCCTTCTCAATTTCAGTTGGTCTTCAAGCATGAAGGTGAAGATGAGAAATTTTCCAGGTCCAATGTGGAGTATAGTGAAGCAAGTACAACAGCAGTGGAGTTGTTGTGATCAGTCTCCAAGTGGGAGATAGTTGGTTGTGGAGCTTGATTATCTTTATGATTCAGAGTTTTTTTTCCATCATTCTTGGACCTCATTCCCTAACATGGGGTATGGGGGGGATTTCCCCCCCACAATTGTTACCAGGGGGGTCTAGGGGGGGATTCAGAGGCAACGCCCCCGAAGCAAACATTTGGGAAAATTTTCCTTGTAAAATATTGTAATTTCGTAGTCAATATGGATCGTTCATTATAAGGTCATAAATATGATGGTAGAAGTTATTTTAGGGTTTTTTCCCCTATAAGGAAACCCTTTCTTATGAGAGCATTGTATTGAGAATATGTATTATTGTGAATATTGTATTCTGAGAGAAGAGACTATGAGATAAATAAGAGGAAGTTGCATCGGGTGTGTTGTTGGTTGTATCCCTTCATTTTGTTGGATAATAATAAGGAAGGACCTGGAAATTTCTCTGGTGGACATATCCCACACTAGGTGAACCACATATATCAGTGTCTCTATTGTATTGTGTATCTTATGTGTTTTATTTCCTCATTTGTTTTATTTTATTGCTCCGTGATCTTGTTTTTCTAACACTAGGGAGGGACATAACGCTCTATCTCTTTGATGACAGGAGCACCACTCTCTCCTTTTAGGTGGTTTTATGAGGTTTTGTCTTTCTTTTCTTAGTCAATTGTTTGGAGGATTTTATCCCAGAGTCTCTTAATTTGTCTTTGACTTTATTTTGATTGAGAAATTGATATTCGTCACGTGTTTCCTTTTTTTCTTTGAGTTTTCAAACTTCTCCTAGTTGTGAAATTGTAGGGTACCCTTGGGTTAACAAGATCCCCTAGTTCATCCTACCTTTCATTTGTTTGATCTTCGTCTCACAAATTTTTCAAATTGCTTGATTGTTTGGAAGTTTTCATCAACTAGGGTTTGCAAAGGTTGTTTGGTATTGAGCTCTTTTCGTCTTCATTGAAACATCTTTCTTTTTCAATCATTAGAACTCTCTTGTTTACCACAACCTAGCCTTGAATATTGATTATTGTTGCCCATTTTCTTAGGATTTCCATGAGTGATTGTTTTCTTTTCCTTTTACATCATTTGGGTTGTTGTTTGAACTTATGTTGGAAGCATTCTGACATTTGTATTCTTTGGGTACTTGTTGACCTTTTTTAGTGAATTTTTGTTTAATCTTCTTTCTTTCTTTGTGTCTCTTTGTGTGAAACATTGACTCTTTTCATTCCATTTGAAAGTAGAGAAGAATTAAATTTTTTTGCATATCTCATTGCATTGGATCAAACGGAAAAAAAAATTGCATTCTAGTTTTTGGGTGGTGCATATTTGTAGTTTTCATTTGGTAGATTGCATTGGGTTTTTGCATTTGGGGAATGGGAAAAAGACTCTTATCCTTTCCATACTTAGCATTCATCGAAATTGAAATTTTTACATTTAATTTTCATTTTTTATGGTTTTAAGAATCAGGTCATAATATCATCAATCGCACCTTCATACCCCTAAGTAAACGAACAACCATTAAAAAAAAAAAAAAACGTTAATTAAAATCCATCTTGAGATTTTTCTTTCTAGGGATATACAAACATAAATTATATTAGTTGTAGGGCTTTGGAGTAGGTGGTGAAGACAAATCTCCAAAGCTATAAAGAAAAAATAGAATCTTGAGTTAGGGAGAGAAATCCATTTGCTACATCATTGTCCTGGGAATCCCTTCTCACATAAGGGTCAATCAAGAGGTCACATTAGGGCCAGAGGAGTAACTAACCCCGCTTCATTGGTATTGGTGGAGTGGTCTCCATGTATTAAAAATGGTGTCGTTAAACACTTGGAGATCACTTGGGAGGTTCACATGTCGGTCAAAGGCACCTCTCAAGGGGATTTTGGGTTTCATCCCTGCCCTTGTGTGTATACTCAATTGTCGAGTGTTTCCCCATGATCTACTATTGTAAGTGGTAACCTTAGTGGCTATAATATTTAAGGCTCATACACAAGGTGACGATGAATGGAAAAGTCTTTGTTGTACCTGGAACAAACGTTGTTCAAACTCACTTGGGATCCTTGGAGGGTAACCTAGGTTTTGCAGTGTGGAAACTTGCACCAAGTTGTAAGTCTATTATGTAGGTTGCCAATATAATTGTTTCACCTGCTATATCATATCCCCTTCCTATATTGATCATGCGATGTTGGATTTCATCACCAACTAGTGGTTTCATTGTGGGAAGGTTTATTTCTCTGTTTTCTTCCTAGATTTTTTTAGCATGTGTTGCTTGTTTTCCCTAGTGGATCTTAGGTTGAATCAGTGTTTATGACATCAATTCCCAGAAATACTAATGAAGGAACCCCTTCTCCTAGGGAGCCTTTTGTTTTTCCTTCTTTTGAAAACATTGGTCCTCCTTATATTACCACATCGAGTCTTCTTGGACTCACTATTGGGTTACCGGTATGGTTGGTTCCCACTCCAGTAATCTCGATTTCTCCCAATGCTTCAAATGAAAACACCTCACCCCAAGAACATGTACCTCATTGACCCTTTTCCTTCTTCTCCAATTGTGTCTTCTCCCCCCTTTTCTCCTTCGCCTAGTGAAATATCTAAAGCTAGTAACCAGGTGGATAAGAAGAAGAAGAAAAATAAGCAAGGGGTCAAACTTCCAACCATTGCAGGACATGTTGGAAGAAATCAACCAGTTATGATCAATCAGACTGGGAATATTGATGAGGTTCACAAGCCTATCAAGAAAACTCAAAAACCCAAATTCCCTTGCAGGATTTGTAAGGGTGACCACCTTCTTAAATATTGCCCTAGTATTCCCAAGGTTTTAGACATGTGGTCCATGAGTTCCAAACAACTCATGTCATCAACCTCGGCAGGTCATGTTGGTGACAACCCATCAAATAGTGAAAGTAAGGTTCATGAGAAGAAAAGTAGAGTAAATTTTCATTGTAGGTTATGCGAAGGAAATCATCAAACTCCCATTTTCCCTCGTATGGATGAAGCCTCAAAATTGTTGGAAGAAATAATTGTTTCCCAACCACAAATTCCAACTTATTGTCGTAATCTCTCTCCCATCCCACCATTGGTTGCTAAAGTGATCAATCTGATTCCATTATCGGTCGATCCCACTCTTCCCTTGAACAGTGAAGCTAAAGTGGTCGATCTAGTTCCCTCGTCGGTCAATCCCACTCTTCCCATGAAGAGTGAAATCCAAGTGGTTGACCTTAGTCCATCATTGGTTGATCTCTCTCTCCCATTAGAGAGTGACACCCACCAAGTGATTGATCTGATCCCACTCTCCCGTCAGAGAGTGAATTCGATACTGCTCACATTTTTCTTGGTAATATTGATTCTATCGTATAAGGGGGAATTTCTCCTCCTACTGTTGAACCCCCTCCAAGTAACGAGGCCATTTGTTTCAAATGGCATGGGCTAACCAGACCTTGTCTTCCTTCCTACGTACCTTTCCAAATAATTTTTCAGGTTTGTGGTAAGAGCGTCCCTCAGACTATTGTAGACGAAGGTGCTTCCATTAGTATTATATCCTCGACTACTTGGCAAGATTTGGGTTGTCCTCAGCTTGTGTCAGTCACTCATAATCCATTATCTTTTAACAAATGAATCACTCAACCTTTAGGGATCCTTCCTCAACTACACGTTATTTTAAGAGGGAAAACTATCTATATTGACATTATGGTAGTTCATGACCCTTTGGATTTTAATTTTCTCCTTGGGAAAGATTATGTCTATGCCATGAAATCTATCATGTCCACTCTCTTTCGAGCGATATATTTCCCTCATAATGGAAAAATTGTGATTGTTGATCAACTTACATTTGTTGATCCTCATTTGACTGCTAGCCACCCACCTTCCCTAAATGGTCCTTATGTGCAAGTGGTATCTCCCCCACCACGGGTTAATTATGTGGCAACATGTACCATGTGTTCAACTCTGGATGAGGCTTATTTTGAATTAGATCCAGTAGTTGACATGGTGATCTCTTCAATAGGGATATTAGAGCCTAATCTCCCTACCCCTATTATGGCCCTCGAAAGGTATTCCTTCTAGAGAATTGTTCTTCCATCCAACAAAGATCTCTTGGAATCCATGATTGAGGCATGTCCTTTGACATGTATTCCTTCCAAAGAATTGTCCTCTCGAAAGCCATCATCAAGAAGAGGTAATGAGCATAGTTTTATTTTAGGTTCGAAGCTCATTAAAAAATGAAACCAGATTCGAGCAAAGTTCTCGTTTTTGTGTCAGGCTTGTTAAAAAATGAAACAAAGATCTAGGAATGAAACCCATAGGTTATGAGCATAGTTCTTTTCTTCTGTCAAGCTCGTTAAAAAATGAAACAATCGCCTCTCCCTTTGAGTCAAGTCTTTGACTAGAACTTGTACTTGAACCTTCATTTCATCCACCTGGGTTAGTTGATCCTCTTTCTTCCTCCCTCTCTGATGAACATTTTCCTATTAGTAATCGGGATTCTATTCTGGTATAGAAATTGGTGATAGGATAAGATTCGATGAATGAAATGAAGATTAGGGGGCATGTCCCCAGCCTCTGGACATCATGCTAGAGTTGAGTTGCTAACTTCTCAAGATGCGGGTAAAGTATCCACCACCCATGGGTGTCCTCCCTCGAAACCTTTGGAAATCACATTGGGAAGAATGAGCATAATTATTTCTTTGTTTCAAGATAATTAAAAAATGAAGCAGATTGTTTGCTTAATGGTTGTGCTTGTCATTGCTTCATTGTTATTTTTCGTCTCACTTTCTTATAGCTTGCTAATCCTTTTTCTATTTTCCATCTCGCCTGCTTACATCCCTTGTAATTATTCTTCACAATATCCATTCGCATCACGCTCCTTCCATTTTGCAGTAAACCTCTAGAGAAACACGCTACTAGGAGTGATTCTCACTTGGGGGTCGTTCCCATCATAACGTCGTAGTATTTTCTAAAACAAGCTTAGTCTTTGTTCTTTCTTGTGCTCGTAAATACATGAGAATAGGTTACCAAGATTAGTCTTTGTTCTTTCCTGTGCTCATTAATACATGAGAATAGGTTACCGACTCAGTCTTTGTTCTTTCCTCGTGTTCATTAATACATGAGAATAGGTTATCGAGTGTACTTTTATCTCTTTTTCGGAATCGTAAAATTTTTACAAAAAGGGAACTCTTTGGAGTCTCCTTTAATCTCTTTCAGACTCCCTAAACATGAAAAGATTGCCGAGTGAGATTGTTTCCTTTCACACTCGTTAAAAGGTTTGAAAGGGCGTCTTTTGAGTGGTACTTTATCTCTTTTTCATCCTTGCGAGACTAATTACGAAAAATGAATACTCTAGTCAAGCATGACTAGAATATTTCTCCCTTGTATTGTTTTACACTTGTTTCAGGCTTGGGAGACTAAATTTATGAAAAAAATCACACATGGAGTCATCTTCAAGTTCTTTTTAGACTCTCTAAACGTGAAAAACCACTAAGTTTACCTTCTTTGGGCTCGTAAATTTATGCATTGAAGGACCTATATGGGACCAAAATCCATAACCCATACATGACCAAACCCATCCTTCTTTAGGTTCATTAAACATGTGTTGAGGGGCTCATCGAAGATGAGCTATACTGAGCATCTGTTATCCTCCTCAATCTCGTTAAAAAACAAATAGATNGGGGGGGGGGGGGGGATTGAAAGAAATGGATCAATTTTTTTGGAATCCATTATGGCAGCTATTGTTGTCACCCTTGAACATGGTACATGTTTGTCTCGCTCCTTACAGTTGGATAGTTTGTTTTTCTATAAGTCATACCAATTCCATGTCACGTTATAATTTTTTGTTCTAGTCGAAGAGTGATCTTATTATCGTCACATTATATTCATGGTACCCATCGAGTCAATGTTACCAAGTCACTTTTCATGCCTCACAATGTTTAAGGGAAGTTTCATTCCAAACCAATCATCTGTTGTATTATCAGTTTCCATTCATGTGTCAATACATAATCATTTAGTCTACCATCTCGCATCACTTTCCTATGTTGGTTTCATGTTGATGATGAGGTATACATCAAGGCCCTCCTTTGATGAGCCTTTTCCTATCGAATTCAACACATGATCCGAGAATTAGACTTAGAAACAAATTAGTACCTTAGAACCTGCATGCCTCAATGGCAGGCCTCCTCTCTTCCGACAGTAGATTTACACCATTGACCTCTGATCAAATGATTCCACGAATGTTCGACCTCAACTCATTTATTCACATTCATTGGAATGTACTAAAGGTACCTTCGGAATCATTTCCATCATTGACGATTTTCCTCACACTTGTTAACGATATACCTCAATGAATGGTAATCAAGTGGTTTCTACCATGTTCAACATCGACTCATCTATTTTCATGGCTAGATTCGTATTGTTTTGGGATCGGGACAAAGGCCCTAGGTTGGGCACTCACTCTATTGTGTGCTTTTCCTAGGCTGTGATGGAGATCATTTGAGCATGTAAAATATTCCATTATAATCTCCATGTTAGAAATATCACTGATAAATATATTGTCACATAGATCCACATGGTATTGATCTGTGGCTATGTTTTGTCTTCCCGTAGCTCCACTGTGTATTTTTCGTGGTTGCGATCAGTTCATGTCATGGAGGTATGGATCCATACTGTATCTCCAGTGGCCATATCCTTAGTCAATATTACCATGGAACCGCAGTGTATTGGTCGACGACCATGCTTTGAGTCAACTCGTATTCCGAGCATATGTATGCATGCCTCATAAATGAAACATATATTTATAATATTTGATGGTTGCTTGTAACTTCTATCAAGTTCTCCTACTCCAACACCCTTGCATTGAAGAATTTTTAAAGTGTTTCAGCCATCAATTTTTCTAATGAACTCACACTCTAGGGGGCATGTGTTACACATCAAAATTCCACACTTAAGCGTCGCATGCTAAGTGTCACAAGTTTCATAAGTGTCACAAGTGTCACAAAGTGTCATATACACCTTAATAAGTGTCGCATGCACTTTTTCAAGTGTTATATGCACCTTACTAATTTTCACATGCATTTTTACAAGTGTCATATCTCATTGACACTATGAAAGACATTTTCCACAACCCTTAGCTCATATTAGAGGAAGAAACCCATCATTTCAAGGCCAGAATCATGCTTTTCACTTGGAAATTTGACCATTTTTTAGCATTTATGACGGGTGGCGCCCCCTTGGCCTTATTTAGGGAGCACCAATGGTGCCCTGTCTCTAAATCAAGGGGACCATCAATTTGGATAGAGGAAAATATGGTGAATCCTGCCTTTTCTTAAGGGACAACTCTGAAGAGATGAGGTTGTTTTGGTTCAAATCCTATCCTATGGCACTATATTAGGACAAAATCCCAAATTTTGGAGTCATATCCTCAACCAATTATATAATTATCCCATGGTGGTTGAGCCTTCCATTCCTATAAATTGAAAGCATTTCCATGGTGAAAGGGGGAATATTTCAGGTGTCAAACCTTTGATCCTGAGAGAAGGAAAACCATTGAAGTATCAACATTTTGATCTCAATATTTTCATGTAAGGGTTGGATGAGGATAGCTTGGAGAATATTGCAGCGACATCAACTTTATTTGTAAGTTCCTTCTTTTGGATTTCTATTCAATATTAACTTAGCCTATGTTAGGATATTTAGACACTTAGGAGTTAGTTAAGATTTACTTGGTCTAATGTGTCATTGGGTAAAAGTGTCTTTCTTTAGTATGCATTAGTATGCATTTGTAGTTAGGAAATCCGATGGTCACGATATGTTCCTGACATAGAGTGATCTAACGGTTCATATTCTCCTCGATCTTAACATCCATTGATCTGTGGCTTAGCACCCGATTGGTCCATGATCTCTATTTAAAGATCTTGGAGGGTCATTTGTCGATGATCGAATGTGAGAAACTCTCTTGTAAAATCTCTCTGTAATCTTTTTCTTTTGCATTAATAAACTACTCCAAGTGGTCGCATTGGT
This sequence comes from Picea engelmannii, assembly GCA_009831015.1. Lineage (NCBI taxonomy): Eukaryota > Viridiplantae > Streptophyta > Pinopsida > Pinales > Pinaceae > Picea > Picea engelmannii. The sequence goes on along the minus strand of ML784656.1, from coordinate 421,926 downwards.
TGGGGTCGTGGATGTTTCCCCGTAGGGGTTTTACCACGTCAAAACATTGATGTGTTGATCTTTGATCTGGTTGTGTGAGTGGTTACTGAAGGTGTTCATCCTCTATTGGAATACCTGTGTTTTCGAACATGGTATCAGAGCCTGTTTGAAGACTCGCTCCTATTGTAGATCGAGATCATGAAGCCGAGTTGCCTCAACTCCATTTTCTATCATTTTCGTAAATTTTTGGGCTGAAAGGACTATTCTATTGTGTTTGGAGCACTCGTTTCAGTCAGGAACATTTTTTGTTTCATTCAAAAAGGTTTATGTTTTCCCAAGATACGACCATTTCAATCAGAGCCAGAGGTATAAAGCCTTAATACACATTTTTAAAATTTTTTCAGAGTATTATTTTGGTTTTATATTATTTATTTTTTGGTTTCTACTCTTTTAGATCTGCATATGCTCTTTTCCCCGTGCCCTGTGTGATCTCAAAAATTCAGAAACATATAGGAAAAGGTTCATCTTCCGGGTAAGCCTACCAAGATCTAACCCTTGTTGTCATTGAGAAGAGAAATTTTTTTCTTGTGTGAAATGAGTTTTTTTTAGCACGTTCTCCAAGGTTGTCTTCCTCAACAAAAAAAACAACACTCCTCTTGCTAAACAATACAATTATTTTTTCTAGACCATTTGGTTAAAAGTTGCCTTATTAAGTAAGAGGTCTTGAGTTCAAGTCTCTCTTTTTGTTACTTTTTTTGAAAAAGGTCATGCTAAAATTGTAAAGTGTATTTCACTTCAAGTATAAAAGTGAATCACTATAAGTAGCTTTAATATTTTTTTTAGATTTATTTATTTTGCATGCAACTTTTCTTTTATAAAGTAACTTCATTATAAAAGTGATCCCCACTTCTCTTTATAAAAGTGGGTCACTTCATAAAGCAACTTACACCACCACATGGTCATTTGGTTATTGTTTATGCATTTTTTTAAAAGGGAATAACTCTCACATCCGAAGTTTGTTTTTAGTGCCGTTTTTTTTTAAAAACCGCCTAAATTTTCGAGATCTTTCCATCCAGATCATTAGTTTCAGTTTTTAAATCCATATTATCTGCATATTTAATATGTCTTCTACAAGTAATCTCTTTCTTACCAATGCCAACTACTTCCAATGGAAATCCCATATGGAGGATTTATTAAGAAGTAAAGGTTTGTACCGAATTACCATGGGAAAGGAAACAACACCCACTAATGCTGATAAGAAAGTCAAATGGGATAGTAGGAATGACGAAGCACATGGATTAATCGAAATGTCCATATCTCTTGATTTAAGGTTCCACCTTCAATCAATTGATCAACCCAAAGAAGTTTGGGACAAGATTGAATCTGTGTTTGGTAAACACAATATTATTCGAGCACAACAATTAGAAAATCAAGTACTAAATTTAAGTCCAAATGATTTTTCTTGCATTGAAGACTATCTATCTAAGTTTAAAATACTCAGAACTTTATGTGAAGATTGTAAGATAAATATAGAAGAATATTGTTGCATCTATATTATTCTTTCTAAGCTAGGTAGCGCATATTCTGTGTCTCTATCTACCTTTTATGCCATGCAAGAGGCTCTAGGGGCAGCTTATAAAAAACCCAATCTTGAGAACTTTTGTGATGCTTTTATTAGAGAAAAAAGACAAGCTTGTACAACTTGGAGTGATCAGCACTGCAGGTACCTCCAACAAATCCTTCGTAATCCATCAGAAAGATAAACCCAAGAATCCCAAGAAGCAACATACTCACCACAACGACAAGCAATATAAGGGTCCCAAACCCACTTGGACAGCTTCTGCTCCTAATGGTGACAAAGGAGAAAATTCTAAAAGTAAGAACACTGACAGACATTGCAACTTTTGTGATAAAGATGGTCATGATGAGTCCAAATGTTTCAAGAAAATGGTATCTTTAGAAGCAGCAATGAAGAAGCAACACATCATTATTGATTCTACTTCTTCTTCTTCTTCTCATGGACATGCACTTTCTGCTTCTGGGTTCTCCTTCAATACAACTTCTACTTCTTCTTTCGATGAGTGGCTTATTGATTCTGGAGCATGTTATCATATGGATAAGAATAGATAAATATTTTATGCTCTAAATGAATGTAACACCAAGAAAATATGTGTTGGTGATGATAGATCTCTTAGTGTTGAAGGATCTGGAACATTTCAAGTAGAAAATGATCATTTCAATGATGTATTATGTGTTCCAATTCTTTCTTGTAACCTTCTATCAGTATATCAAATAATTCATTCAGGTGAAGGTAAAACCATAGAGTTTTCACCTCACCAAGTTGTAATCAAGGATCTAAAATATCCTAAGCATGTTCTTGCAACTAGAATTGTTGATGATATTACCCTGTTGTATGAGTTTGACAACTTTGGGTCATCACCTTTTTCATCAATTTTTGTTACTCATATCGATGACTTGAGCAAACTTTGGCATGAACGGTTTGGTCATCTAAACTATCGCTCATTGCAACGACTATGTAATCAACAGAAGGTGACTAGTATTCCTCTTGTTTCATGCAGAGATGGTGTTTGTGTCAGTTGTGTTCTTGGCAAACATCATCAGGACAATTTTGACAAACGTGCCTCTTGGCATGCCTCAGGCCCTTTGCATCTTGTTCACAGTGATTTGTGTGGTCCACTTTCTTCTCCTTCTTTTTCTGGGTGCAGGTATTTCTTAACCTTCATTGATGACTTTTCCAAACGTACTTGGGTTTACTTATTAAAACTTAAGAGTGAAGTTTTCGACAAGTTTTTGGCCTACAAGGCCCTTGTAGAAAAGAAATTTGGACATCAAATTAAAAAGTTAAGAACAAATAATGGAGGCCAATATGTGAACAATAATTTTACAAGTTACTGCACTACACATGGCATCCAAATGCAACACATTGTTCCATATACACCAAAACAAAATGGTGTTGCTAAGAGAAAGAACCGCACATTAAAATAAATGGATAATTATATGATCCAATCTAAGGGATTAAGTCTAAAGTATTGGGCGGAAGCAATCAACTATGCAAATCACATAGTAAATTGCACTCCCACAGGGGCTCTTAAAAATGTAACACTGGAAGAATCTTGGAATAAAATTAAACTCGATGTAAGTCACTTCCGTGTATTTGGAAGTATAGCATGGGCTCACATTCCTGATGAGAAAAGGAAAGCATTGCAGCCTAAAAGTGAGAAGTGTTTATTTGTTGGTTATTCTAAAGATGTCAAAGGTTATATACTTCTTCAACCACATTGTAATGAAATTATTATTAGAAGAGGTGTTAAATTTGATGAAAATCTCTTGGCTTGCAAGCCTAATTCGACGATTCTGCCTTCTTCGGCCTGCGAGCCATCTTCAGCGTTTGTGCCTTCTTCTGTTCCTGTTCTAGTTTCTTCTTTAGATTATGATAGTGAGGATGAAAATCCTCCTCCACCTTCTCACCTTCCTCTAGATGAGTCCTTTGAACCTGAACCAGCACTAGCTCCACAACTTCCTAGATGGGTCCGTTTAACATGAGAAGCAGTTGGTGATCTTGTCGGTGATCCTTCATATCAGCGTCGAACATGTTCACAGTTCCAGCAAGCCTCTTATCTTTTGGCTCAAGTTTCAGAGACTCGTGATCTAGAGACATTTGTAGAAGCTTCAGGTCATCTAGATTGAGATACAACAATGAATGAAGAGTATCGTTCTTTAATGGCCAACAATACTTGGGATATTGTACCTCTTCCAAAAGGAAGAAAACTTGTCATATGTAAATGGGTCTATAGAAATAAGTATGCATCAGATGGAAGTGTTGAAAGATACAAAGCTCGGTTAGTTTCCAAAGGATCCTCCTAAGTTGAAGGAATTGACTATAATGAAACATTTGCCTCTGTAGCCAAAATGAATTCCATCCTCCGTGTTCTTTCCTTTACTGCCTCACATAAATGGGAGGTCCATCAGATGGATGTTAAATCTTCCTTCTTGCACAGAGATTTGCAAGAATAAATATACATGGAAAAACCTCATGGCTATGTCCAGAATGACTCTAGCCTTATTTGTTGCCTTAAGAAATCTCTTTATGGTATTAAGCAAGCTCCCCGAGCTTGGTAATGCCAAAATGGAAAAATTTCTTATTAACATTGGATTCTCTCCATTATGATCCTAATGTCTATACCAAGAAAGTAGGAAGCCATCTCATAATTCTTGTCCTTTATGTTGATGACCTTATCCTTACTGGTAGTTGTCAAGCGAATTATATGATAGTAATTGCGACATAAATTATCAATCCAGAGTCGTAATATTATGAGATGTATGCAAAGTATATGCAAGGTAAGAGGATTTCTAATCTATGCTAATGATTGAAAAGAAACATATTAAACTACTGTCGTTGAATCTAAATCTAAGAAAGCACAAAATATGCAACTAATCTAAGAAAGGAAATTATCCTAATGCTACATAAACTTGAGACTAAACTGAATCTACGAAATCAAATGAGACATAATCTAACTATGAAAGCAAAAACTTAATCTAACTACGAAAGCATGAAATCTAGAATTAATCTATGAAAACATGAAAGTGCGTAAATTAAATCTAATGAAAGCATTTTAAAAACATCTACAACAACACACGACAAAAAGGTAAACGACAAACCACTATGAGAAAGTAAAATCTTACATTAAAACAATCCAATACATGACAAATAATGAAAATCACTATCTCAAAACTACAAGACTGTGAATCAAAGTTGAATCACTCTATTCTTCTATTATCTATTCTAGAGAGAGGCCTCATTTTCAAATGAGGAGAGAACCCGCTTATTTATAAATGAATAAAGATAACAAACTCATAATTACAGATCCACTTTTCTCTCAACCTATCCCTTCAAATCCTCCACAAATATCTTAGATAATATATTCTATCCATGATCTTCTCTTTGAAGTTAGCTTGAATGATTATCTCCAAATCAAAGCTTGAAGATGAAATTCGAATTTGAAGCTAGGTGGTGATTTTTGACTTTGTGAAAATCTTCAAATATGCCTGTAGTCATCATAAAACTCATCCAACTTTGAGATATAA
>ML784656.1:396151-416251 GCA_009831015.1 Picea engelmannii | reverse complement strand
ATGTGGTATGTGTAGCAAAAGGAGAAGACTAAGGTAAGGAAATTTTCGAAAGTTATCTATTTTTAGCACTTAAGGAATTGCATGATTAAAGATTAGAAAAGAACATACCTCCACTTACCCAAAGAGTTGATGAACTATGCAATAGGAATATGGTCGATGCGGTTGTTAGAGCATGGAAGATGTCATTGTTGTATGATCATGTGGAAGGTGAATGTTATTGTAGCTGCGACTGCTAGAACTGTTGGATTAGAGAATAGGAAGTGGAGGAATCTGAACCATTGCTGGTGAATCATGGAAAAGAGGAACTATGGAAGTGGAACTATGGTACTCTCATATAGATAAAGTCATGTTGCTATAACTGTTGAGGAGTCATGGAAAAATGTATAGTCTTCACCCGCTGCTAATCTTGATGGTAAAATTCTAGTCATGCGAATGAATGTGTCGATGTCGAGCATGAAAAGAAGTCATTGGATTACCGACCATTGATGAATGTCGTTAACCAATGCGAGGCAAACTCACCATTGATTTCAATGAGTTCCAAGGTACCTGAGTACATCTTGTGAAGTGCGAATAGATTTGTTGATGTCGAGCCACTTGCAAGATCCGACGATCAAGGGACATTGATGTATTCCCATGATTGTCAGCGAGAGAACTTTCCATTAAGGCATGCAAGCCTCTAGGTACTCAAAAGGAACTCTAGTCTATATCCCAGATAAGGTGTTGAGGTCGATGGGGCAAGACTTGTTGAAAGGTGGGCCTTAAGGAATCCCACATCAGTCAACGCGAGTTTGTAAAAATGATTGGTAGGACTATAGATGAAAAGGCCTCGGTAGCAACAGTGTGTATGAAAAATAAAGCAGGGTAATGTAGTTGTCAAAAAGGGAACTGAATAGTTTTATTGACAAGAAAAACTGGAATGAAAAAGCTAAAGAGATGTATGCGGCTCAGAAAGATAGGCATGTGTGAATCCAGGACCGATAAGGCAATGAAATAGTAGACACGAATAAACTTGGAAGGAGAAATGTGGGTATTCATGACACAAATGGGTTTATGAACGGTTTCTTATCTAACTGCAAATGTCATGAGATGTATGAAGATCAGCTCCTTCAAGATTTTAATAAAGCATTCTTTTTTGAAAAGTTTTTTGATTCTTGAGAATCACTTCGGCATGAGATTGGATCATCTTTGTACCTGTAAAATCTTAGTACCAATCTTGCATGAAAATTGTGAGAGCTTCGAAAAAAATATGAAATGTAGGAATGAATGCGAGCAAATCAAATTCAAAAACAAAGTACATTTTACCTGTTTCCCTTCGCGCGCAAGTTTTGTCGTCTATTGTTGTTAAAGTGACTCAAGAAAAACAATTAGTGTTTAAGCATAGAAGCATGTGTTGGCATTGTTTACGGGAATTTGTTGAAAAGTATATTTGCGATATGGCAGTTTTATAATTTTTATGTATTTTGTGATGTTTTGATTTTTTCTAATTTTGATTTTTATAATGTTTTTCTTTCTTTTCGTGGTTTTTTAATTTTTATGGTTTTTGAGATTTCGTAAGTGTATTTATTCCTACAAAAATAAACTAGAAGATTTTCGTTCAAATGGCAATGGGAAAATCACTAAAGAATACAAAATCGAAGTTACAAGTTTCAATCCCCATATATAAACCTCCATTTTCTTCATATGCAAACAATTTTCAATCTATGTGTGAGAAAGTAAATGAGAAAATTAGGGTTCAGAAATAGTTGCCAATGAGAAAATGAATCTTGTTCTACAAATTGATAGTCATTTTCCTGCATAGCGTGAGCAACCTACCATATTCACCTTCTTAACAATGATCACCTGGAAACTGAGAGAAGTGTTAGAACCATTCCCTGCGTGAAGAAATACTATAGCAAAATCTTCATTCACACGAGAATAATAAATTGCGCATCAAAACCATAAATGATATATCTAGATCTGTGTAAGGTAGCTAGAGAGGTAGTGGGGGGGGCCAGAGGGCCCATAGTGATAATAGCGGAGGTCATTCAATGTAAGGTGGACTAGGTCCACTATATTATTAAATAAGGTCCACTATGGTAGTTAGATATAATAAATGGGTAATTAGATATAATAAATGTAAGAGGACTTCTTAGAAGGCTCTACTTCTAGAAGATTCCTCCTTTAGAATGTTCTTAGGTGATGGTAGCACTATATAAAGGGGTTCAAGCAATGTAATGAGACATGAAGAGAATTATTGTATTTGGAGCGGTATCTCAATAGGAGGATGCCCCCTCAAAGAGGCAAGTGAACAGGAGAGGATTCCTTCCATAATAGGATCCATTGTATGGTGTTGCCCTACCTCAAGGGTTTGGTAATAATAAAGTGTGGTTTCTTTTATCTTGCTTGTGGATATATTGTGTATTCAGTATTTGTGGTGATTATATTTGTAGATCTATCTTGGTTCTTAACAAGTGGTATCAGAGCACTTTCCTTGGGCAGAGATTGTGGGCAAATATTTTTTATTTTTGCAGATTTTTTTTTCGGAGTAGAAAAAAGAGGGCCGCGACATTCTCGAATTTTTCAGTATATTTCTGTGCAAAATTTGCAGAAAAGGGTTGTATATCTGAATTCCTCTCAGAAAAACACCCAATTTGAAAAAAAAATCGTCCGAAACAGAGTCTGGGAAGTCAAGATATTGAAGTTTTAAAATCTGCAAATTTTCAGTATTTTTTCCGCTGATGACAGCGAGAATTTTTTTATTTTTGTAGCATCTGGAGGCCAAATTTGCCCAAATAAATTACAGATATGAGTTCCTCTCACAATTTCACCCAATTTCAAAAAACAAATCAGCCAAAACGAAGTCCGATAAGTGAAGTTATGAGCATTTTAATTTCAACTGTTTTTTAGGGTTTTTCCAGAAAAAGCCGTGATTTTCTGTCGTAACTTATTGGGCGAGTTCATAGGATGCTCAGATGGCTATTTCTTCTCAAAACCTGAAATACATTATTGAATCATTCAAAGCCCAATTTTTTCACACATTGGATGACAGATTGGATACATTTGTACGTGGCCTCACAGACAGCCTCACAAACGACCTCAATGATAGTTTTCGTAGTATTCAAGATTCATTGAATAACATGCAGGAGAGATTTCTTATGGAGGGTCTCAAGGATGAATATAATCAATAAATATATGCTTGGTATGATTTTGAGGCAGATTGTGATGATTGGTATATGGATAGTTGTCATTTCTTGGATGACAACCACTTTCATATTTTATTTGATGACTCTACTCCACCTTCTGTAGAGAACATCAATGTCCCACATCAGGAGCTAGTTACCAGCGTTCAGTCTACATATTCTATAGTGGTATTATTCATTCCAGTTTCTATTACGACCCTTTTACTCTATGTGGATGGATCTTCTTATTTGGATCCACATGATAGGTGTCAGTCTTTGGAGCATCATTTGGAGTTGGTTATTGGGTTCCAAAATCTTCCACAGAGAGTTCACATGAGCACTTGGACATGGGACCCGAGCTTACAATGATGGTTGGACTACTTCAGCATGGTGGATTTCCTTTCTACATGGGACCTTGGTTCTTCAGTCTTCTTCAGCATTATGATCCACAATAATCCATGGGACCCTGGTATATGGTTGTACATCAAGCGTTGAGGACAACGCTTTCATAAGGGGGATGGAATGTAAGGTAGCTAGAGAGGTAGTGGGGGGGCCAAAGGGCCCATAGTGATAATAATGGAGGTCATTCAATGTAAGGTGGACTAGGTCCACTATATTATTAAATAAGTTCCACTATGGTAGTTAGATATAATAAATGGGTAATTAGATATAATAAATGTAAGAGGACTTCTTAGAAGGCTCTACTTCTAGAAGATTCCTCCTCTAGAATGTTCTTAGGTGATGGTAGCACTATATAAAGGGGTTCAAGAAATATAATGAGACATGAAGAGAATTATTGTATTTGGAGTGGTAGCTCAATAGGAGGATGCCCCCTCAAAGAGGCAAGTGAACAGGAGAGGATCCCTTCCATAATAGGATCCATTGTATGGTGTTTCCCTACCTCAAGGGTTTAGTAATAATAAAGTGTGGTTTCTTCTATCTTACTTGTGGATCTATTGTGTATTCAGTATTTGTGGTGATTATATTTGTAGATCTATCTTGGTTCTTAACAATCTGAATCAGGCGATGAATGGGCAATAAATCAGCGCATGCATTTTCACTTCATCGTATGGGATCCTCTAAATCCAAGATCGTGTTTGTTGGTGATGTTTTTCGCCAATGTATCAAGACACCCATCCCTGAGTAGAAGGCAGTTGAAAGTCTGACTAAAGAATATGTCAATCAAAGTTGATCGATTGCTTTTTGCCTTGGTTTTGTTGGAAAGTCGCGATATTTTTCTTACCGGTGAGAGATACAGCGAGCAACACAGAAAAATGGGAATCTATTGGGTTCAAACCTTGGAGAAGAGGAAAGAGAATAATATCGAGGTTGAAGACGTGGGTAAATTGCTGCAAAGAAGACACGAGGAGGTGGATTTACAGATGGAAATTTTTTCCATTACTTCTAAAAGGATTCTTTGACTCATAGGATCACAACTTTAGTTTGTCGCCTAAGCCGAAATTCATTACAAGCATCCATTGCACGTAAACCTGCTTGAATAACACCAACTAACAATTAGAGTTGTGTATAAGATTTTTGAGCTTGATATATGTCCACATGCTTTCGTATTCGCACTGCAGTAGCCTCCCTCCTCCAATGGCATTTCATACAAATCCTTATTATGTCTTCCACCTTCCTTGATTTGATGGTGTTCTGATAGATTTTTTTGCACATAGTGTTGATGCATTTTCGAAGTTTTGACCACCATTTCCACCTTTACTCTCTGTGGCTTTTCCCAATTTCTCACTACTTCTGACTTTCAAACCAGTTTGTGATTCAGACAAAATCAATTGGTTACCATCTTTGGGCTCTGGTTTTATCTCCTCTGGATAATCATCATTCTTCGCTGCAAACTTGAGACATGCATATTCTTCTAGAAGTGCAGAAGCAGTTGAAATGGAAAATAAAAATCCATCGTCATCCACATCTTTGTTTACTGGAGAGCTTGCGAGCACCTCCTATGACTCATCAATTGGATTTTCAAAGGGAGACAACTTCCTTCTGTGAATTCGAAGAAAGACAAAATTGTTGGCTGCGACAGAAATAATGCTTGCCACACCAAATACCTTCAACACATTTAGTAGGAACATTGCCATCTCAAGCAATGTGTTTGGATGGAGCTTTTGTTTAGGGACGATGGTAGAAAACCGATGGAAACAAATGAAGAAAGATGGTCAGTATGTCACCAAACTGTGTAACTTTTAACTTATATTGAGACTTTCAAAAATGTTCACCTCGAACTTTAGATAATGGAGAAAAGTAATGATTCAACAATGAATATGTATTCAAAGATTCGATCTGAGGGTTTGGGTGGCAGAACAAAGGATGCAATTAACCGAATTGTCAACAAATTGGAGAAAATTCAATTTCAGGTACTTCTTGACTTAGAAATTTTTTTGGAAAACATTCTAGAGAAGGCCTCACTCTATTCGTCCAAACAGAAGATTAGAAACCCAATACTGGTTAGAGCATATGTTCCAAAACACCATAGAACTCCGTAAAAGACATTTATGGACAATATTTGTAGCTTCAAATGAATGAAAAAGGTGAACAAGATTTCAACGGTGTCGAGCCCTTTATATACATTACCAAAAACTTGATTCAATGTTTCATAAGCTTTGATTTATAGCTTCACAGACAGTTTACAATCCCTTTATGTGTTTTCCCTAAGATTTAAAAAAGAACTTTTGCTTCGAAATAAACCTTTTCCCTGAGAGACAATTCCTCCAATCTCAATGCTAATTCACAATAGCTACAAATTCAGCAACAATAATTCAAAATTGACTCTTCAAATCCCTAAGTTTCACCACCTATCATGAATAAAAATATAGAATCGATCCAGAATTATTTGGATCGCGGGAGTATAGGCATAGATCAACAAATGTTGATCCATCCGTTATATTATCTCTAGGCTTCGCAGGTAAAGGGATATTGGAGATTTGGTCCATGATTCATGGCTTGAAGGCATAAATTTTGGGAGAATATCTGGTATAAATTTTGGGAGAATATCTGGTATAAATTTTGGGAGCATATCCCGGAGAGAATCAATCCTAAATTTATCACACAAATAGTGTAATTTGGTTTTGATCCATCCCCAAAGGATTTGATCCCATAACCACCGAAAACAAGAAATTCTCACGCCTTCACTCCATGAATTCTTGAATTCAACTCAGGATACAACTGGTATACATCGTGTGTCAAGAAATCAATGCATTTTTAGCAGAAAGGAGATGGAACCTAAGTCGTGGAATGATTATGCCCAGATAAGAGCATGCGGCCATGAGAAGACAAGATGTATGTGAGGTGCATGATAACGAGGGAGAAATATACAGGATAAAGGATGAGGGTAAAGCCGAGCCGAAGGGCGAGGAAAATTGAGTTATTGCAAGGGGGATTGGCGGGGAATTTCCAGAAATTGGTTTTGTTTCTCTCGTCGATTTGATGGAAATTGTATTAATATCCAGTGCTTTGAATTGCTCTAGCGTGAGCATCTTCATCTTTGTCCATCACCATAGAATCAGTGTTTTCCAGCGTGAAAGAATGCAATGCATGAGGGGATGAACACACTTCCACCACAATTGTAGTTGTTGTAGCAGTGGAATTGAATTGGCTATGGCAGCGCTTTGTCTCAAGGAAGCTATCCAGACCAGGAGAGACACGTTGAATTTCCAGGATTTTGTTTAATTGATATATAAGCACTGTATAGTTAGGCAGTCATAGATTCAAACAAGGGACCGAGCGGAATTCAGTTGTTGTTGGCTGCAGAGAAGGAGGCGCAAAACATTGTTTTTTTATTATTATTATTCTTATTAAAAAAAAGAATCCTAATTTAACTTGAAGCATTTGTGTTTTTTTTTATTATTCTTAAATTTTTAAAGATAAATAAAAAACACAATTCAAATTCACATTAAATTAAAGAAAATAAATTTATGAGCAAATGGAGATAAATTCTTTGCGAATTAAAGATGAAATCGATTAGGCATGTTTGAAAACATTGATTTATTCATTCATGAAAAAGTTAAATATATACGACACTTTATGATCCTCGCAATCGCACTAAGTGCGAAGGAGAGCATACTTATTGAAAGCAAAAAGCTAAAACTGATATGTTTTATTCTTTTGAACCTACCTACCCTACTTCTAATTGGAAGTTAGAAATTGATTAAGTGTAGTCAAAGATCCAATGTAACCATGAGCGCAACAGTAATAAGAATATGTTCATTGTGAATTTCACAAACGATAATCGAAAATAGACATAAACGTGCGAAATTGACGGTTGAAATTGTAAATTAACAAAATAAAAAGAAAAATTGAATGGATCTAACCTGGTACCTGCTTGAAACCATCGTTCGATAATGATTTCATAGGCATAGTTTTCACTCTTCAGATCATGTCGAAACTCCTTGTTATCCTCCTTGATCTCCTGCTTGTATAATTGCTCGTCATCAGATGTGCAAAGTGCTTCGTATGTTGATTCATCGTTTGTTGTTGGAGGAGTAATTAAGCCCTCGACTGCTATCAAGATTGTGTTTTTGTGAGAAGAGGAGATTCTTACTTTTGCAAGGATCTAAGTGAGTTGTTCCAAGATTACACTCATAGTTAAACAATATCGAAAAGGGAGATTGATTTATCATCAAAGATTTGAATTTGAAACTAAAAAATTGAAACTATTTGTAAAAATAAAACACGCCAAACTTGAACTCCTTGCGTTACTGAGATCCTATTGTCACCAGGTTATTTGTTCGCACAGTTAGCTCATTGAAAAATCATTTTAATGAAAATCAAACCAAATACTAAAACAAAAATGAAAAACTAGTACAAAACAAGTGCAAAACAAGTGTGAAATGAGTACAAAACCAAAGATGAACAAAATCAAAAGCAAACTAGTATGAAAGCAGAAACTAATTCACAATCCAAACTTTACACTAAACTTTACACTTGCATGAAATAAAATCAATTGCACACAACTGAAAAATAAAATCTAACTCTAACCCTTTTAACACCTCCCTGGCAATGGCACCAAAATGTCGAGTGAATTATATGATAGTAATTGCGACATAAAATATCAATTTGGAGTCGTAACCTTATGAGATGTACGCAAAGTAGATGCAGGGTAAGAGGATTTCTAATCTATGCTAATGATTGAAAAGAAACATATTAAACTACTATCGTTGAATCTAAATCTAAGAAAGCACAAAATATGCAACTAATCTATGAAAGGAAACTATCCTAATTCTACATAAACTTGAGACTAAAACTGAATCTACGAAATCAAATGAGACATAGTCTAACTATGAAAGCAAAAACTTAATCTAACTACGAAAGCATGAAAGCTAGAATTAATCTATGAAAACATGAAAGTGCGTAAATTAAATCTAATGAAATCATTTTAAAAACATCTACAACAACACACAACAAAAAGGTAAACGACAAACCACTATGAGAAAGTAAAATCTTGTATTAAAACAATCCAATACATGACAAATAATGAAAATCACTATCTCAAAACTACAAGACTATGAATCAAAGCTCAATCACTCTATTCTTCTATTCTCTATTCTAGAGAAAGGCCTCCTTTTCAAATGAGGAGAGAACCCGCTTATTTATAAATGAATAAAGATAACAAACTCATAATTACAGATCCACTTTTCTCTCAACCTATCCCTTCAAATCCTCCACAAATATCTTAGATAAGATATTCTATCCATGATCTTCTCTTTGAAGTTAGCTTGAATGATTATCTCCAAATCAAAGCTTGAAGATGAAATTCGAATTTGAAGCTAGGTGGTGATTTTTGACTTTGTGAAAATCTTCAAATATGTCTGTAGTCATCACAAAACTCATCCAACTTTGAGATATAATGAAAATATGTTAATTTTCTAATATTTAGTCACAAATTCTCTTAAAAATACTCAAAATAAATAATTTGGAAAATGGAAATGTAAACCCGTATGTTTTTATGAAAGTGATGATAATTATGGTTTTATGGAAGAATGAAATGGAAATAAAGGCAACAAATGGTATATGAAAGATGAATAAAGTGTTGTATTTTTGCAACCCAACAGTAGTGACTCAAAACTTTTAAACCATGTGAAAACCAACCTTAAGAAGAAATTTGAAATGACAAACTTAGGTTTTTTACACTATTTCCTTGGCCTCCAAGTTTTTCAAACCAATGAAGGAATTTTTATTTCCCAGTTTAAGTATGCGTGTGACCTTCTTCGTTGCTTTCACATGGATGATTGTAAACCAACCCCTTCTACCTTCTATTCTAGAGTCAAGCTTACTACCACATGTACTTCTCCTGAAGTCGATGCCACCCTGTACTGTCAATTCATTGGTAGCCTCTTATACTTGACTCATACCCGTCCTGATCTTTCCTTTGTTGTTGGTCTTGTTTCCCAGTATATGCAAATACCCCATGAAAGCAATTGGAAAGCAACTAAAAGGATACTTCGCTATGCCCGTGGTACAGTTTAGTTTGGGATACATTACAGTTCAGGGGGGACTCCTTTATTGGTTGGTTTCACTGATTCAAATTGGGCCAGCGACCCTGATGATCGGAAGTCTACTTCATGTTATGTTTTCAGCCTTGGTCCAGGACCTGTCACTTAGGCCTGTAAGAAATAACAAGATATTGCACTTTCTTCAACAGAAGTAGAGTACCAAGCAATAGTAAATGCAAGTCAGGAAGCCTTGTGGCTTCGATAGATCCTTTTAGAGTTTGGATTCCAGCATCAGCATCCGACCAACCTTTGGTGCGACAATTAGAGTGCCATCAAAATTTCCAAAGACCCAGTTCAACATCAACGCAACAAGCACATCAAGCTACACATGAAATTCATCATAAATATCATTCATGATCAAGTTATTGAAGTGCTCTTTTTCCCTACAGAAGATCAAGTTGCAGACATTTGACAAAGTCTCTTACATAAGCGAAGTTTTCCAAACTTTGATCTATGTTAGGAGTTCAAGAAGTTTTCATTAAGGGGGGATAGGCTCTAATGCCTCCTTCCTTCTCCTATTGTGTCACTACTGTAAATCCTTCAATCCTATCCCAAGTTGTTCTTAAGGGGGGATGTTAGGATATTTAGACACTTAGGAGTTAGTTAAGATCTACTTGGTCTAATGTGTCGTTAGGTAAAAGTGTGTTTCTTTAGTATGCATTATTATGCATTTGTAGTTAGGAACTCTGAGGGTCACGATATGTTCCCGACATAGAGTGATCTGATAGTTCATATTCTCCTCAATCTTAATAGCCATTGATTTGTGGCTTAACACCTAATTGGTCCATGATCTATATTTAAAGAGCATGGAGGGTCATTTTCCGATGATCGATTGTGAGAAACTCTCATGTAAAATATCTATGTAATATTTTTCTTTTGCATTAATAAATTGCTCCAAGTGGCCGCATTCGTTGGGGCCGTGGATGTTTCCCCGTAGGGGTTTTACCACATCAAAACATCAGTGTGTTGATATTTGATCTGGTTGTGTGAGTGGTTACTGAAGGTGTTCGTCCTCTATTGGAATACCTGTGTTGTCGAACATTCTATTCATTTCTCTATTGTGTTCATGATCATGTCTATGCTTAAGTTAAATTGGGAATAGATAGATCTGGTTTTTATCTAACGAAATCTAGTAGAAGTAGAAGGTTTTTCCTTTATCTTGTAGGTATCTTTGATCATTGAAGGAATTAGAGCAATGAGGGAAAAGGACAAAGCAGTGAGGACAAACTTCAGGAAGCATATGTTTCTTTCTCCTTCTTTATTTAGGTTAATGAACTGGATCTATAAGGAAAATAACAATCATTTGTTTACTTCTGTATTTGGACCAAAGAAGGGGTGTTGGTCCAAAGGAGATCTTAACCTATCAACAGGGTAATATTTCTCATAACATTGTTTGATCTCAAACACTTGATTTTTATATCCATCTTGGTTTCAACCATCTCTTTATATATCTTGAAGTGTTTTAATGCTTCTGACTTCTTCCTGAGAAAGCAAACTACTATCATTCTTTTGTAGTCATCAACTAGTAGCATAAAGTATTGTTCTCCATTTAATCCATTTGTTCTTGTAGGTACACATAGGTCAGTGTGTATAATATCCAATGCTTTTGTCATGGAGTACTCTTTTGATTTGAACTTGGTCCTGGTTTGTTTTCCTTGTAAACAATGCTCACATAAAGTATTTGTTGGCCTTGAGATCTGAGGAATTTCTTTCATTGCTTCCTTTTTGTTGATTTTGACAAGGTTATCAAAGTTTATGTGACCCATCCTTATGTGTCAGAGCCAACTTTCATTTTATTTTCCTAAGAAACATCTTTTTCTTCCAACTTCATTCAGGACATATATGTTGTTTGGGGTTCTTCTAATTGTAGCCACCAATTTTCATGATCCTTCTTTCCTTATCTCACATTTTTCTGAGTCAAATAAAATTTTATGTCCTTGATCACACATTTAAATTACACTTATAAGACTATGCTTCATATATTCAACCAATAGAACATTTTTTTCCTTGGCATATCTTCTTCCAAGCTTGACTATGCCTCTACCTATGATTCTGGTTGAGTTATCATTTCCAAACAAAATTGATCCATCTCGTTCCTTCTTTAGGGTCAGAAACTTGTTCTTGTCACATTTCATATGCTTCAAACAACCATTGTCAACATACCACCCACTTTTATTGTGTTGTTCATGTAGAGAAAGTGAGCATTCTTCAGTGTTGAATTGATCATGCTTCCTTTTCCATATCCTTTGTGGTTCATGTTTGATATTATGTTTTGGTTCCCTTGGAAGAATAATCAGTCTACAAGCTTTGGCCATGTGTCCAAAGTTGTTTCACTTGTATCATTCTACTTCATTACTTAGTGAACCAAAACCATTGTGATTTATTTTATGTGTTTCATGTGACTTTCTAGGATAATTTTTGTTCGATTAACCTTCATATTTTCTTTTGTTCTTGGCATAGGCTCTACAATTTGCATCTTTGTCCAAAATTGTTACAAGAATAACATAAACCAATAAAAATAATTTGATACATGAATGTAGGGGATCTTCTCAATGGTTTTGCTCTTCGGAAGCCTTCTTCTTCTTTAGATGTTATTGATTGTTGATTATGTGTTTTAAATCTTCTAGGTGGTCTAGTTCCTCTGTGATTTTCTTCTTCAATCTTCCTGTATTCCTCTTTCTTGATAGTTCCTATAATGATTTATACATAGATTCTATGTTTTTCTTCTTGTTCTATTGTAATGAGATTGAACCTTTATCAGTATGCATTTGGTTGTATCCTAGCCCAGACTTGTCATAGTATGGCCTTTGACTGATGATGATCTCATCCAATATTTTGGTTCTATTATGCTGCATATATTTCTTTTGTATATCTTTTCTTAGAGTGATTATTCTAGTTTCCAAGATTTCAATCATATTCTTCTTTTCTTCTAACGGACTTCTGAGTGTTTCTACAATCCTTATGTCTTATTCTACTTATATTTTTAACTTCATGATTATCTTCTCAACTCCTTCAGAGTTGGAATTGTGAGCTTTGTTCTTTTTCTTTAACTCTACCTTGAGTGACTTGTTTTCCTTTATTTCTTTTCTTAGTTCTTCTAAGGCACTGATTAGTTCTTCTCTGAGATCATATTTTCCTTCTTCTTCGGAATCTTGTTCATCATCATCTACTGCCATGAAGAATACTCTTTCTGAATCATTGTCACTATCATCATCCTCGTCTCATGAGGAGTTGTCTTCATTTGAGTAGATACTTTTCATGAAGAATTTTTTTTTCCTTCTCTTGTCTCCCTTTTGATTTTTCTTTTTCTTCTTAGGATCTTCTTCTTCATCACTACCTTTATTTTTAGCATAAGGACATTTAGAATAAAAATTACCAATACCATCACAATTAAAACATTTCAATGGAAGCATACCTTTGTACTTATCGGATCCTATTTTTAACTTCCTTACGAATTTTTCCACTTCTTCATCTTCCTCTGAATCATCGTTGCAGCTGCAATCTATTTTTGACTTTTTCTTGTTTTTCTTCTTTGTATTCTTGGATGCTTTGAACGTTGCTTCCTTCATGACTGGGTTTCTCATGTTCTATCCTCATTTCATAAGCTATGAATATTCCATGTAGTGCATCCATGCTCAAACTATCAATATGTGTTCTCTCTTCCAGGATTGATATATTAGGATCAAATATCATAGGTAGAGATCTTAAAACCTTTTTAAAAACCATTTATTCATGAACTTCTTCTCCCAGTGTTCATTGTTTCGTCAACTCACAGAAAGTAGGCTGCAATTTCTTCATATTCTTTCATATTCAATTGTTCAAACTTATATCTAAGGGTTTGAAACTTAGCTCCATTGACTTTGGTATCCCCTTCATAAATATTTTTAAGTTTGTCCCAAAGATACTTTTCAATCTTGCAATGCATAACTTTGACAAATATTGAATCATCCAGACTGCTCAAAATGGTGCCTTTAGCCTTTGAATTGTTTTCGATGAGTTTATTTCCATATTTTTCAGTTGGGGGAGTGGTTGGCGCTACATATCCTTCTACTACTGACTGCCAAACATAAAATCCTTGTTCCTATAAAAACATTTGCATCCTTTTATTCCAAAAGGCGTAGTTCTAACCATCAAACCTTGGTGCTCTAATATTAGTGTATTCAATGATCTCCTTCTAGTGGTTAAATTGTTTCTTGAAGGAACTGCTCTGATACCAATTGTTGGAATACTAAGAAGGGGGTTGAATCAGTATGAGCACTTTATTATCACTTTTAACCACAATATGTAATCATTAATTCAATCAATAGTATATCATCAATATATCATGAGCGGTAAGTCCCCGAGGTGTAGGACAGTCGGTGACGGAGTGTGTTGTTAAGACACTCTGTGTTGTTAAATTCATCGGTTCGAAACTTGCGGGGACAAAAAATCCAACCATGTTAAGGGTTGGTGTGGCTTAGGCCGGGTGCGATCCCCGGGTGATTTTGACGGCTTAGATGCCTCTGAGTCGCAGTTTCTCAAGCCACAGGTTAATTGCGTAGCCAACAGGTCCCACACAAATTAACAAACAAAATATATATATATATATATATATATATATATATATATATATATCATGAGCGATATAAATCAACAGAGCATAATAGACATCCACAAAAACACAATACACCAGAATTTATGTGGAAACCCATATGGGAGAAAACCACAGAATGAATTTCTTATATATATAAATAATACATTCATTGGAAGAACCAAATTCCTAATTCTCCAGCTACAACTGGGAGGAGGATACAACCCCCTATTTATAGGCTCCAACTTGAAGGAAGTTACAACTCCGTAAATTTTTTAGCTCCAACCAGAAGGAGGCTACAACCCCCTAATTCTCAGGCTCCAACCTGAAGGAAGCTCGAACTCCCTATATTCTCTGGAATGAATTGGAAGGAAGCTACAACCCCCTTTCCTTTCCCCGTCCTTCTGCCCTGAATTGTAAATGTAGACCAAACCGTCACTACCACCGATATTGTCACTACCTCTAATAATCAACCTATAATCAACCTGTCATCCAACTTGTCACTATCACATCAACCTGTAACATGTCGATGTCCCCGTTATTGTATATGTCACTGATATATCAACCATATTCACTCATATAAACCATATCAACATCAAGTATCCAAACCATGCACCAAAATGTATCTCAAACATGCATCATACCATATACCATAAGATGTGCCTCAAATATATGCCACTATCAAAAATATGTGCCTCTAACAATCAATCATAACAACCATATACAATGTACCAAAGATATGTATCAAACATATATCAATGACACCAAAACATGGACCTCAACCATATGCAACCATAAACCAAAAAAGGGCCTCCAGAACATGCCTCAAGCACGTGCCATATCATCCATGATAAACACACATAAAGAACATACATTTGATCCTTTAAACACTATGTTGTATCAGATAAAATATAAGTAAATCAACAATATGGTACAAGAATCTCTTCACACCCTTTCAAAAGATTTTCACAGATCTACGACTTCCTTCACTACTACCTACAGATATCTTCACTTTTCTCCACTACATCCCATGTACATCCATGCCCTTCTGACCTGCAACCCGCAGATACCTCGGAAGCTAGGACTACTCACATTTTTTGAAACTCTAAGACTTTCACCTTCGACCTTCCTTCGCAACTTCATACTTGTTACCTTAGACAAAACCTCAAATTCGCCAATAGGCCAAAATTTATTCACAAGATAGATAATCAATAGAGATGTGTGTGAATTGTACTTATGAAAGACTCCTTGTGGGGTATTTATACTTTTTCTAAGTAACTTCTCTCCTTACTTTAGGGGTTTCTTGTTACAACCATTTAACCCTTTCATTAATTTTCTTGTAACCAACTAGGGGCTTTGTAACCCATCTTTGGGGCTTCCAATTTCATGACCTCATAACTCCTCAATCGTGGGGAACCACGTGGTGTACTACCTATCACCAAAAATGGCATAATGAGTATTATCCATTTATGAATGCATTACTTTCATTTACATTTTCGTTCATGTCCTTATTTCCTTGATCAACTTCAGGTTCCATAACCACACCTATGGGGATTCTTGTATACTTATTCAAAGAGTCTTCACATGAGGACCATGCTTAGAGATACACCATAAGGGGACCACTTTGGAGACTTCTCCAAATACAACCATCAAATATGTTGACATCAAGACAACTATTTCTTGTGGACATCAATGACAACCAATTGTCCAACACTAGCCACATCACATGATTTCACCAGTCCCTATCCTTGCCTATGCCCCATTGTCAATCCTCCATGCCAAGTATTTACCAATCACAGGGAAGGATAATTCCATGGATTTCCATTGATTTGACATGTTCTAGATATTTTTCTCCTCCATTCTTACCCAATCCAAGAGTGAATTTGGTGCAATGTATTTTTGTATGATGATCCTCCTCCAAATATTGTCTTTTGTAAGTAAATTCTATAGGGACTTTGAAGCTAAGGACTGGACAAACAAGTGAATATCTTTGAGACCCTGGCCCCCTTGAGATTTAGGTGTAGCTATTATCTTCCATCTGGCCAAGTGTGATCCCTTATATTCACTTCTTCTTTTCCATAAAAAAATTTAAACAAAATTTCCTTATCCGTTCCTAAACCTCGTTCAACATGTGAGCTAGAGTGTGCCAAAAGACTAAAATTGCCTCTAATATAGGCTTTACAAGAACTAACCTACCACTCTTGGAGAATCGCCTATTGCACTAGAAATAAATGTGATTTTTTATCCTTGTTAAAATCCATCCCTAATCAACTTTACCATAATTATTGGGTTTTAGAGTGAAAACAAGGTATTTAACCCCTTCATTAATATCAATATGCTAGAAAGGAAAGATTTTTTCCATCCTATATTTTGAGTGTCATCCAATCTAGATGTGAAAAAAGTAGATTTATTCTCATTGTTCTCCATACCATTAGTAGCACAATAGATTTGTAAAACATCCTTAAAAATCTGACCTTCACCATCCTCGTTCAAGATGTGGGCTAGAGTGTGCCAAAAAACTAGAATTGCCTCTAATATAGATTTTACAAGAACTAACCTTCCATCCTTGGAGAGCCACCTATTGCACCAGAAAGAAATGATATTTTTTATCCTTGTTAAAATCCATCCCTAATCATCTTTACCATAATTATTGGATTTTAGAGTGAAACCAAGGTATTTAACCCCTTCATTAATATCAATATGTTAGAAAGGAAAGATTCTTTCCATCCTATATTTTGAGTGTCATCCAAGACAAATGTGAACAAAGTAGATTTATTCTCATGATATCCATACCAGTAGTAGCACAATATATTTTTAAAATATCCTTGAAAATCTTACCTTCGCCATCATTGCCAAAACATAAAATAAGTACACCATCAAAAAAAAGGAGATGTTTTAATAACTCGCTCATCCCCACCTTAATGCATGAAAGTCTCCTTTATCTCTTAGCCTTCTTAATCAACCTACTAATTCCTTCTACCACCAACAAGAAGAGGTATGAGGACAAATGGTAGCCCTGTCTAAGCCTTGTAGAAGGCTTAAAGAAAGAAGAGGCAAACCCATTTATGAACACAAAAAAGAGAGTAGAAGACACATACCACATAATCCATTTTACCAAAGGAAGAGAAAACCCCAAATGAATCAACAAAATCCCAATATATAGCAATGAGATCCTATCATAAGCTTTGGATAGGTTCAACTCAAAATTGTAACAGGAGACTAAGAGAGCCTGATAGTGTGGAGACCCTCCTGAGAAAGGCATATGGCTTCATGAATCTATATCCCCTCAAGAAACCCAAACTTCTCAAGGGAGATAATTCTAGAGAGAATGGGCTTAATTCTAATAGCAATGATCTTAGAAATAATTTTGTACACATAATTACATAATGATGTTGGCCTAACACCATCAAAGCTATCCAAACAATCAAACTTAGGGATAAGGGTTATAAAGGTGGAGTTGAATATCATAGTGACCTTCCCCAACAGTCTAACCTCTTCAACTACCCTTAATAAATATTCTCCAATCAACTCGAATAATTCCAAATAAAATTCAATAGCCCGCCCATTTGAGCCTGGACTTTTATCCTTCTGAAAAGTATTTAAAACAACAAGAAATTCCTCCTTGGAGACTACCTTATATGGATTTTTATTATCCTCTTCCTGTCCTAGGGAAATACGAAACAACTCTAATAATGTCTCATATGTTTTCCCTCTCAAGTTCCTTATAAATAGCGTTGAATTATTGCACCCTTAGGTATGCCAACTCATGAAAAATTTGAACCTTATCTCCTTCTTGATTAGACAATTCCGAAATAGTATTTTGACTTTTCCTAAACCTTTCATATTTATGGAAAATTTTAGTATTCTAGTCCCCCTAGTAAATCCAAATAGCCTTACTTTTTATTCCCCAGTCATTCTCCATGTCCAATAAAAGCTTACATTTTTTGGATTTCATAAGTTTGATATTATTCAACAATTTTGCATTGAATAGCCCTTCAACATTATCTTAAAAATTCTATCTAGTTATGTTCAACATCCTTCAACTGACCATCCCCATACTTGTACCTTTCTCCTTCCCAAAATGAAACTTTTTATTTCACTAATTTTATTGAGCTACTAGAATCTCCAAATCTCCATAATAGTGCTTCCAAGAAGCTTTCACCAAATCTTGAAACTCATGTTCACCAAACCAACTAAGATTATATTTGAAAGGGCCCCCAATATTCAAGGTTCCCTAACATAATTCCAACATAATTTTGGAGTGATCCAAACACCAAGAGGAATCAACCCATGTCAAGTACATTTCCATTTTTCCAACAATACAGGATATACCAGAAACTTGTCTGATCGCTTGGAAACTCCATCCACAACTGATCTATTATTTGACCAATTATCACTCAACTGAATAGATTCAATGCCAACCTCACCTACCTTCTAAAATTGTTCAAGAAATAAATATCCCAACCTATCTTGTCTTGTGGAGGTACCGTGTTCTTTCACCTTGTACGAGAACCTGTATAAAGAAGGATTTCTTGCTTCAATGCTTTCAGCAGTGGGGTCCTGAAGTTCAGTGTTTGAGATGCACGACAACGGGCCCTCCTCCAACCCTTTTCCCCTTCCAGCTCATATCTATTCAAAGTGAGATTTAAATCTCCCCCGATGATCAAATTCTCAACCTTTATCCATTTAGAAGATAGTAGATTGGTTCAAAAAGTTTCTTTACCCTCGTAAGGTCCATATGCATTGAGCAAGGCCAATTCCATTCCAAGAATTTTTCTAAAAACCTCTATTCACATAGCTAAACACATAGAAAAAAAAATTATTTAATGAAATTTTTTGACTCCTATCAATAATGAGGCCACCAAAAAACCCTTATGCATCCAAATCCAAGAATTCTCATCCCGCAAAGGACTTCTTCATATCCTTAAATATAGTATCCCCTTTGACCATAGTTTCCTAAATAAAAATCACTTCAGGCTAATTTATGTCCACCAACCATTTGAGGGCCAATTTTTTGGCCTAACCCCCCAAGCCACGAATGTTAATTTATAGGTTCAACATGGTTTAACCCCTCCATGGGTTATCCCTACTCTAAGAACCCCAATAATAAGTTTGTACCTGCATTGATTAACTTCTTTAACCATTATCTCGTGTGCATGCTTCATATTATATTTTTTGTCGGCCTTTTGACCCCCTGGCTCCTTTGCAATAGCTAATGCCAACCCTCCGAAACTAGAGAGTCATGAGAGGAGGTATGAAGTATTAGGTGGTAATGTCTACCTCCTTGTTTCCAAGGACAAAGTATCCCAAGAACAAGCCTCTCGACAAGGTTATCTTCTATTCCAAGTGAAGGGTCGAGTCATGGGATAGGTTAGTAGAAAAGACATCCCCTCCTACTATTCCAACGTCTACCTTGACATATTTTGAAAAAGTGTCCCTTACCCACTCAACTTCATCTTGAAAAAGAACAATAGAACCTTCTCTCGATGCAAAATGATCAACAAAATTCTTATCAGACATTAAGGAATTGAGTAAGGTAGACTTACCCTGAGGGTATGCACCCAAGCTCCAGAGCCTATCCATTATTTTAAATTGAGAAGGAAAGAATTCAAAAAACCCCATACCAGTTGAGGCTTCCTCCTTATTGCTTTCCAATTAAGGGAATAGAAATGTCACCAACCATCAAACCCAAATCCAACAAAATCACATCCTTCTCACCATTATCCATTCACCCATCCCCCACATCTTCACCCTCAACATGTCTCGTCGACTCAATAGAAATGTGAGGACCTAATATTGTAATAACAACATGATCCTCCCCCCACAAGATTTTTTCTCTTTTTTTACCCAATAATGTTACCTAAAG
>ML784656.1:380154-395989 GCA_009831015.1 Picea engelmannii | reverse complement strand
TATATCTTTTGCGGATTTGAATTTCCCAAAATATATTAAGATTTTTTGGATTTTATTATGTGGATTTTATTTTCCCTAGATCAGATTTTCCCAAGTATATAAGCTTATGCAGATATTCCACACCAAGAATGAAAATTCCCAACATAATCAGCGTGGTGGAAACCCTAACAATGAAACTCTTGTGGAAAGCATATGCCAAGCAATGGAATCCCTAGAACCTTATCTGTAGATATGGCTCGAAGCCATTAAGATGAACCCTACTGTAAAAAAACCTAGTGTTTTTCCTCAATCGATAGACCCTGCTACAAAAACCCTTGGACACTCCTCATAGATATCTACAGAAACCCTCCCAACCATTCTCAAAATATCAGCAATATCCCTACTTTTTAACACTATAATCCTTATTTAAAAGGTACGAGACATTGCAAAACCTACATAACACATATATGTTATTAGTATACACAGTTACATACATCAACATTTTTATGACGAACATATGCTCACCATTTACCACATTTAATCTTTTATAAGTTATGTAACATATATAACTTCCATAAGTTATGTATCACATAATTATCTTTTTTCCAAATCAAAAATTGTAACTTTATATTTTCGAGATCCACTCAAACCAAGTTAGAGTAGTAGTCAACCTACTCCTCAATACAGCATAGGTTCTTCAATCAAAAATAAATTTCTCAACATATCATCCTTGGCCATCCCCCTCACATAATGCAAGTCTAACTCTTATAATTTTCCCAAGTGCAACTTTCCTCTTCCTCCTACCAACTCAAGCAAGGGTGAAATTATGCTTATGGGTGAAATTACAAGTGTCATAATGTAACCTACATCTCATTTCCATTGTCCCTTTTTACCCTAGTTAACTTTAGTTGGTAATCTCTAAGTCATTTCCCCTTCCCAAGGCTTCATGGACACAAGGACAAGGTAGTCACATTAATTGAACATGATGTTAAGTTTCTTGATTAAGATGTTATTATTAATCTCGGGTTCTTATTATAGTTATAACAACAGCATAATAAGGATCTTACTGAAATAAGAAACAAGATCACAGAGTACACAAGCATTTATCCTAGGAAACCCTCAAGGGGAAGAAAACCCAGCAAAACTTATTTAATATAGATTCAATAACCAAGTACAGTACCAGAATAACTCTCTCTCTACGACAAACAAACTACCATGATGCTAGACCAGAAAACAATCAAAGAACCATATCCAGTCCAATGCCAAGACAATAAACCAAACACTAAAGAATATCCTCTCCCAAGTAATGTGCCTCTCTCTCTTCCTTCTTCCGACAACTGGTAATTGTAGCTTCCTTCAATACTTGCGCACTAGATGAGTGAGCTGAGTCAGTGAACAAATGAGGCATTGGCTTCCTTTATTTATACAAACTGGCAAGCACTGAAAGGAGGTGTCTCTTCACTGGTAGGGCCGACTTCTCTTTCTGGGTAGTTAGAACCACTTTAATTTGCCTAGGGGGTGACTTCTTAATTTGCATATTACATTTAGGATTTGACCAATCCGGATAAGAATATTCTTTGCAGTTACACAATATTTCAACACTCCCTCTTAACAAGAAGGATATTCTTTATCTTTTGACATGTCATTGGATTTCATCATCAATTGAATAATATCATCTAGGTAATATCATCAACTGTATAATCATCATCAACTGGAAAACAACATCAATTGGATAACATCATCAACTGGGTAATAGCATCAACTGGGTGATGCAGGAGCATTGATGTCACTCCCACGGAGCAAGACCCATCAGCATCTAGGAATCTGTACGGGAGCTCAACCCTGGAAGTCACAGTAGATATTTTGAAGACCGTCGTAACTCAGCATCAGAATTAATCTTTTGAGGCACGCTTGAAGTCAGGTCAAGAAATCTAGAAGCACGCTTGAACGATTACAAGCGAAGTGGGAGATCCCACTACGGCTCTAGAGTGCGACTAGTCTAGATAGTCGTTAGGACAATTTTTAGAGTAGACAAGTAGCCAGGGGGAACCCTAAGAGCCCTCGGAGATAAACAAAGGTTTTGTACGCCCAAATGAGGCTAGTTAATCGGTAGTTGGATGGAATAGAGATTAGGAGAATTTTTTAGTTTTTGTTGTTCATTTACAGTTGTAACCATTTTCACTTATGAATATAACAGAGGAAAATTGATCCAATGCATGGTGTGAACATTGTTTGCAATTATTTGTATTGTGTTTTCATGAATGAATGAATGAATCTCATTTTGAGTAGATGGAACTGTGAATGTTAGGATAAGTTTCAATTGTTTCTCTTCTGCGGAAGTAGTGCAAGGTGTGCACACAGGACGCAAGGAGTGCGTTGACAGAATCTATTTCAGTTCTGAAGCTCAGAAGAGACAACATGAAAATTTCCCTTTGCAAGGAGTGCATAGTCATCCGCAAGAACCCAAAACCTTGTGTAAGATCTAGTGCAAGGAGTGCACAGATCCAAAATTCAACTAAGCATCGAAGAGTCGGGAAAGGAGAACGTTGGGAAGGCAAGAGAAATTTCTCTTCGAGGAATCCCAAGGATCTGAGTTATCGAAATTCATGAAATGCAAGGAGTGCACGGGAAATCGAATCCTTCACGAGACCAATCTCAGGAGGAACAACACTTTCATAATTGTTAAAGAGATCCAAGAATCAGACTCGACAAAGGAGAAAAGGTTCGAGACCTTTGAACAACTAGAATATCCTCTCACTCTGAAGATAGTGTAAGTGAAAGGAGGAAAGATCTTAGTCATTTGATTTGAACGCTAGAGAATCAAAACCGTCCATCAGGAGGGACGCATGGCGAACAATCAGCATTTCACTGATTCACATTGTGAAGAAGTCAAAAGGCGGAATGCTAAGAATTCACGAAGCTCGAATCCGTGACTTGATCTGAGTCATTGGATTTAGGAGAGATATGGACCGTTAACTATCCAAGGTGAAATATCGACATTTTGGGGATCAGTTGATCAAGGGTGACAAGTCTTTTGACATCGTGAAACATGAAGTCTCGAAATCATCGTGATCGTCAGTTTTGAGGAGAGGCTTGGACCATTGATCCAGTGTCATCGTGATTTCATCTATCAGGAGAACAAAGGCAAGGGAACTCTGAAGTCGTGAAACATGAAACGTTAACTTGATCGCAGCCATCGATCAAGGGAATATTTGGACCATAGATCTCGGGTCACCACGATTTTGGCCATCGAGTGAACAGAGATAGTAGCACTCCCAGGGTCGCGAAACACAAAATCATTACGTGCCTCTCATTCGAAGCTCGTGGTCACAAAGGCTGAAAGCGCTTAGCAGAGAGGAGCTAGCACCCGTTTTGCGTTGAGATTCGAACAACGCTTGGGAGAGAAGTCAAGGGTCTCAGACGACCTATGCATTTAGAGAAAAGGACCTGTGTAAGTGGGTTTGGGGTCTAGTAGAGACCCAGAGAGTCAATCAAACTCATTCTCTTGATCGATCCTAAACCACGAGGTCATGCAGCCCTTAGGAGAGAAGAGAGGTTTGCACCAAGTGGTATCAGAGTGGAATTTTTTCTTACAGACAACATGAAAAAGGAGAGGAGATAAAAAGAACTTGAATTTGTACTATGTGTGTTACATATGGTTAACACAATGCTGCCAAGGAGACGAGGAGATCAACCTTTAGCCAATCAAGTTGTAGAAAGGGAGATGCAAGAACTCCATGCAATATTAGAGGCGATGGAGGCAGCGTAGAGACGAGCACCTGATGTTGGATACATCAATGATGAAGAGAGTGAAGAAGCAATGGGCGAGAATGTTGTTGAAGAAGATACAGGAGAGGATGTTGTCGAAGAACACTTGTTGAGAGAAGTTTCTAGATTGGGAGGCAGAGCCAAGATGGAGGTCCCAATGTATGAAGGAAAATTAGATGTCGAAGAGCTATTGGATTGGATAATATCCATGGACAAATATTTCAAATATGAAGACATCGATGAGGAAAGAAGGGTGAGACATGTTGTCACCAGAAAAAAAAAAAAAAAAGGACATGCAACACTATGGTGGGATGAACTGCAGGCTAAGAGGAGAAGCAAAGGCAAAAAAAAGATAAAGAGTTGGGATAGAATGGTAGCCAAGAAGAAGGCCAAGTTCATGCCCAAGGATTATCAAATCAATCTATTCAGAAAGATACAGAACCTGAGACAGAAAGGGATGACAGTTAAGGAGTACGCAGAGGAGTTCTATAGGCTGAACATCAGAACTAGACAAAGAGAGAGAGATGAAGAAAAAGTTGTCAAATATATAAATGGACAGAGATATGAAATCCAGGATGAGCTCAGCATGATGTCGGTAAGAACAGTGGATGATGCTTATCATTTTGCGTTGAAGGAAAAGGAGACTTTGGCCAGAAAACAAAGCCAGCAGGGGAGAGGTAAAAGCTCGGTCCCCAGCAAAAGCAAGGGATTTACCGATAACAAATCACATAAGTCTAAGGATGATACTGATAAACCAAACAATCACTCAGAAAGAGGAGGAAGTTCCTGAGAAAGACAGGGTGGTGGAAGAAATTCTTCCAGAGGAAGAGGAAGAAGAGGAGGAGGAGACGTAAGATGTTATGCATGTGGAAAGACATGATGCATGTCTTGGGACTGTCCCAAGAAAAAGAAAGAAGGAGGAGGTGAAACTCACATTTCAAAAGCATAGAGAAGAGATGTTGAAGCAGAAGGAGCAGAGGATGTGAGATCCCTGATGTTGAGGAAGGTTCTCTCAAAACTAGAGGCAGAAATTGAAAGGTCGATGCAGAGGAACAATCTCTTCAGAATAGCCTGCAAGACTAAAGACAGAGTCTGCAAGGTGATAATTGATAGTGGGATCACTGAAAACTTAGTATCCATAGATACGATGGAGAAATTGGATCTCAAGACAACTACACATCCGAAGCCATACAAAGTTTCATGTTGCAGAAAGGACACCAGGTAATGGTTACTAAACAATGCTTGGTTGAATTTAAGATAGGAGGATATAGAGATGAAATTATGTGTGATGTAATTCCCATGGATGTATGTCATATTATGTTGGGAATACCATGGCAGTTTGATAAGAATTGCATTCACGATGGGAGGAAAAATACATACACATTAGAGAAAAATGGTAGGACACACATGTTGTTGCCAATAGAGGAGAAGAGAGTGAAAGAGGAGGCCAACACAAGCATACTTCTCATGAGTGGGAAGGAAATCCTGAAAGAAGTTAAGGAAGAACAGGAGTTGCAGTTCATTGTGGTGAGTAAACCCCAAGTTATCCTTACAAGTACATAGATGGATGATTTGCCTCAAGAAGTTCAAGAATTGCTGGAAAACTTCACAAACATAGTGGTGGATGAGCTACCTAACTCATTACTATCCGTCATAAGTATCAGCCACCATATTGACTTGATACCAGGAGAAAGTCTGCCAAACAAAGAAACATACATATTGACACCTCGAGAGAATGAGGAGGTGAAGAACCAAGTCTGAGAATTGTTAGACAAGGGTTTGGTTAGAGAGAGCTTGAGTCTCTATGCAGTGCCAACCGTATTGAGTCCAAAAAACGATGGAGGATGGCGAATGTGTACAGACTCAAGGGACATCAACAAGATCACCATCAGGTATATATTTCCTTTACCAAGAATGGATGATTTAATGGATTGTTTAAGTGGAGAAAATTTATTTTCTAAAATAGATTTGAAAAGTGGATATCACCAGATCAAAATGAGAGAAGGTGATGAGTGGAAAAAAACCTTTAAGACAAATGAAGGTTTGTACGGGTGTCTTGTTATGTCGTTTGGCTTAACAAATGCTCCGAGTACCTTTATGAGGATGATGAATGAAATACTGAAAGATTTCATTGGCAAGGTTGTGATTGTATATCTAGATGATATACTGATCTTTAGCAGGACTAAAGAAGAGCATTTGAGGCACCTAAAATTAGTGATGAGGAGTCTACAGTAGGAGAAGTTGTTGATAAATCTGAAGAAGTCCTCTTTTATGAAGACATAACTCATTTACTTGGGTTTTGTGATCTCTTCAAATGAACTAAAAATGGATCCAGAGAAGTTGAAATAAATCAAAGAATGGTTGTCACCAAGGAATATGTTCGAGGTAAGGAGCTTCCATGGATTAGAAAGCTTCTATAGGAAGTTCATCAGAGACTTCAGTGGAATTTGTGTGTCGATGATGGATAGAGTGAAGAAGAAGCACAAGTCTTTTAAATGGATAGATGAAGCCGAGAGGAGCTTCAATACACTGAAGGAGAAAATAACAGAATGACCAATTCTGGTCTTACCGAATTTTGAGAAGACATTCCAGGTGAGATGCGATGCAAGTGGAGTTGCAATAGGAGAGGTTTTGAGTCAG
This sequence comes from Picea engelmannii, assembly GCA_009831015.1. NCBI lineage: Eukaryota > Viridiplantae > Streptophyta > Pinopsida > Pinales > Pinaceae > Picea > Picea engelmannii. The sequence goes on along the minus strand of ML784656.1, from coordinate 389,602 downwards.
GACAATAGACCCATTTCCTATTTCAGTGAGAATATGAATGAGACCAAGAGAAAATACTCCACATATGACAAAGAGTTTTATTCCATAATTCAAGCCTTGAAGAAGTGGAGGCATTATCTTGTCCCACGGGAATTTGTCTTGTATAGCGATAATCAGGATTTACAATTCATAACTAGGAAGGAAATATTGAATGAGAGGCATGCAAAATGGGTTGAGTTTATGCAAAATTTTACTTTTGCCATAAAACATATTGTTGGGAATGCTAACAAAGTTGTTGATGCATTGAGTAGGAGATGTTTGATTCTGCAGGAATTTCAGGTGAAGACCTTGGGGTTTGAACACCTTAAGGACATGTATTATGATGATACAGATTTCAAGGAAGCATATGAAGCATGTGTGAACCATGTGCTGAGAAACATAAGCCAGTGGACAAAGTACATGGTTCAAGAAGGATTGTTGTTCAAAGGAAATCAGTTGTGCATACCAAAATTCTTAATGAGGGATAATCTTTTGAAGGAAAAGCATAGTGGAGGATTGGTTGGACATTTCGGCCATGATAAAACGTTTACACAGTTGAGCAGTTAATAATATTGGCCAGGTATGAGAACATAAGTGATAAAGTTTGTGAACAGATGTAGAATCAGCCAACATGCAAAAGGAAAAAGACAGAACACTGGATTGTATCAACCATTGCCAATACCAGAGAGGCCTTGGGATGCAATAAGCATGGATTTTGTGTTGTGACTACTAAGAATGCAAAGAGGATTTGATTCCATATTTGTGGTGGTGGATAGATTTTAAAATATGGCACATTTTATCCCATGTCATAAGACTAGTGATGCAACACATGTTGCAAATATGTTTTTCAAGGAAGTTGTAAGACTTCACGGCCTACCTAGAAGTATTGTCTCGGACAAAGACACAAAATTTGTTGGTCACTTTTGGAGAACATTATGGAAGAAGTTGGGGACAAATGTGTCCTTAAGCTCAACTTATCATCCTCAAATAGATGGAAAAACTGAGGTGGTGAACATAAGTTTGGGAAAATTATTGAGGAGTCTAGTCATTGAACACCATAGTCAGTGGGATCAGATTCTGTCGCAAGAAGAATTCACATATAATGACTCACCAAACAGGAGCACTAGAAAAATCCCATTCCAAATATTGTATGGAATGTAACCCAGGGGAGTATCTGAGTTGAGATACTTGAAACATAGTGAGATCAGGAGCGCTGGAGGTGAAGATTTTGCTAAAGACATGTAGAATCTCCATAGCCATATCAGAGGAAAATTACACAGTTATAACCAAGAGTACAAGCGCAGAGATGATCAACATCGCAGAGAAATTCAATTTGAAGTAGGAGATCAAGTTCTGTCACATCTCAGGAAGGAAAGGCTCCCTAGGGGGGCATATAACAAGCTAAATATGAAGAATATAGGGCCATGTAAAATCTTGAGGAAGTTTGATGCAAACGCCTATGAGATTGAGCTTCCAGATGATGTGGGAATATCGCCCATATTCAATGTTTCAGACCTGTATCCTTACAGGAAATATGACACAGAGGGATAAGAAGATCAAGAGAAGATACAGTGAGAGAAACAAATGCCTATAGAAGAGAAGCCATAGATGGAGAAGATCGTTGATCAAAGGATCAGTACAAAGACTAGGAGGAAAACCTATTTTGAATATCTGGTCAGGTGGAAGGGACACCTAATAGAAGATGCAAGTTGGAAAAATGAATCTTCTATACAAAAGCATGGAAAGATAGTGCAAGAGCTCATGGACAGGAGTCCATGGATTTTTTTCAAGGGGAGTATGATGCAGGAGCATTGTTGTCACTTGTGCGGAGAAAGACTCATCAGCGTCTAGGAATCTGTATGGGAGCTCAACGTTGGTAGTCGTAGCAAATATTTTGAATACCTCCTTAACTCAGCGCCAAAATTAATATTTTGAGGCACGCTTGAAGTCAGGCCGGAATAATATGTAGGCACGCTTGAACGATTACGAGCGAAGTGGGATATCCCACTACGGATCTGGAGTGTGACTGGTCTAGATAGTCATTAAGACAAGTTTTAGAGTAGACAAGTAGCTAGAGGGAACCCTAAGAGCCCTCGGAGATAAATAGAGGTTTTGTATGCCCAAATGAGGTTAGTTAATCAGTAGTTGGATGGAATAGAGATTAGGAGAAGTTTTTAGTTTTTGTTGTTCATTTATATTTGTAACCATTCTCACTTATGAATATAACAGAGGAAAAATGACCCAATGCATGGTGTGAACAATGTTTTCAATTCTTTGTATTTTGTTTTCATGAATGAATGAATGAATCTCATTTTGAGTAGATGGAACTGTGAATGTTAGGATAAGTTTCAATTGTTTCTCTTCTGCGGAAGTAGTGAAAGGTGTGCACACAGGATGCAAGGAGTGCATTGACAGAATCTATTTCAATTCTGAAGCTCAGAAGAGACAACATGAAACTTTCCCTTTGCAAGGAGTGCAAAGAGACTAGTGCAAGGAGTGCACATTCATCCGTAAGAACCCAAAACCTTGCGTAATATCTGGTGCAAGGAGTGCACAGATCCTAAATTTTACTAAGCATCGAAGAGTCGAGAAAGGAGAATGTCGGGAAAGCAAAAGTAATTTCTCTTCGAGGAATCCTGAGGATTTGAGTTATCAAAATCCCTGAAATGCAAGGAGTGCACAGGAAATCGAAGCCTTCACGAGACCAATCTCAGGAGGAACAACACTTTCATAAGTGTTAAAGAGATCCAAGAATCAGACTCGATGAAGGAGAAAAGGTTCAATACCTTTGCACACCTAGAAGATCCTCTCACTCTAAAGATAGCGTAAGTGCAAGGAGGAAAAATTGTAGTCGTTCAATTTGAACGCTAGAGAATCGGAACCGTCCATCAGGAGGGACGTGTGGGGAACAATCAACATTTCACTGATTCACATTATGAAGAAGTCAAAAGGAGGAATGTTAAGAATTCGCGAAGCCTGGATCTGTGACTTGATCTGAGTTGTTGGATTCAAGAGAGATCTGGACCGTTAACTATCCAAGGTCAAAAATCGGCATTTCGGGGATCGGGGGATCGAAGGTGGCAATTCTTTCGACATCGTGAAACGTGAAGTCCCAAAATCATCGTGACCGTCAGTTATGAGGAGAGGCCTAGACCGTTGATCCAGTGCCATCGCGATTTCGGCTATCGAGAGAACGAAGGAAAGGGATCTCTGAAGTCATGAAACGTTAAACGTCGACTTGATCATAGTCGTTAATCAAGGGAAGATCTGGACAGTAGATATTTGGTCACCGTGATTTTGACCATTGGGTGAACAGAGATATTAGCACTCCCAGGTTCATGAAATGCGAAATTGTAATGCACTTCTTATTCGAAGCGCGTGGTCACCACCAGTGGTCACAAAGGGAAAAAGGGATTAGCATAGAGGAGCTAGCACCTGTTTGGCGTCGATATTTGAACAACGCTTGGGAGAGAAGTCGCGAGTCTCAGGCGACCTATGTGTTTGGAGAAAAGGACTTGTGTAAGTGGGTTTGGGGTCTAGCAGAGACCTAGAGAGTCAATTAGACTCAGCCTCTTGATCAATCCTAGACCAGGAGGTCACGCAACCCTTAGGAGAGAAGGGAGGTCTACACCATTGGGCAACATCATCAACTGGATAACAGGAGGCATCAATATAATCCACTTGGTCATTTGGCATCACGATCACTGACTAGTTCTCCATGAATCCATATTAAATAAGTTTTATTCTCTTTATATTCGCACAGAAGATAGTCTTTCTTATCTTCTCACAGAAGATATCGTATCTTCACTCAAAATATATCTTATCTTCACACAAAAGATATTCTATGAGTTTTTACATTCCTTTTATGTTCTCCCTTCTCTTGTAGTCATCTATCTCACACATCCACTGGGGAGGACTACTACCATAGCTTCTCTCTAGTCATCCCACATGAACTAGAGAAGCTAAGATGCTAGTATGGGAAAGACTAGACTCTCTTTCCATGATCCACGCAAGATCACAACACAAACCCCAAGAGCCAACTAACCATTCCACATGGTCAAGGTTTGTGTTCCAGGATACTCAATCCTCGACGAGAGGAGAGTATATTCATGCTTCCCCTTGGAGAAACATCCACACTCCTCTCTATGAGGGTGGTCACACCCCTCTCTACGAGGGTATTCTAGCATGTCCCTAGAGTATCCAAAACTCAACACTTGGACAGAGGCCAACCTTGGAAAATTTCTCATTCCCCTTATCTAAAAAGGTCTCTTCCTTCTCTATGAAGTTCTACCTGTGGGATTGCTCATTCCTTCTCTATGAAGGTCTCTTTCTTCTCTACGAAGGTCTAGCTATGGGATCTGAAAAATTCTCTTGTGGTCCAAAATCTTTCCATGGTATAATACCATGCTACCCATCTACTGGGTACCATCCATCTACTGGATAACTTTCATCTTGATCAAAATATCTCATTACTCGTCCACTGAGTAAACTATTCCATGTACCACTACTTTCCTAACTGCACCAAATCATGATCCTCCATTTTGAACTCGGAGACATAGCTCCCTCTTGCACCAAACTAAGATATTCTTTAATTGTGTAACATTTTATAATCATCATCCTTGAAGTTCTCTTCTATAATATCCTGGGTGCCTTCTTGAGTTCAAACATTTCTTTCTTTCTGACTTCATACTGGATCAACCTGCTCCCTCTGCATCTATAAGAACATTACTGGAGAAACCTACAGTTACCTGCATCTCATCAACTATATCTGAGTATCCATCTTTCTCTTCATCTTGAAAATTTATGTTCTACATATTTAGGAGCCTCCTGCTCCTATATGAATACTAGATACTTTATGGTTCGTACTAACTGTCACCATATCTTAAGTCCTTCTCATGTTGTCTAACTTCTTCAAGTCGAGGCATAAGTTTTTTCTTTTGAGACCTATAAAATTACTTACATTATGCTTTCTGAGATATGTCACTTAGCCAATCAGTTAGTAACAATAAGCAATAATTAAATAAAACTCTATCATGATTTCTATCAGAGTAGTACACATCTTTTCTTACGAAAAACTTTTTCAACTATGTACATATCTGAAACCCTAATCATGAATAATACTTTTGAACTCTTTTTCACTCTAGCTATGAAATTACCAAATTTTCCCTTACTATCATAGCTAAACACATACCTTTGTCACTCTCATGAGTGATCATACCTGAAATAAATATTTTATCTCTTTCTTTATCCTCTTCTTTGATACTTCCTTCATAAATATGCATAGACACTGAAATAAAATGAGGTTAATTAACATTCTCACAAAAATCTAGCTTGTAATGATAAAGGATTAAAGTAAACAAGATACTAAAAATAAACATGAATACTTATCTTTTGTTTTTGTGTGGGGAGGCTCCACGGACTCCACCATTTGCTATCTTTCTTCAAATCAACTATCTTCAACTTAAAGTACATAATCCTCAATTTCTACTAAATCTTTCTTTTAGGGATGAGATTCCTCTTCCTCTGCCATATGTGCTTGATACTATCTTTTCCCTTTTCCTTGAGGACGGTCATAGGAAAAGTGTCCCAACTTTTGACAGTTGTAGCATCTAATCTTTGAAACATCTTTCTTCTTAACTAGAACTCTTACGGATTTAGCTTTTTTATTGTTCTTCCTGAAGGAACTTCTTTTGTTCTTTTGAGTTGTAAGAGCTTTCTCTTCGTCAACAATTAATCTTGTGTGTTGTTCTGCAAGTCTAGATTCTTCGTGTGTGCAATCTGCCCATAACTTATCAAACTTGGGTAACTTGCTTCTTCCACAAACTCCTTGTACAAAAGGAATCCAAAATGTTGGAAACCCATTTAGGGTTGCGGTTACAAGCTCTTTGTCACTAATGACATATCCAATAGTTGCAAGCTGATCTCTAATCTGAGAAACTCTCATAAGATAGGAAGAGAAACTTTTTGAGTTTTCCATCTTCATATTACGAAGCTGATTTCTTAAGGAAAGATTCCATCTAATGTATTTTCTTTCATATAACCTTTTGAGTGCTCCATACATTTTCCTTGTTGTCTGTAGTTCGAATATATGAGGGATCAAGTGATCCTTTATTGAATCTGACACGATTCTCTTTGCTTTCTTTTCATTCTTCTTATGATTGGTCTTTTTCTCTTCTTCCTCTGGTTCTAGTACACCCATTGTAACATGTTCTAGGACATCATTATTGTCTAGAATCATCTACAACCTATGCTTCCAAGATCTGAAGTTTCCAGATCCTTCCATCATATCTTCTACCCTCATATCGGTAGCCATTCTTTCTTTCAGTAGAAACCCTAGCCCTCCAGGCTATACAAATAATGGAGAAATCAAATTTCTTGGATCTGAAAACTGAACTCACCAAAATATGTGCTAGACCGAGGCGAGTATGTTGGTATAGTCAGTTTCTGAAAATTCCAATTTTTAACCCTTGAAATTGGACCTGCGAAATTCTGGACTGCAGCGTTCCCGTTCTGGTTCTGGTTTTTTGGTACCAATTCAAACTAGGGTTTGAATTTATGGGAGTTCTAGCCATTGAAAATATTTGATTCTTGTGCCAAAATATGTGCCTAGGAAGGGTACAATTCCCAATGTGGTTTGCAGCCAAAAATTTGAAATATTCAAGAAACCCTAATTTTGAATCCCGACAAAATTGAAGACTGAATTTATGACAATGCTCTTTTAGGTCAGCTCTGATTCCATGTTAAGTTTCTTGCTTAATATATTATTATTAATACTGGGTTCTTATTATAGTTATAACAACAACATAATAAGGATCTTACTGAAAGAAACAAGATCACAGAGTACACAAGCATTTATCCTGGGAAACCCTCAAGGGGAAGAAAACTCAGCAAAATTTCTTTAATATAGATTCAATAACCAAGTACAGTACCAGAATAACTCTCTCTCTATGAGAGACAAATTACCATGATGCTAGACCAGAAAATAATCAAATAACCATAGCCAATCCAATACCAAGACAATAAATCAAACACTAGAGAATATCCTCTCCCAAGTAATGCGCCTCTCTCTCTTCTTTCTTCTGGAAACTGGTAACTGCAGCTTCCTTCAATACTTGTGAAATAGATGAGTGAGCTGAGTGAGTGAACAAATGAGGCATTGGCTTCCTTTATTTATACAAACTGAAAATTGTTGGATCATGTTGTCATTGATGCCAATGATTTGATTATTTGGGAGAATGTTGGATCATATGTCATTGATTGATGACAAGTAATTGATTGATATTATGCCCTTGATGAGAATGATATATGTCCAAGTGGAAACCAATTGATAAATATGGATCATTGATATGATGCATTGATGAAGATGGATCAATGAGTTGTCATTGATACATGATGCATAGTTGATATATATGATGTATTGGTGAATTGATGCAAAGATGAATCATTATTGTCTTATCATGGTTGATAAGATGCACAAATGGATGAACTCTAAAGTGGTCCCCTTATGGTGAAATCCCTCACAGGAAGACGCTTTACGGATTGAGTTATCCTAGAAGAATGGTTGGAGGACCCATGCTTGCATGTGGATTAATGAGATGAAGATCAATGAAGTTGTTGGTGAAACTATCCTAGATGAATAGTGCTTGACATGCCATTTCCGGTGGTATGTGGAATGTCACATAACTCCTCACGGTTTGAGAGTTATGGCTCTACAAAGTTGAAGGACCCCCATATGATGGCTTGAAGCCCTAAAAGGTAAAAGAAGTCAAAGTGCTTGAAAAGAAGAAATCATTATTTAAATGATAAAGTAAAGTGACAAAATCAAGAAATATTATTTAAATGATAAAATGAAGTGACAAAATCAAGAAGGAATATTTAAATGATAAAGTATTTTCTATTCATGGAAAGTGGTTAACCCTAAAATAAGGAAAATAGGTTAAGTGACCTAGAAATGGGTTAAGTGACCTAGAATATCAAAGTATAAATAAGAAGCTAGGATCTCTTGTAAAATGTACATTTGGTAAGAATCCTTTTTGTGGATCAATGGAGATCTTCTTGTGAATATATTTTGGAGTATTGATGGAGATCTTCTTGTGAGACCATGTTTTTGATGTGGATATCTTGAGCATGATTGAAGATCTATTCTAAGAAAGAGAGCAAGAGGAGAATCTCATGGACGCATCAAATTTTTGGCAATGTTAGAGATCTTGACGACAAAATTCTTGGATTCACAGAAAACCCTATTTTTTGATGCCCATGCGGGCTGTCTGTGTATAGGGTGCATGTACACGCGGGGTGGTTGTGTATAGGGTGAGTGTACAGGCGGGTTGACTGTGTACAGGGAGTGTGGACTGAATAAACTCATGGAGATTTTTGTTTGAGATGGTGCCAAGCTCTTGGATGATGAGGCAGGTTCCAGATCTGCATTATATGGCCTCAGATATATCACTAAGACACTGGTATGGTTACATTATTGTCTTGATAGATACTAGTGTTTGATATGTTTTGAATGCTTAGGGAATTCTTGGTATGGCTTCTATGATGTGGCTCAGTTTGGTTGATTTGGTGGATGGAGTGAGCAGCACTCTTATGATTCAGTAGTGACACGATTTCTATGGTATACTAGTTATTTATACATGATTGATATAGCATTCATATTGATTTATTATGGATCATGAGAAAGCTATTGGAGAGCTTGGATGTGTTGTGACTGGTTGTGGGTCAGTTTGGACAGTGGAAGACAGAAGAGAAAGTGATTGCAGGTTGCAGAGGATCTGAGCATGTGAAGCAAAGAAAAACCCTAGTTTCTCAGAAGCATACGCTTGTTTCATTATACACTGGCCGCGTTCACACGCGGGTTGTAATGAGCCAGGGAGCATACACACGCGGGTTGCACTACTGACAGGTCGCGTACCTGTTGACAGATTGATATCTGTTGAGGATTGTTGCCTCATCTCAATTGGTGTTGAGAATGTAAGTTGAGTCTTGCATATAGAGTTGGTGCTCTTGTAGAGTTGTACTCTATTCAGTTGTTGCTGATAAAACCCAAGGATTGTAGTCTGTAATAAAAAGAAAATTGTACATACATCTTGTGTTCTTTGTGTCCATTGTGATGATGACTTGTTGATGATATATTTTTGATATGTGCCTACATCTAACTAGTTATAAATGATAGCAATGGGTAATGAATAAATGTTGAATGCTAATTGATGAGTTTTGTGCAAGAGGAAAGTTTTGGGGAAAAGAGCCCCGCACTCATTCACTCCTACCCCCCTCCTCTAAGTGTGGTACAATTGGTATCAGAGCGGGCCTTCACTACAAGCCTTAACAAGCTTGAAGGAGATCCATAGACACACAAATGGATGATGAAGTTCCAATCCTTGATGAGGAAAACTATTCTACTTGGAGAATAGAGATGAGAGTGTATTTG
>ML784656.1:345621-374085 GCA_009831015.1 Picea engelmannii | reverse complement strand
TTAAGTAAGGATACATGAAAAACATCATTAACTTTCACATGTAGTGGTAAGTCCACTTTGCAAGCAATGATGCCCATCTGAGCCAAGATCTCAAAAGGTCCACAATATCTCAGTGCTAGCTTCTTCCATTTTCCTAGAAGCAAGGAACTCCTTTTTTCCTTAACTCTAAGGAACATATTTTCTCCGACTTTGAAACTTTGTTCTGGTCTCTTCTTATCTACATAGTAGTTTTATTGGCCCTGTGCAGTCTTTAGGTTATACTAAATGTGTTTCATTATATTCTCCATTTCTTCTAGGGTGCCACTTTCTTAAGTCATCTGCATTTCCAAGATGTCTCATCCAATGGGGGAGTTTCACTTTCTTCCATATAAGGATTCAAATGGACTTTTCTTGCTGAAGTGATGGTATCTATTTTTATTGGAAAATTCCACTAAGGGGTATCCTTTGGTGGGACAATTACAAATTTTAGAGCTGGGGAAAATTCCTCTAGAATGGGGGTGAGCTAAAGAGGTTTTTTGTTATCCAACAAGAATATGGGGGCATTGTTGGACTATTACTTACAAATATTGGAGCCAATGACATCCTATGATATTTCAACCCAACTAAAACATGGAGATTTAGAGGTTGAATCATGCTAGTACTAATGATTGGGAGCATTATTGACATGAACTTTGGTGCATGCACAATTAGGGACACAAGACTTAGGGGAAGACATGGATGTGGTTTATGTCTTCAAATTTTCACTCATATATCTAGGGGGGAACATGGATGTGTTTTATGTATTAAAATTTTCACTCGTATATCTAAATGAAGTGGAATCAATGTCGGAAAATGATGAAATTGGTGGTGGTCAAGGTTAAGTCCTAGTGTTGTGTTTAAGAATTATGTAAAGGAATTTTTATGTAGAATTTCTATTTGTACTTTTGTTGCACAAAGGGGCACAAAACATAGGTTTGGACACACATGAGGAACTAGCTACCTCCAAAGTTGTGGTAGCTTTTTGATGTGTCATACATAATGTCTTTGGAGGATGGGCCTTTATTTTTTGTTACTCACCTTCTTAATAATCACCTCTATCATCTAGCAAAGTGTACTTACTAAGCTCAATTGGATGGTTGTGATATTTAATCAATGGGGGTACTTTCTTCATTGTCCTATGAATAATTCGTGTGAAATATTTCAAGATTCAAAGGGGGTATTTTCATTTTCCAAAATACATTTCAATAGATCATTCTACCAAAGAGCGCTCTTCTTATATACAATAATCTAGGCACAACATATTTTTTTTTCAATACTAGTAGTGCTCAATTCCCATCTCAATCAATTTTGTCTATATTGGGTGGGTACTCCCTAAAGCCTCATATACTAACTCATCATCAATCCAATACGTTAAGGAGTTGAATTGGAATATGAAATTAATAAGAAGATGTGATTGATGGGGCCAAACATTGGTCTTTATATATTTTCATTTGGATTCATGTCCAACTCTTTTTAAGATCAAGTGCTTTCATAGTTTTGTATATAGACCATTAATTGTTACAAAAATTGTAATGAGGCAATAGTGCTTGCATTGATATTAGTCACTATAACCCTATGACATTAAATATTCTTCCTATGGAATGTGTTGTGTATCTATGATGAGGAGCAAACACAAAAATGTATATGCTTCCTTCATTATGTTTAAGACTAATTTCTCTAAGCTCCTATTAGTATTTAAAACCTGCAGGACATGCATGGGAAAAATAGGTGGCAATGTGACTCTAGGGAGTCGAATAGTCATTATTTTCATTAGAATCCTTTCCTGTAGCAGTGAAAAACAAATTGGGGTAGACTCATCTAGATTGTGCACCCATGGTGTTTGGCATCATAAATCCATTAAGGCAATTAGTGTAGGAAAAACTTAGCCCAATTGTTTGGTTCTAAAGTGTGCACAATGAAATAAATGAATCAAAGAGCCAAAGTAGGTGGTTAAATTGTGGGGGCATGTGCATGTAACCAGAGTAGATATATGAATATTGGCATGTAAGCACCACTCTACACCACATTTACTCATATATTCTCTCGCATCATATTGACCATTGTAGGATAGGACATTAAAAAGAAATATTTTATTGATGTTGACAATTGGAGTAGCCATAACAAGAACAAAATAAACATGAATTTAAGTAGGAGACTAAGAGGGTATTAGAGTGTTACTATAAAGTAATATAATTGTGATATTACAGGGGTGCACTAGTGGAAGAATTAAGGGAGTCTCTAGACTTGAAGTGGTATTGTCCTCTTGTTGCACTCGGATAAATCTCATACCTACTATTCTATAACTACTTATTACTAGTTTTAAAAAATTGTATCTACCAAATCAAAGTGGACAAAGTCCAAATTGTGTGAAAAGAGATTCATAGAACTATTCATGCGGAGTGAATTGAGCTATGGGTTAGGGTTCAAAGTGCACAAAAAGTCTTAGCAGGCTTCATCCCACTACCAATGGCATTTTGCCTTAGATTATGGATGTGGAAATTGAAATGCAGACTATTGATGTGGAAACCATCACAATTTACCATATAGACTTAATGTTGTAGTACAATGAGATAAATACAATGAAACATGTGTTGTTGGTGGAATAACCTAACCAAAATATATCGAGGGCATTAACACATCTTGGCATGAATAAATATAATAGGAACTTAAATAATAACTACAACAAAGCATTAAACCATAATAGATTTGTCTTCTAAATCAAAATAGTAAAGAAATAGCTCTGCTAACTCGTGAATGGAGGAAACCCAAACAATACACAAACACACAAATATTTCTTATTGTAACATAGTTGATAAAGATCTTATTATACATGTCATTCAGGCATGATATATAGCGATCGCTACATCGTTGACCAGCTATTAATTGAGGTTTGAATAAAAAAAAAATGAGCTCTATCAAAAGTATAACATTACAAACTGATTTTATTTATTTATTTTAGTTAGTTTAAATCATTTTTTCTGATGTTTGATTGGTGGTTCAAATGACCCTGTTATTGCAGAGCGGCCCAAATTTTGCACCTCAATCTTAGTTTAAAGCATAGGTTTGTCTGGTAATTTTTCCCCAACTGAGTAATGCTGGAAATAAAGTCTAGCATTACTTGTAAACAATAAATGTTTGTTTTTCAATGCGATATTTATACTATTAGTTTACATTGATTTTCAATTTCCCTGACAGCCTGATTGTCGTGGCCGTTGTTTGAGTGCCAATGTGGCAGTCTCCATGTTGGACATGGGTATAACATGAAATTTCTTGATCTGCCTCAAATGTGAAGGCACTCTCACCATTTAGAGTGCCTATTAGCAGAGTAGTAACTACTTCCTTCTCTTCATCTATTGTGCTTCATTCTCTGCATCTGGATTTTGAAAATCCATTGTCTCTGCATCTGGGTTTTGAAAGCACAAATGTGAGTGCATGTCCTTCGTCCTTGATTTTCTACCCGACATCTTGGTATTATCTAAATCATAGTGTGTTATAGCAACATTTAAATGTGACTATTTGTGCTTTATATACATAGTCTCCGATCTTTATTTTATTATCTTTTTTACTGTAAAAAATTCACTATTTGTGATTTAAAGCCATAGTTTCTGGTTTTATTTTATTATCATTTTTACTGTAAAAATTAATCTTTTTGACTGTTTTTTATAGTGGCAAATATTTTATTCTTGGAGGCACCTGTTGGAGTATGGTTCTCTTACACAAATAGATCCTCGTATTTGGATGAATTAGGAGACAAAATTATAGGTATAATATTATTCATAGTCTGATTTTATTTCTCTAAGGCTTTCCATTATATTAATACTTAATCTCTAGAAAAGCAATTAATGAAATGTTATTCCGCTTGAATTTACAGTCGAGGATTCATACACTTTTCTGTTAAATTGGTTCGAAATGTTTCCACAATACAAATCTCGTGAGTTTTATATAGTCGGAGAAAGCTATGCAGGTAATGGAATAAGAAATAGGATCCATAATTTATCTTTAAATTTCTTTCTGAAGTGCATAGTTGAAGTTCATCTTATTCTTTGGCGCGTTGTAGGTTTTACATATTTAACTTAGTCAGCACAGTGAGAGGCTCAAAGTACATCGATAAACTCATTTTACATGTTACACAAGGTCATACTCACGGAAAAACCATGTCAAAAACTACTACAGCTATTATTTTATTATACTTGCATAGCAGCAGGTATATGCTACCATGAAACCTTGTTTTACTCTAGTAATGCAAATTATATGAATGGAGGAAGCCCAAACAATACACAAACACACAAATATTTATTGTTGTAACATAGTTGATAAAGATCTTATTAGTCCCTTCCATAGGCATAGAGGGACTATAGTGATCGATAATTTGTTGACTTCGTATTAGTTTTTCCTTTGACCACAAATATTTGCATAATATCTATTGTTGGAACTAGGGAACTAAAACCAGAAAATTTGTATATAATAAAAGGTATCGTATATGTCATGTTCTGATTGGATAAAATATTGGAGGTCTTATTGTCGGCTTCGCTATTCCCCATGTTTTATATGTTGGCATATCCAAACTTTTTAATCGTATATGGTCTTTTTTAATCATATATTTTCTTATGCATTGCTTGAAGGTGGATTAATGCTAGCATTAGTTCGAATGTTTGTCTAATCATTTTCTGTCAGCTAAATTTATCACAATGTTTGATATGCTATCATATTTAAATTTTGTCCTTCGAATATATTCTCTATTGTTCGAAGCGATCTGATTTGAGGTCTTATTATATTGCACATGGATAGTATATTAAAATTATTATTAATATTATTATTTTTTATTACTATTACTATGTGTGATTTGTTCTTTATTGTTACGTGCTTCGAAGTCTTTGTCATTGTTGCATATGTAAACAGGCCTGCCACGCTGCATTTTTTCTTAAATGTTTGCACAGGGTGACACCCTTAGACAGTTCTGACAATCTTAAGTGTTTACCTAACAGGTCTCGCAACCTTAAATGTTTATTGTACAGATGTGTTGCAATACAGTTTTGTTCCATTTTTTTGATGGTGTTGTTTGCAGTGAAATTGTGCAAAATTATTCTCCATCGGCATCACTGGTTCAGTGGTTGATGCTTGTTCATTGGTTCATTCCATACTTCTTGTTCTTTTTTTATTCAACTTTGCAAAGTTGAGGTCCTACAGTTGCAGTTGGACCTCTTTGTGGTTGTTCACTGGTTTGTTGTTCTTCAACTTTGCAAGTCGTTGGACCTGTTGTTGCGGTTTGCAAGTTTTAGGGCTGAGCTCTTGTCATCCTCCATTGACAGGTAAGGTTTCGTGCCATCGTTTTGTTGCTATTCCTTTTTTTCTACTTGATGTTTTTCACCTTGCAAGCAAGATTTTTCGATGGTAGGAGACTCTGCCTCAAAATTCTGTTGCAGAACATATTTCTGTGTGGTCTTATTTTTTTTTCCTGGAAACCATATTGCCACGTCCTGCATATTGTGCCATAGATATTTCGATAATTTCAATGCAAATGGGTTTAGAAAACGAAATCGGAGTTGTCACAAGGGGGAACCATCCGTCGGGGTGTAGAGGCAAGGAATGCTTTTATTCTCTGGGTCAAAAAAATGTGTCCACTTCTTGCCTTTGTCCTGTCCTTTCTATTTTGTAGAACTTTTTCTGCCTCCGAGAAGCTTGTAGGATGCACACCATGAATAGGTTCAAATCGGTCTTTGTGCTCAGCAAATTTATAGTGTTCTTTATTTGCATTACTTCTTCTGTTTGGTTCACTTTTCAGTGTAGGTTTATTTTCTTGTCATATGATGTGGAAACTAGGGGGAATTGAATTTGACAAGAAGAATGTTGAAGGATACATACCGTGATTGATATGCAGTTCTGCGCTTGTAGTTTTCTATTTTACTTTTTTTTTTCGTTTGGTTCTTTTTTCCCCTTTTCTTTGTTTTCATACAAACTGAAAGTAGCTAAGAAACAACTTGAAAAATACAGTTCAAGAGATGAAACAAGTAATAGATGTTGAGTCATATGAAATAGATACACACTCCATTATACATGACAGCATTAATGAGGTGTTGCATAGCAACGAACTTTTTAGATTGGATGCATTCTTGTATACTGTAGGAGATCGCCTTTTCGATGCATTTTAGGTTCTACTACATTTCCATTATTCCTCGACTGACCTGCGCAATGGATTGATAGATTATTTCTTGGGTTGTTTAAAAAATGGCGACGTTGAGGCATTGGAGTCGTATGAATATGAGTTGGAATCTGATTTTCTTCGGCAGTTGCATGGAATACATGATGTCGCTACGTATTTTCAAAGATGTGGTTGTCTACATCTCCAATTCTGCCTGCACATGAGAGGGGACTTTAGGGAGATACATTTTGTATACGGTGGTTGTCTAAGTGGCTCAATATATCAATTGGAATATGGTCATTGACAAGAAAAACAAGATATCTACTATTCAACAAAACTGCATCTAACAATCCATATTGCATCTTGTTCCATGATGCCAATGTTGTCAGTGGTCATTATGAACCAATATTGTACAGAAAATTGTCCATATCCAATATTGGAGGACCTCATATTTACTTGTCCCTCATTTTCAAGGACCTTGAATCACAGTGGAAATGGATTATGCATCGCATAGACTGCCATGGTTTGCAGATAGAAACAACTGTTGTATCTAGCTGTGGATATAGTATGTTCAATGTAATTTTTTGTTTGGTAGCAGAAGAGTTCGATGTGCAGTTGTTGTGGCTTTACACTGTACAGTTCTTTTGCAATGCAATTATAGGCGGCAACCAACAGGCTTTTAACTGCTTACATCAACACCTTTCACCATATCTCCTAGAAAATATGTCGGCAATTGCAAGTTGGCAAGAATACCTTGTAAACATGACGATGCCATATTAAAAAGGAAATGTGGAGCATTGCATATTATGTTTGCAATGGTTATCTATCATATTCAGAGTAAATATCCAGGTCCGGTCGTCCCTGCCAGATGGCATTGTC
The DNA here is from genome assembly GCA_009831015.1 of Picea engelmannii. Classification (NCBI taxonomy): domain Eukaryota; kingdom Viridiplantae; phylum Streptophyta; class Pinopsida; order Pinales; family Pinaceae; genus Picea; species Picea engelmannii. Next base: position 367,049 of record ML784656.1, on the reverse strand, counting down.
CATTCTCGATCTATTGATTCAAATTACGATCGAACAATTGACATCCTCTCATTGAAAACAGATATGACACATATCCGTTATCAACATTTGCTTGGACATATCACTGGTTCAAGGTTCAATTTCCATGCCACCCAAATCACATTGAATCTGCATACGCGTGGCATGCTTTTTAATGAGAATGAAAATCCTCCCAGTTGTGATAAGGCTATACAGGGCTTAAACAAAAAACATAGGCTAATTTATCACAACTTGAAAAAATTCATTCATGAAATTCGTCCCATTTGTGATGAGGCCATACAGGTCTTAAACAAAAAACGTAGACTAAGTTATCACAACCTGAAAAATTTCATACATGAGAGATAAAAAAACATTGGTGATATAGGAAATATGGTCATTCCAGTGTCCAGTGTCAATGCCATCCAAACCACATCGAATGTGCATAAGTGTCACATGCTATTTAATCAGAGTGAAATTCATCCCACCTTTCATCAGGTTATCCTGCCCTTGAACAAGAAACGTAGACTAAGTTACCACAACTTGAAAAAGGTCATGTGCGAGAGTAAAAAATACATTGCTACGCTTCCTTTTAGAGAGAAATTGACATAGCACAATTTAAAAAAATGTGTTCATGCACAACACAATAGAAACAGGTACGGTCACATATCCCACGTCAATGGTCATGCAACTGTCCAAGAGAAAAAAATCACATTTTGTGGGCTAGTAGCAACATCATGCACTACTACCAATGAAAACCGACAAACACTTTCTACCCATACTTCCTTGCGAAAGAAAGATGCAAGACATACCTACATGAAACAAATCAAAGACACTCCTGCCATTGCATGTGCAATTTGTGATCAATTGAATTTCGCAAAAAATAGTAAGTCTTTCACGCCTGATTTGGAAGCAGAATACCTATGCTTGACAACACATGATAAAACATTTTCCAGTGGAAAAATTTGTCTTCCATGCAAACGGTAGCTTGAAAATGGAAAACTGCCACAATTTGCAACCCCTGACCAAATAATATGTAATACATGACTACTAGATGTAAGTGCACTTACAGAACTTGAAGAGAGACTTGTGTCTATGCGAATTGCATTTGCACAAATCAGGCCTTGGGGCTATAAACGACCACAGATGGGATTAACAAGATCAATTATTAATGTGTTTGTTCAGCTAGATTTTGTGCAAAAATCCTTGCCACAATTCATTAGTGATACAATGACAATTGTTGTGGCTCTCAAAATACGCTTGTGATACAAAAATGTGTATCAGACAGGCAAAGTGTGTGTGCATGTTTTTATGAAAGCATTAAAGGAATTATGTTCCAGGGCCCTGTACAAAGCACAGGAACATTTCTATAAATGAGAAATGGAACAGTGTTATTGGAGAAGAGGATGACAACTCTGCAGAGGCTCTCGAAAATTCTAGTGAATTTGATACAAGTGATGAATCGGAGAATGAAACACCTGCTAAGACATTGGTGCATGGATTCATTGATTCAAAGTGCATTCGTGACTTGCAAGACAAGATTGTTGAAATTGCACATGTTGAAGGGCAACGTCCACTTGGAATATTCAAGGAAAGATTCACTAAGGAAATGAACTTCCCAACACTCTTCTATGGAGATCCACGTCCCACTAACATTACAGAATGATTCAGTTATCATAAAATAGTTCAACAGGAGCTGCTACATTCAAGCGGTGACTTCTCTTGTCACATAACAACTTTGTTTTTCAAAACAATGCGCATAATAATAGAGCAAGTGTTTTCTTGCATGTGGGTAGGAATAAGAAAAGGCCAGTTATAAGGAAGAAAGTTGTTGGCCAAGGATGTCAAGTACAAATTAAACCCAGAAAAAAATTTGAAATCTGATATTGGATACATAGATTTAAAAAAAATTCGCATCTCTCCTAACTATTTGCAACAAAACAAGAAAACTATTTTTCCAATGATCTAGCAATTGGGCCCGCCAACATTTTTCATCACATTTACAAGTGCAGAGCATTGTTGGGATCCATTGGTGGTTGTCGTATCTGACTTGCATAGGAACATGAAACATAAAAAATAAACCGATACACTGGAAAATAATGACATTGACTACCTCATAATAAAAGACCCATTGACATGTACTCGCTACTATAGACATAGAATAAATTCTTTGAGACAATTGAAATTCCATGATCAAACGTTTTTCGGAAAAATATCAGACTACTTTTTTGTGACTGAATTTCAGAATAGGGGGAATGAACATGACCACACACTCTTGTGGATAGAGGGTGCACCAGTCTATGGAGATGACAACAATTCACAGATCAAGCAATTTGTGGACAAATACATAACATGCAACACAGATCATTTGGATCTAGAACTTGCCAAAGTTCATAGACATTATCATACAAGAAGTTGTAGAAAACAAAAAAAACTCTCATTGCATATACAACTTTCCCATGTCGCCAATGAGAGCAACAATAATTATAGAGCCACTTAGTTTAGAGGACAATGTTGTTGTTGAGAAATCTAAATCCTTGTTCTCATTTCTAGAACAAGGAGAGTTTGATGGGTTGATGAGCTTCGATGACTTCTTGACAGAGCCAAAACTATCAAAAGATGAGTACATCCAAGCCATACAATGTACGCTTAAACAACCAACAGTTTTCCTTAAATGAAAACTTTCCCATATTTGGAACAACAGTTTCTCCAAGGACATGTCAGTTATGTGGAATGCAAATACATATGCGCAGTACGTCCCCAATGCATATGCTGCAGCATCGTATTGTACCTCGTATATGACAAAGGTTGACAAATCTATGACAAGTGCATTCAGAAGAATACACAAAGAACATGAAAGAATTCATATTGATTCCATACAAAAGATACGTATGCTTAGCAATACATTGCTTAATCTTCAACAAATTTCTTCTCAACAAGCAGCCCACATTGCACTTTCCCTGCCCCTTAATTATAGTTCAAGAAAATGTGTCTTCATAAACACATCTCCACTTGAGAAACTTACATTTATGCTTAAACCGCCATTTTTACTAGAACAAGAGCCGATCAATTCAGAAGACGTGCTATGTCGCTCTATTATTGATTATTACCTCCAGCATCCATCTCCTATTAGGCATATCTTCTTAGCAGAATTCGTATCGCATTACAAAAAAAATGGTGCGCCCATATCAAAAAGAAAAAAACCCTCTGTGACACGGTTTGTCAAATACAATAAACATGCTGACTATGAAAACTATTGTAGAGAAAAATTGTTGCTATACGTTCCGTTCGATGAAAATGAAGAGACATTAAAACATAACTTCTCTACATGGGAATTTGTGTATGTTACCTCTGAGACTATAGTGCAAATCAATGAATAAACATTTACTTACAATATTAATCCAACATGGGGTGATCTATAAATTGCAGATAATGAGCTAGAAAACCCTGACAATCTTGATGAGACATTCACAAACCGAAAAACAACCAGAACTCCTTGCAAGTCCTATGACTTGCAAGAGTATTTGCCTCGTCCTCGAGCAGGTGGCAATGTAAAACATATCAATATTGGTTTTCAAGTCACAAAAAATCCTTTCCTTATTGAAAATAATGAATACCACAGAATAAGACGTATGTTGAATCTAGAACAACAAACAATTTTGAAGGACATTGCACTTAAAAAATGCTTGAACATGGACAGTCATGTGCACTTGTTCCTTACAGGAAGAGCAGGAACAAGCAAGACATTCACAGTGAAATCATTGTTCCAAATGATTATATGAATCTATGATTCAAACAATTCCTCTGATCCTATGAAACCAAAGGGCCTAATAGTTGCATACACAGGAAAAGTTGCATATAATGCAGGTGGAACAATAGTCCACTCTGCATTTTTAATACCTTTTAACAAGTCACAGTTTCTTCCACTTAGCAAGGAAATGTTAGATACGTTGTCTGAGATTTATAACGAACTCCAACTTGTCTTTATAGATGAAGCATCTTTGATTGGAAGTCGCTTCTTGTATTCCATTGACAACCGACTAAGAAGCATAAAACATGTGCACACAAAATACTTTGGAAACATTGACATGGTATTCTATGGGAATATTTACCAGGCATAGCCGATCCAAGATTATTTGATATTTGAACAACATATGGTTAACATGAAAATAGTGGCACATGACTTCTGGAGAGACAACATTAAATGCTTTGAATTGCATACTAGAATGTGCCAGACAGATGAAACATTTATTGCAATTCTGAATAGAATGTGGACAAACAACCAAACATATGATGACTTAACATATATCAATTCGAGGTGCTTGCGACCTGCACCAACAGACCCAACATTCCCTTACCTTTTCTACACAAATAATGATGTTGCAATGCATAATAGGTAAATGTTATGCTCATTCCTGGCGATGATATCATCATCAATTCAATTGGCCTGGAAGAAGACAACCATGGAAATGTGCCACGTCATGAACATACAACCACTTTACCTTTGCAGCTTGTCCTAAAATTAGAAATGTTGGTTGAAATATATGCTTTCAACTATGATTCACATGATGGCTTGGTCAATGGTGTGGATGGAATACTCAAAGGCTATACCAAAACAAAAAAACTTGATGTCCTTTGGATTAAGTTCCATGAATCTCATATAGGTAAGCGACAAGCAAGCAAGTTGGTTTATCTATATAATTCAAACACTACAAGTGATTGGACACCTATTTTGTGAATATCAAAGCTAGTATCGACATTAGCAAAGACAGGTCGATTGAAGATTCGAAAACAGTTTCCAATTAAACTTCAATGTGCACATACAGTCCACAGATCGCAAGGACTAACACTTGATAATGTTGCATTTTAGCCTACTCGAATTCGGATACCTGGACTTGTATACACAGCACTATCCCATGTTAGAAGCATAGAATCCTTGTATTTACTAAGTCCTCTTACAAAAGGTAACTTCAAATTCAAACAGAAATTTGATATTGAAATGGAACGCCTCAGGACTACCGAAAAATGGCATCTGCAGTATGATTACCAATTCATACAAACAAAGTCATTTGTATCAATTCTCTCACTTAACACATGCAGCTTATATGCACACATGGATGATATACTCAATGACTATGATATAATGCAATCCGATATTTTTTGCTTGCAGGAAACATACATGGCATTATGCATGCAAAACAAACAATTTCCAAATCACAATTGCATATCGAGTTACATTACACATGGGGCGATGATATTGGTGAAAAAACATGTACCAATTTTGGACCATATATATTTCTACGAAAAGAATGTTGAGATGGTGCTTGCAAAAATATGTTTCCATGGAACAAAAATTGCAATACTAAATCTGTATGTTGCTCCCCATGGAGCATTCTCCAACATACTAAATGTTATTTCCAATGCATTAGGCCATTTGCATCTGAACGGACCCATTGTGCTTGTAAGAGACTTCAATATTGACATGCTACAAAATAATGCCAGAACAAAAGAATTGGAAAACTACATGTGCAAATACAGTCTCCGCTTTCTTTTGAACAACACAAGCCATGTGCAAAATGCACTTATTGGCCATGTGTGGTCAAATATGCCCATTCCTCAATACAACATATTTATCTTAGACACATATTGATCTAATCACGATACAATTGGTATTGTACTTGAATTATGAGATATACATCAAACATATTGCAAAGTCATATTTCTATGTTTCAAAGTATATCTGTATTGTAACATCCCGCTCTGGCGCACTAAGAAAACTTATTCTTTGAGGACACTTGCTCGCAAGTGATCCAGACTTTTATGATATTTAAACATGTGTCCTTAATTATGACGCATTATGATAGATGACATGATGTTTAATGCATTGACATAGACAGGTGCTATTGACTCGGTTTTACTGAGTGTGCAGGGTTTTGGACCTTGAGGATGCAGAGGCATCGACGGAACCCCTTGGACTCCAGATCATGTCAGGGAGTGTACTATTGGGGTTGATTGTTTACTGTGATTTTAGTACATTTGATTTGATGATATGATGTGACATGTTCTGACACGATTGTTGATGATGCAGGCTGACGATAACTTGTCGACCAGACTCACATATGGAGTAAAGGGGCCACACATGATTTCCATAGAGGTTGAGGGAGAGGTGTGGACAGCAGCCCTGCCACAGCCTACTAGCACTCTTGTCGTGGCTCGGACTATAGGTTAACGATTACCTAGTTTGAGAGGATCCACGATGTCGTGAGGGCAGACTGCGACAGTCGCTCACGATGATTCTAAGGGGCACGCAATAAGGCGGGGGCCTTATTCCTTAGAGCCCTTAGTCTCCCACAAGTTCACCTGGTGGAGTGTTGACTCCAGGGGTTATTGATGTCTACCAATCATTCAAGAAGCGAGTGGCACCCTTGGAGCATGTGGTGCATCCTGAAGGGCACGTCGCGCAAAGGAAACACTAGAGGCAAGTACCCTTGGAGCACGTGGTGCATCCTGAAGGGCACGTCGCGCAAAGGAAACACTAAAGGCGAGTAGCACCCTTGGAGCACGTGGTGCATCCTGAAGGGCACGTCGCATTGATATTGATGAAGGAACAAACCTAGATGGCCCTAAGACTTTTAACAGATTAAGAAATTCTTAAAACAACTTCCCTAAATAATTGTCGCCCAGTTCAGAATCTAAGTCCTAAGTCTAAAACTTCTCAGGGTAAAATTTTGTCTAACCTTAAGAAAAGACCCTATAAAAATAAAAATAAAAATTTAAACTAAAAACCACTTAAGTAATAGTTTTAGTCTTCATAAAATTTTTGGGTAAAATGAAGAGAGTAATAATTTAATTAAAATTCGTGGTTTTAAATTGTAAAGAAGAAATAAATTATTTAACTTGTGAAAGTGTAAAAAGTTTTCAAATTAATAATAAAAGGAAAAGAGTAAATAGTGCAACTACCATTTTGGCCCTAATAAAAGGGGAAAGAAGGGAATAATAAAAATTAGGAAACTAAGGAATGGGGGGAAACATAATAAGGGAAAGAGGGGAACTTATTGTAAAAAGCGAGGTCAACATAGTAAGGAATCTGCAATTAATAACCTTCTAAAATGAACTAAATTAGAAACTTCATTTTAGGGAAAGTATTTAAACCTGTAAGGGAATCTAGGAACACCTAGGAGTAAATTTAGGATCAACTCTAGGTGGGTGAGGGAAATGAGACAATTAATAAATTTAAAGAAAATAATTATTGGAGGAAAGAGGGGGATGGACGACACTTGTGCGAAGGAGAATATTTAGAATATTTTTTTAAAACTTAATTTAAATGTGATTTAGGGAAAGTTGGAGGTGCTAAAAACTCTATAAAAGAAAGGGAAGATGAGGAAGAAGGGGATCGGTTGTTAGTGTAACGTTACGCTACCGAAATTGTGACTTGACTGATTACTTGTGGGGAGTTGGGTTTTCCCAGCTCCGATAGGAGTGGTAGCTCGGCCTTGCAAGGCGAGCTGGGAGCTAGACGTACCATCTGGATAGTGTGTGGCCCCTTTGTGGCTCGGGGGGCTAAGGGGGAAGAAGAGTACCCCTAGCATTGGCTGGGAGGTACCGGTGAGGTCTCAACGGTCGATGAGTGGGAGTGGCACAGAACGTGTGGGTGTCATCGAAGCGGGCGATAAGGAAAAGGTACACTCCTTTAGTTAGTAGAGTAAAATGCATAAAACTTACGCTTGGATCTGAATGATGATCATAAATGCACTCAGCATGCTTATACTAGTATTATCTCATTTTTCCTTCATGTTTATATCTCGCTGGACTTTTCTGTGTATTCCTTCTTGTATGCGTTTAATTACCTTGAAATTTGATTGATGACGAAGTTATGATGTCTGCATTTTACATATTGGTTTAAGATAAATATTAAGTCTCAGCGTTTCCATAAGGATATAAACTTAGCGGACTAATTCATTGAAGGTTATAACTCAGCGAATTTACTAGATGTTTAACTTGGCGTTGGTAGCTATGTTTTGGCTGTAATAACAACTCCTTGGCGATTTATTTACTTGATGGCGATCCTACCTTTTACTGGAAAATGTTTCTTGATCGTTGTTTTTCAACCATGGACTTACCCAGCGTAATCCCCTGGTGGCTGTGCCTTTATCCTTTTTCCACGTTTTCCAGTGAGCTCCTTGGTGACCTGCGTTATTCTTAAACTTTAAAGGATGTGATGCACATTCCTACTGATAGGGCCAACCACTAACCTTATTATTCTAAGTCTGAAATAAAAATGAAGAATGTGTGGGTGTAAGTTATTCGACAATGTTTAAGAGATTGGCGATTTTCGTGAGTTGGTAGCAAGACATGGATTACTCTTCCCTGTTGAAGGCCTGAGTACCAAAGGTTGGCTCAACCATTTAGGGTTTAGCCACACACTCTACTCGTTGATCTATTGGCTCTGCACCTTCAGACGCATTTCTGTTTCTAGTAATAGCACTCTGTAACAGTAACTCGAGATGACACACTTCTTGGTTCTAGGTGATTTAGTGACTACGCCTAGATACCCGTATCTTTATGGTACCGGGAATCGCCAATGATAAACTCACTCCATTTGCGGTAAGAATGCCATCTTCCCTTCCCTTTCGTCTACCTGTTTCACTCCCGTAACTAGCTGAGTGGGATCGAGTCAGTCCTTCATACGTACTAGCAGACCCTAAATAAATCCCACTCATTTCACAGGTTCTTAAGATGGCCTGTTATCCATGATAAACTCCCTTTACTCCGTAATCCTTTAGCTAGGAGGATTTTCCTGGACGTCGTGACTTATATCTATCTTGGTAACAGAAGATAGAGGCATAGATTAGACGTGGGAATTTAAATTATAGGAGTAGAACCACGTAAGGGTGAAGAGATGGACAAGGGGTTTGTTGGCTAGAGAATCAACCCACCTGTAGACAGTAAACACAACCTTGATCTTGGGGGAAAATAGCTCGTCCGCTCCTACGAACACAATTCCCAGGTTACTGTTTTTGCAAAAAGAGATTTTTATTCTGCCGTCAGTTCCTTAGATAGGAATTTATGATTGAATTCTGAATTTCCTGAGTGCCAGGGCGTGACCCTTCTTATCTCCATTTCATTCTTTAATGACGAAGGAGGAGACTATTGTTGTAGCTAAACAACCAGCGTACCCTGTTTCATTGCAATTTTTGAACTCGTATCCTATGCCATTGCCTCTGTAATGAACCGTATCTTTTCGCCCTGCAAATTTGTGTGGAAAACCTATAAATTTTTCCTTTGCCACATTAATTAAAAACACTTATCTCCGCCTTTGCAACGGTGTTAAATTATGGAAAAGTTACTACCCATCTCTGCAACTGTTAAAATCGCCCCAATTCGCCCAGCCAGCAGTGTACAAATCGTAACCTTCGCCCTGCTTTTGAATTAAAAATTGTATCTTTTACCTCTGCAAGGGCGTGTTGTATGGCGAAAATTTTTTGGGTTGACTCCTGGCTCTGATACTTTGATTTTCAATAGTTTCCAAATGATTAATGATACCTGACATGCACCCACCACCGCTAGTTGTCCCGTTGCTAAAATTTTGCTTTACTGGGCATAGCGGATGGGCCGCTAGTTTTTCTTGTCTTTGATAATTTTTAGAAGGTACTGTTTTTGTTATTCTATTGTATTCATTATTATAATGACAAGGTAATATAAGTAAATCCGATAACATAATTTTTATTATGACTTGTAAAGGAATTGTTTCTGTAATATAATATTATGGTAATATGTAAAAATAAGGCCTTGTGCTAAATCATTCTTACATTATAAAATAGAAGGTAAATTAGTGTTTTATACAAGTAATGTTATTGTTACTCTACTACATGATATCGAACATGAAAGGTAAGGATATTGTTATTTTAGTGGAATGTTACTGAAATTTTATTGTTATGATTAACATAATTTGAGATGGTAATGTGTAAATGTATGTGTTGTAAATTATATTGTAATGTAATATGTAAGGGTAACGTCATGGTAATATAATGTTTCTGAAATATGTAGGAGTAATGTTTGCAATATAATGCAGAGTGTAATGCTAGTGTCAGATAACATATAGGAAGTAATGTCATTGTTATTTCAATTGCAATATTATTGTAAGGTAAGGTCATTGTAATTTATCGATGAAATATGTAAATGTAATGTCCTTGCAATTGGAAAAATGCTATGTTAGCATTTGATAACATGTAAGATCATTGTATTTTATTTACCATGTTAATGTAGTATTAAGGTAATGATATGGTTAATTTGTTGTAAGGACATTTTAATTTTATTAATATTGACAACACATAGAAGGTAAGGTCCTTGAAACTAAGTACAATAAGCTAGTATGATTCAGTAAATGGGGATTTGTGATTAATTGAATTTACATTATTTTAAGGTTGGGTAACTCGTCGATTAATGGAATTTAAATGGAGTATTGGGTCTGTAATTAATGCCATTTGAGTTTTATAAAATACCTTGTCTTAACAATGGTTGGTCATTGTCGGAGTCCTTCTGACTTGCACATTCCATAGAGGACATGGTTGTTCATTTCATAATTGTTGCACTTGGTTGTGATTTTTTTTAATCGCTTGGTCTGTTTATGTCGGGCGGGATGTAGACACCTCCATGTTCCTCAGAACAGTCGCCAGCCCTGAGACCTTAAATGGTCAAAATCAATGGGAACATGGGCTTGAGCATTGCTTATGTGTCTTGGAGGTCCTAACCATTGCAGGGTAGGACGGGTGGGTAGTCAGTCTTACTTATTATCGATTGATCATCGTTAAATGCATGCAGTTACTTGTTGTGCGTCTTATGTCGTCTTGTTGTGGTCGCCGTGGTTGCGTCTTGTTCGTCGTCGGGTGGCAATGCAGAGTCAAATGTGTTTGTTTCCCTTGTACATGCGCCCACACCCTTTTAAAAACAAACAAACAAAAAAATTGCGCTTGTTATAAGAGGTTTATCATCAAAACGAGGAGGATCGTTACATGTATAGCTTGTTGCAAAAAAAAAACAAATTATCCAGCTTCTTAGTTTTCCCTGGTTTGTACACATACTGGTTTGTTCATCACACAGTTGGCGTTGCACTTGAATTATGAAATATACATCAAGCATATTGCAGAATCATATTTATATGCTTCAAACCATATCTGTCTATCTTGTTGCAGAAAATCGAGATATCCAACTTCTTAGTTTTCCCTGGTTTGTAATTGCTTTTGGTCACAAATTTGTTTTTGCAAAATATATATATATATATATACACAGAGAAACTTGAATGAACTAATAAATAAATAAAAAGGTACATTCTTCTAACACTATATATTACTCTATTACTCTTATTCTATTTTATTTAGTCTATATACATAGTACTTGCTTTTTTCTTTAAATGTCAACTTATGTTCATGTTTGTTTTGTTTTGTTATTTTGTTCATAGAAACAAACAAGAAAACTAGACACCGCAAAGAACTCCTAACCAGGAATGTAGAAGAATCCATGCAAAGGTGTGTTTTTCTACCCGTGTTCCATATCCAATATTTTTTCGTTTACTCTGTTTGTATTTGTTGAACTGGTTTGCGACTCTGTTTTTTTTTTTCCTCCTTAGGCACTCCATATCTTCCTATGCATTGACTTGTCTTCGTGTCAATTATATTTTTTGTGCTGCTATCTTGAAATACATAAATTTGTGCTCCATCTTTTTTTTTCATGTGTTCCTACATAATAGTTTGATTTCATGTCGGTTCTTACCTCCCTTTCTTTTTCATGTTCTATACTTAGTCATTCTCCCTTTTTTGTATTCCCCTCTATTATCCATTTTTTATTCTATACTTAGTCCCATGTCTATGCTCGTGGGTTCCCAAGACAGTAAAGTGGCAAATTTCATGTCCATCTATATCTCTACATCACGAGTCCGATCGACCGTCGTTCGTTTTCATAGTTCACGAATTTTATGGTTTTTGGTTCCTACGTAGGTGCCATCGAAATCTCATGCCCCATGTGGGCAGTATACATCTTATGCCTGAAACTTCGATGATCTACAATTCGACCTGGACTCGAAGCTTGCGACTCATTTTTCCCAGCATCTGTTGATATTTCAAAGCATCTTTTGATATTTTTACCAGTTCGTCTCAACAGTTAGCCAATTTTATGGCCGAGGATTACCCCCCAATTCATTATCGAAGTCCCATGCCCTGTGTTCGGATAACATCTTGCATCCAAAACTTCATTTATCTACAATTAGACCCCGGGCTCCTCGAACTCCCAAGCCTCACTCTTTATCGAACTCACAATTTGTATATCCATCTATATCTTAACATCACAAGTCTGACCGAGCGCTTTTGTTTCCTTAGCCAATTTGGCTGCAGGTTCCCGGATACGCGTTATCAAACTCTCATTTCCCGTGTTCTGAGTATACATCTTCCATCCAAAACTTGGGTGATCCATGTCTATGCTCGTGGGTTCCCATGACAAGGGAGTGGCAGATTACATGTCCATCTATATCTCTACATCACGAGTCCAACCGACCGCCATTTGTTTTCATAGTTCATGAATTTTATGGTTGTGGGTTCCTGTGTGGGTGCCATCCAACTCTCATGCCCCGTGTGCATGCTATACATATTGCGCCCGAAACTTTGGTGATCTACAATTTGACCCAGACTTGAAGCTTGCGACTCATTTTTCCCAGCATCTGTTGATATATTTCCCATTTTGTCTCAACAGTTAGCCAATTTTATGACCGCAGGTTCCCCCCAATGCATTATCGAACTCCTATGCCCCATGTTCGGATAACATCTTGCATCCAAAACTCTGGTTATCTACAATTCGACCCCGAACTCCTCCAACTCGCAAGCCTCACTCTTTATCGAAGTCACAAATTGTATATCAATCTATATCTTGACATCACGAGTCCGACCGAGCGCTTTTGTTTCCTTAGCCAATTTTATGGCCTCAGGTTCTCGGGTACGCGTTATCGAACTCTCATTCCCCGTGTTCTAAGTATACATCTTCCATCTGAAACTTGGGTGATCTACAATTCCAGCACAGACTCCCAAGTTCAAAAAAGTACCAAAGCATATTTAATTCTCGTCCATGCCCGCCATGTTCACCCCTTCCCAATAGACATTAATTATGATATTATTGGTGACAGTTCACAGATGTTCAAAAATATTGGCATTAATAAGAGGAAAGCTCGAGGTAATCTCCCATTAAAATGCATTTATGGGATAATATTATGGAATCTGATTAGTTTCCTCTGTCAATCTTGAATTCGCAAAAAAGGGATGGTTTTTTTGGTCTTTTAGGACGTCATCATAGCAAGAATTCAATATTGTGTTGGCCCGTTGTCATCTACAAAGGTGTTCACATGATGTCTCTCTTTAGTATTGTGCACATAATTTTAGAACCTTATAGGTTTTCATATCTGAGGCTCTGCCTGCATATGAAAATGTTGCTCCACCATTCCAATTTGAACATAGTTTGCATTTGGGCCACAGAAAACATCAGTAAAATAAAATAATATGAAATTTGTTTAAGTAAATATTAAAAAATTATCTTCTGACTTGAACCTTCTTTTGTCAAAATACGGGTATATTACAAAGTTGTCAATGTTTTCCCATTTTTCAATAGTTTCTCGATTTCCCTTCCATCTTCGCTCGCTTTCCCAAGGCAAATTGATGACTCTTTTATTATCTTTGAAAATATTGGCATTAAAAGGCGAAAAGGTTGAGGACATCTAACATTAAAACACATTGAACCAAGATTTACTGGAGATTGTATTATGATGTTGCAGCGTCCATTTTAAATACAATAAGGAGCAAAGGAAGGTTTTCATCACCTTATGGTTGCAGCTCGACAACATGTCTGTGGAGATACCATGAATATTTTTGGGCGCGAGGACCATCATTTTCTGTGGTCCATAGCTTATGACTACTACTCGTCCACTTATGCCCAGACGAAATTTATCTCGACATCTGAATTTGCAACGGCACATTGTATCCCTGATTTTTTTTTTACTTTAAGGACTTGGTCACGTGCTACGCTGAGAAATATATTCTAAACCAGCAGATTATCCAGATGGGCGACCATTTCCAAATCTCCCTATCGCCTAAAGTATTTCAAAAGATGTTAACACTTCCTGGCCCAACGCCTAATTTCAAGGGCGAGACTTGCAAGCATTTCTTAAAGAAGCATGGCAATGAATTAGACCTCTTACCAAAGTTATTACAGGACCCAGCGCCCGCTCCCTGGGACATGGCCATATTACAGGTTAGTGCATGTAAAAACCTTTTTCGGAAAATTTCATTTCTTTTCACGAGGACAACGAGACAAGCAAGTGCAATCAGCATCTCTCAGATGATTCTGTATATTTCATATTTTACGATCAAGCAACAAACCCTCTTCCATTGTCGCAAGCTGATTTCCATTCAAAATTCTTCCCAGTTATTGCAATATAGGAGGCAGAAGAAATTATTTATGCCACCTTATTTAATTTTCATCGTGTCGAATTTCTATCCATTTCTTGGACTATCTATGTGTAGGAAGTTGAACTCTGAATTTGACACATTAACATTCTCGTGCCATAAATTATGGAGACACGATGCTTGTTGGCTATTTTATAAGGTCTTCAATTATTTTGTTTCATTTTTTAAAGCATTGATATTTGGAAGGTATTTCCCTCGGTTTTCTGGCCATCCAACAATCTTTCTGGATAGGAAGGAAACAGTAGAAGAAATGGAGAACTATAATCTTATAAGGATTTTTAGGTCTAAACAAAATCCTTTCTTCCTTCCATGTCACATATCTGGTACAATGTTTTTTTTCTAGAATAGCAAGGGAGTACATCTATTGGTTGCATTTTTTTCATGAAAAAAGGAAAGGATAATTCATGTATATTCCTTGGAAAGTCTGGGATTTCATGGTCAGGAACCACTTCAACAGTTATTTCACTTACACTGTATTGAATGGACTCTGAACCAGTACCAATGATTCACACAAGCAGGACCGAAAAGACTCAGGGGAAAAAAGTGTCCAATCCCCGACTTCCACAGCCAAGACCAAAACATCTCGTGGCAGTAGTCCAATGGTGTACCCAAGTAACAAAGTCACACACATTTATTCAGGAGGAGGAGGAAATAAGAACCCTCCCTTTGGAAAAATTGAAAGTTGTCTCAAGTTTCCCGCGGGAAAAAAACGGAAAACAATAGTCCAAGAACAGAGGGACAAAGGGGAGAAATTGATATCTATGATCTCTCCCTCAAAGATATGGAACTAGAAATTGACATTGAAGAAGTTTTCCCTGACGACGATCACCTAGAAAACACTGCTCCTCACAATCCTAGGATGGAAATACTTGGCATAGATACATTGGACGAAGAAGAGTATTTTGCATTTCAGAGCACTTTTTTTGATAGCTAATCAAAAATATTGATTATTCAAAACAGAGATGTAAAGAATAAGAAAGGCACATATCGTTCAGAGTTCAACCTACGCAACATGGGCCCTTCCCAGATATCCAATATGCACCGAGCAACTGGAGATGCTCTAGACAACTCTATTAGTGGCCTTGAAACGGAGAACCTCATGTTAAATATGTGAATCAAAGAATTGGAGGCAACTCTAATGGATCTTCCATTGTTCCTACTCCTTTGGCAATGGTCAGGTCCACCACACTTGCCCCAAAGTTAAAAGGATCAGAAATCCTTCTCACATCAGCCCGAAACTATGTGGAAAAGAATATAAACAAAAGAATGGAATTAATAACAGAAGCTTGGGAGATGTCAAATAATATGGTCTCTTTTGGAACAAGAGCGCATGTTTTTCATGAGTATCTGCAAGCAGATCTCAAGAATGAGAAAGGTTTTTATCTCGATGCAGTTTTACCATTTGGTTTTGAAGTTACCAGTATGACGGAACCCAAAAGAAGACAAGAGGATCTCCCTTCCTTGGATCGAAAAGACCAGTTAAACGCGTGATGGAAAGAAAAGGTAAAGAACCTGATTGGTATTGTTCAAGAATGTGGCCAGACCATATCTAAAAGAGACAAACTATTCAAGAATCTAACTAAGATAGATCTAGTTGGCAGCACCAATGAAATCCAGGACCAAAAATTGATATTAAACTCGTTGTTTTTAACCAAACAATCATTTGATGATCAAGTTCATATCTATAAAAGATTGTCATTTGAAAATTTCTATGGCATTCTTGAATATGGTGAAGATGACGTGAAAAATTAGCTAGTCAGTTATGCAATTAGAAACAAAAATATTCAAGAATCATTGTGCAACTTGTCTATTGATCTAAGGGACTTGGAAAGTGAACTCTTCAACATAAAAATCTGGCATGAAATGAACGTGGTTCCCATGAGGAGCTACATCGAAGAATGGTTGAAAAAAGTTGTCGACCAGATTATCAATGAAGGTCAAAGCCAAGGAAAGCCATAAAAGGACATCAATGAATAAATGACAAGCCATGGCACACCATAATAGTAAGTTGATACTGATTAAATTCTTTCGTATTCATCCACTTATTATAACAAAGCTTTAATCCAGATCTAACAATCTTCTCTTTCTTCTTGCTAGGTTTTGTTGTTTTCCATCATCGACTTTCTTCTTTCTGCAAACTTCATTTTTGTACATCTTTGATTCATAGTCCACGGAAGTCCCAATCAGAGTCATTCTGGAAAACACATTTTTATTTCACAAAATATGTACTGAACTATAGTTATTTTTTTTAAATTCGAAGACATCTTTTTTTTTGGGAAATATTCTCAAATGTATTTTGTGACATGGTTTATCTAAATATAAATATTTGGGTTTATTCTATGCTGATATTCAATGCTTGGTGTTGTTATTTGGAATTTGTATTTCTTCGTAAAATTAACTCATTTCATTGTACATGTTCATGTTCTATATTGTTCATGTATTGCAGCTTCCTATGTTTCAAAATATTCTTCGATACACAAAATGTAAAGTCATGTATTTTTTTCTTTGTTCCTTGTAGGTTTGAGCAAAAAAAATTCGATCCCAAAACACCATTCAATTTGAACATGGTTTACATTTGGACCACAAATAATCTAGTAAGATACATTAATATGGATACATTTTAAATAAACATAAACAAAATCCCTTTAAACTTGAACCTGACTTTCTCAAGCTCTTGGATTGTCTGCGGGTTGATCGGTTAGCACACTATCAAATCCTCATTTCCATCTATATATTCACATCGGGAACCCGACCGACGACCGTCCCTTTCAACACTTGGCCAAATATCTCACCGTGGCGTCCCAACTGTTGTAGGAAAATCTCCCTGCAAACAGGTAGATCACCTCTAAGGCTTGACCTTAACCCTAGATAGAAAAATGCTTAACGTGGACACTGACTTCCTTTCAAATCTATCTAAACCTAATGCATGAGAAGGGAGAATAACATAAGTACCTTTTAATCGACGTTTGTCCTTGCACGCTCCGAGTTGCGCTCCAATCCTTTTTCTCCTCACTGAGGTCTATGGACAAAACTAGATACGACCACTTCCTACTCTATTGACATTAACTTGAAAATAGATCCATCAATAAATGATAAGTTCATGCGGTATCAGACACAAACTAGAAAGAAACAGGCCAAGCGTGTCATATTAATGAGAATAACGACAGCAATACTTACAATCGTAGATGCGAATGCGACAGCTTCGTCAAGTCCTCTTCGTCCAACCCTTGCCTGAAAGATCCACAACCTAGATAACAGCAGCTTCACTGATCACTCCCTTTTGGCTGACTGTAAGTTTCCTCCAAGATCATAAGTTTCTTATGTTCAGTTCTTCCCCCCTTTCCACCATCATAGAGCCTGTTTATATAGGTTTAGGAAGGGTCTAACCTCTTGAGTTATGTTTAGAACCAGTTAGGAACCATCTCCTTGGATCAGGGATCTTTTGATGAAACCAAGAATTCGAGCACAACTTCCTTCTAATTTCGAATGATCTCCTCCTCATTCAACTCAACGGGCTAACAATTGACCCAGAATAGGGAGCGCTCCCCCAAAAGGGGTATCAGAGCATTGTAGCACTCCTGATATGCCTTGGGAAAGCGCCAGCGCTCTTAAGATGAGCAGTGCTCCTTCATAAGGGCCTGAAGGGCGTTATAACTCTCCTTGAATCATGGTAGAGGAGCACTAGTGCTTCTGCAGCTGTATTAGGGGAGCGTTCCCCCTCCAAACCATTGTTTTAGGGCCTCTTTCAGGTGTCAAGAGTTATTTGATTCCAGTAGACCAGTTCTTGATCTTCAAATCAGTCATATGAGGTGTCGCAAGTGCCTCCTTAGTGTCGTTATCATGGCATCATGTCTGAACATCATTTGCGACACTAGTGATCAACTTGCGACACTTGCGAAAGTTGTAGGGAAGATGCGACACTTACGATGATTGACAGGGACAATGCGACACTTAGCAATTTTGACGTGTAATAGAATGCCCCCCAAAGTATGAAGTCAGAAGATACGAACGGATGACTGAAATACTTTGCAGACGTTCAAGCAAGGGTATAGACTCGTAGAACTTGATGGAAGCTGCACACAAACATCCAACAAATATCATGACATATTTCAAAACCCAAGGCAGGCATACATATACTCGGGTGATCAAGACTTGCAAGATATGGCCGCCACAAAATACACTGCGGATCCATAATCGTATTGGTAAAAAAAAAAGGTATAGCCACCGAAGATACATTGTGGATCTATACTTTGATAATTCAGACTGATCATAGCCACGAAGAATACACAGTGGATCTACGAGATGACAGGACATAGCCATGACCAATACAAAGTGGATCTATGTAACAATGTATGTGTTCTTGTCCAATAAGATTCCTTCGCAACCTGGGAAAAGCATATATCAAAGTGATGGCTCAACCCAGGGTCTTCATACCAATCCCAATACAGTACGAATCTGACCATGTGAATAGATGTCCTGACGTCGAACATGGCAGAAACCACTTGATTACCGGTCAATGGTGTGAACCGTTAACAAGTGCGAGGGAGATCACCATTAATGTCAATGATTCCCAAGGTACCCTAGTACATTCCAGCGAATGTGAATAGATGAGTTGAAGTCGAACACCCATGGAATCATTCGATCAGAGGTCAATGATGTAAACCTACTGTCGAATGTGAGGAGGCTTGCCATTGAGGCATGTAGGTCCCAAAGTACTAACTGGTTTCTAAGTCCAATTCCTGGATAACGTGTTGGAGTCGACAGGAATAGACCCGTCGAGGGAGGGCCTTGATGTATCCCCCATCAACGACACGAAACGGACATGGAGATGTAATTGGTAGATCAAATGGACATGGACTGACACAGGTTTTGAGGCAAGAAATTCGGGATGGTTGACTCTCGAGGCGGATACTTCCCTTGAACACTGAGGCACAATAGCAAAACATGATATGGACCAAAACTGTGCAATGGATACGGCGACTTGCGTCGGGTGACCCAAAGGAGTGAAAGGAAACTCAAAGGATTGGCTCAGTGCAGAGGTTCAACGAATTATGATATGTGCAAAGTGACAAAGTGTCGTGTTCAAGGGCGAATCTAAGAATTGCTAGATGGTGTTCTCAAGAGACTGCTTGGCTTGCTCCTTTCAATTTTTCCCCCATCCAGATAGATGAGTACCTCTTTTTAATTTAACGAGCTCGAGGAGGATAACACATGCTCGATATAACTCACCTTTGGTAAGTTCCTCTTCCTTTGTTTAACGAACCAGAAGAAGTAAGGGTTCGGTCCCATATGGGTCTGTCGATGTGTGCTTTAACGAGTCCAAAGATAGAAAACTCGAAGGTTTTTTGGGATTATAGAGTTTGGAAAAACACTTAAAAGAGAACTCTCTCTGTTCCTTTTCCGTACAATAGTCCATCGAGACCGAAAAAGGGCTAAACTATCACTCGAAAGACGCCCT
Organism: Picea engelmannii; assembly: GCA_009831015.1. NCBI lineage: Eukaryota > Viridiplantae > Streptophyta > Pinopsida > Pinales > Pinaceae > Picea > Picea engelmannii. The sequence goes on along the minus strand of ML784656.1, from coordinate 347,096 downwards.
TTCTAACCTTTTAACGAGCGTGAAAGGAAGCAAGGTCACTCGACAATCTTTTCATATTTAGAGAGTCTGAAAAGGGTTTAAAGGAGACTCTGGGGGGGTTCCTTTTTCGTGTATCCGTTTGGGTCCGAAAAAGAGATAAAACTTTACCCGGTTGCGTTCTCATATTGTGGAGCTCGAGAATGAACTAAGACTATGCTCGTAACTACGACAAGGTGAAAGATTCATTAGAACGGCCAATAAACCTGTGATGCCAGAAACTATAAACCAGGGATTAGTGGAGCCATTTTCACCATTAGAGAAACCCAAAAATGACCATAGCTTATGAAAATGAAATTTTATAACTAGGAATTGATTTGAAAAACTCATTTACCATTTCATTTGCAAGGATTTTGTGGAGTGTTGGAGGATCTCAACTGGAGCAAAACTTGTTCTTCTCGCTGCCGGAGCTACGATTGATCATTTCGCACACCGTCTGAACCAGGTAGGTGTTCGTTCTTTGCTCTTTTAATTGTATGGTTTCAAGTTGATCTTTATAGCATTATTAATTTAAAACACAAAGCCCTAGGTTGTCCATTTTGAACCAAATCGGCCTCTTCTCAAAAGTTGATAAAACGGGGGGAATTGTTCACAAAAATGTATTGGGAAAGGGTAGTTAAATTGGTCACACCCTAACAAATGATTAGATCGACCATTTTGACCAAAGAATCTTGCAAAAACTCCCCTCATGGGCCCACGCACCCCCTCAAAACGTTTTTCATTTTTATCACGTTTTAATCATTGTTTAGTGAATGTTTAAGGGTGTGGTGGTTAAAAATGATGATTGGTTACCTTTAGAAGTCATGGGCATTTGTTTTTATGTTTTAAAACGCTTTTTGAAAATTGCCGAAATTACAAAAACGTGGGGAATGATTAAAATTTTGAATTTTTGTTTTGTAGATATATTCGGCAATCATGATCGAGTGGAAAGAGTGGGAACATGAGATGGATGATATAGCCGCTCTACGGAGTCCCCGTACGCGGGCTACTTTGAGGGCCTGTGGATTGCTCAATTTTTTCAAACTGCAAAAAATGAAAAGCGAGGTTCTATTGCTTGAGCACATGATTGGTCTTTGGGACATCACGGAACAGGGATTCTGTATTGGTACACAGCTTCTAACCATCGAGTTGGAAGATGTGTATTTTCTGACTGGCCTCTCAAAGAGAGGGGTCCCCATAGCTTTTACAGGGCAGAGGGCATTACTTGAGCAGGTGGATGTGTATCTAGCACGTCATTGTGTTTTGGGAGCAAGGTTGGTAGGGGGCAGGATCCCTATCAAGGATATCTGGGATCTGTCTCTTCGATCCATATTGTTTGCTATCACTAGTGCGACTGGTAGTACTAGTGCTCATTTGGCTTCGAGGTCCCAGGTGGCTTATGGTGTTCAGTGTTTAGAGCCAACACTGTTCAACTGGAGTGCGGCGTTCCTTCGGAATGT
>ML784656.1:316457-336051 GCA_009831015.1 Picea engelmannii | reverse complement strand
AATCCAAACAAGAGGTTTCGATTTGAGGCTATCTCCCCAGTGGAGTCGCCAGTTTCTGTTGTAGGAAAATCTCCCTGCGGACAGGTAGATCACCTCTAAGGCTTGACCTTAACCCTAGACAGAAAAATGCTTAACATGGACACCGACTTCCTTTCAAATCTATCTAAACCTAATGCATGAGAAGGGAGAATAACAGAAGTACCTTTTAATCAACGTTTGTCCCTGAACGCTCCAAGTTGCGCTCCAATCCTTTTGCTCCTCACTGAGGTCTATGGACAAAACTAGATACGACCACTTCCTACTCTATTGACATTAGCTTGAAAACATATCCATCAATAAATGATAAGTTCATGCGGTATCAGACACAAACTAGAAAGAAACAAGCCAAGCGTGTCATATTAATGAGAATAACGACAGCAGTACTTACAATCATAGATGCGAATGCGACAGCTTCGTCAAGTCCTCTTCGTCCAACCCTTGCCTAAAAGATCCACAACCTAGATAACAACAGCTTCAATGATCACTCTCTTTTGGCTGACTGTAAGTTTCCTCCAAGATCATAAGTTTCTTATGTTCAGTTCTTCCCCCCTTTCCACCATCATAGAGCCTGTTTATATAGGTTTAGGAAGGGTCTAACCTCTTGAGTTATGTTTAGAACCAGTTAGGAACCATCTCCTTGGATCAGGGATCTTTTGATGAAACCAAGAATTCGAGCACAACTGCCTTCTAATTTTGAATGATCTCCTCCTCATTCGACTCAACGGGCTAACAATTGACCCAGAATAGGGAGCGCTCCCCCAAAAGGGGTATCAGAGTGTTGTAGCACTCCTGATATGCCTTGGGAAAGCGCTAGCACTCTTAAGATGAGCAACGCTCCTCCAGAAGGGCCTGAAGGGCGTTATAACTCTCCTTGAATCATGGTAGAGGAGCGCCAACGCTTCTGCAGCTGTATTAGGGGAGCGTTCCCCCTCCAAACCATTATTTTAGGGCCTCTTTCAGGTGTCAAGAGTTATTTGATTCCAGTAGACCAGTTCTTGATCTTCAAATCAGTCATATGAGGTGTCGTAAGTGCCTCCTTAGTGTCATTATCATGGCATCGTGTCTGAACATCGTTTGCGACACTAGTGATCAACTTGCGACACTTGCGAAAGCTGTAGGGAAGATGCGACACTTACGACGATTGACAGGGACAATGCGACACTTAGCAATTTTGACGTGTAACACCAACTTAGCACTATTGCATTCTTATCCCGCATGTTTTGTTATATACATCTTGCACCCAACACTTTCATCATATACATTTTGCACCCAACAATTCTGTGATAAAAGATAAGTTTAGAAATATATTGACATCTATGATAGATATCCCATTTTCTCGCAAGATATTTTCTGCATGTTTCTGGAGAAGTTATATATTCTTTGATATACAAAATGTAAAGTCATGAATTTTTATCTGTGTTCCTTGTAGGTTTGAGAAAAAAAAATTGAGCCCAAAACACCATTCAAATTCAAACATGGTTTACATTTGGACCACAAATAATCTAGTAAGATACACTAATATGGATATATTTTAAATAAACATAAAAAAAAATCCCTTTAAATTTGAACTTGACTTTCTCGGGCTCCTAGATTGTCTGCGGGTTGATCGGTTAGCGGACTGTCAAATCCTCATTTCCATTTATCTCTTCACAACAGGAACCCGACCGACGACCGTCCCTTTCAACACTTGGCCAAATATCTCACCGTGGCATCCCAACTTAGCGTTATTGCATTCTTATCCCCCGTGTTTCGTTATATACATCTTTCACCCAACACTTCCATCATATTCATTTTTCACCCAACAATTCTGTGATAAAATATAAGTATAGAGGACGAAAAAGAAGGGTTAATATATTGACATCTATGATAGATATCCCATTTTCTCACAAGATATTTTATGCATGTTTCTGGAGAAGTTATATACTTATTACATATACTTGGAAAGGAGTACGAAGGTGACGGGCACAGAAATACCCATGGAAAGCGGTTGGACGGGATTCGAAATAGGGTGGCAAGGCTTCCCGACAAGACGTAAGGCCCCGAATGTTAAATTGTATATATCGGAATGTTTCAGTGCAAAATGTGTAACATGAAGAAGGTGTTCCTCTCATTGTCAATTCAAATTCATTATGATTTCACTAGTGACAACCTAGTGCACAGCTTTGTTTATTCGCATTAACAAGAAAATAATGTATTTATGATCTAGTAAGATACATTAATATGGAAACATTTTAAATAAACATAAACAAAATCCCTTTAAACTTGAACCTGAATTTCTCGTGCTCATGGATTGTCTGTGGGTTGATCAGTTATCAGACTGTCAAATCCTCATTTGCATATATATATTCACATCAGGAACCTGGCTGGCGACCGTCCCTTTCAACACTTGGCCAAATGTCTCATTGCGGAATCCCAACTTAGCGTTATTGCATTCTTATCATGTGTGTTCCGTTATATACATATTGCACCCAACACTTTCGTCATATACATTTTGCACCCAACAATTCTATGACAAAAGATAAAAGTAATATATTCACATCTGTGATAGATATCCCATTTGCTCGCAAGATTTTTTCTGCATGTTTCTGGAAAAGTTATATACTTATTGGAAGGTGGAGGGCACAGAAATATCCATGGAAAGCAGTCGGACGGGCTTCAAAATAGGCTGGCAAGGGTTCGCGAGGACACATAATGCCCCGACAGTCAAATTGTATACATCAAAACATTTCAGTGCAAAATGTGTAACACGAAGAGGGTGTTCCTACCATCCTCAATTCAAATTCATTCTGCGTTCACTAGTGACAACTCAACACACAACTTTGCATGAATTAGCGCTATCGATTTCTTATGCCCCCCCTGTTCCATGATATACATGTTTCACACAACACTTTTGTGATATAAATTTTGTGTCATTTACAATTTGACCCCGGTTATAGAACCTGCCTACCTGGGAATCCGAAATCTAAAAAGTGGTTAGGCATCGAATGGCTAGCGGTCGGTCGGAGTCACGGCATAAAAGAACGAGCACAAATGTGAACAAATGCATCCGCCAATGTGCATTCGGACATTTTCTGTAATACGGCTAAGTAACGAGAAAGAGAGAGTAGAGTGGAAAAACAAATGGGAATTTCATTGAGTATAGAAGAGGGAGAATAAGGTACGATATATTCAAATCTGCAATTGATAATACATTCCCTACCAAGATATTTTCTGTATGTTTCAATTGTGGAAAGCGGTCGGACAAGCTTCAAAATAGGGTGACAAGGGTTTTCGGGGAGACGTAAGGCTTCGCCTGTCAAATTGTATATATCGAAACATTTCAATGAAAAATGTGTAACACGAAGAGGGTATTCATGCCATATTCAATTCAAATTCATATTGCTTTTACTGGTGACAAATTAGTGCACAAGTTCGCTTGTTAGTAGTAACAACCAAAAAACGTATTCAACAGCCATTTACGGGAGCCCAACCGACCCTCGGGTTGGTGCTATTATAGATCTTGCACCCAAAACTTGTGCCATCTACAGTTCTGCCCTATACATCTTGCACCCAAAACTTTTGTGGTCTACAATTCATCCACATATTGGAACATAGTTTGCATTTCGACCACAAATAATCTATTAAGATACATTAATATAAATACAATTTAAATATAAATACATTGGTGGTAAGGGACCTGACTTTTTTCGAACTCGTTGATTGGTCCTATATCATCACATCATGAGCCCGACCGACCATAGTTCCTTTCAACACTTAGCCAATTATCTCTTTGTGGGGTCTCGACTTAGCGCTATCGAATTTTTATGGCACCATGTTCCGTGATATACATATTCAACAGCGATTTACGGAAGCCAGACCGACCCCTGGGTTGGCGCTATTATAAATCTTGCACCCAAAACTTCAGTCATCTACAAGTGCACGATATACATCTTTCACCCAGAACTTCTGTAGTCTACAATTTGTCGCGACTTCACCCTATTGATTTCTTATGCCCCCTGTTCCGTGATATACATGTTGCACACCACACTTCCGTGATATACATTTTTCAGCAAACACTTGCGTCATATACAATTTGACCCCGGTTATAGAGCTCTCCTATCCAGACATCCACGATCTGAAAAGTAGCCACGCATCAAATGGTTAGCAGTCAGAGTCACGATATAAAATCACAAGCGCAAATGTGAACCGATGTGTCTGACAATGCGTGCATTGGGACATTTTCATAAAAACAACCAAGTAATGAGAAAGAGAGAGTAGAACGGAAAACGATCGGACGGGCTTCAAAATAGGGTGACAAAGGTTCTCGAGAAGACGTAATGCCCCTCCTTTCAAATTGTATATATAATCTACTACTACTCATGACAACTCAGTGAACAGATTCACTTATTGGAATTAAAAACCACAAAATGTATTCGACGGCGATTTACGGGAGCATGACTGACCCTCAGGTTGGCGCTATTATAGATCTTGCACCCAAAAATTTCGTCGTTTATAGTTCCGTCGTTTATGTAATGTACCTCCCCGGCCACCAATAGGCTGGGGAACGTCACTACTCAGACGCTTAACTTAGTTCTGATAACATAGGGTAACAACCCAGTATCCAACTGAGGTATGTCACATAATTTTTCTTTTTAAATACATATATACACACACAAGCATACATACATATTGAACTGCATGCAATTAAACATATACATAAAATGCTCTAGTGGAAGCTTCACATATAAAACATAAACAAACAGTTGCATTCTGTAAATATACGATTTTCAGGTTGTATTAACAGTAATCACAGACATGCATCATACACAGGGGTATACCCTTAAACATACAGACAAATATTCTCACACATGCCATAAAACCCATAAATTAACACATAAATGACAATGCAGCATGTAAATTCATCACAAAACCAATACTTATCTTGGTAATAATGTCACCAACTGCGTGCAGACCGTCCACGAACCTCCCAGCCTTAGACTACATTGTTCATCACTCTCAACAGTGATTCACCCCTGAGCTGGGACTAGACTCCACCCGGGTAAGGGGTTCCTAACCATGCTAAGAGTTCACGGTCAACAAGAAAGACTCCATCTCAGGTGCTCACTCAACCGACAGCCTATAGCCTCTCATTCCCCACATGTTTGTCCCACCCAAGGAAGTGTTCCCCTTCTCTGCTCAATAGTCCTTCGGTTGCTCCACTTCCCTTCAAGGGCTTCAGCAACAGGCCAGACTGGAAGTCTCAGAGTACTGTAGTTGTAGTTTAGCACCTTCAGGAAATCGATCCCCATAAATTCTCTCACTCAAAGAATTGCTCACGGGCCTGACAACCCGCCTCTTCAATCCCTCTCCCAAGCTGATAGGTACACCAACAAGAAAATGGCCACGAAAACATGTTCATGTACAGTGATAGGAAGGTACGAGGATAGCTCCCCAACTGACGGAATGTATCCCCCCCCCAATAATGGTTCTCTGGTCCAAGGAAAAATGGTAAGATCCCCCCCAAAGGCACTAAGTCTTGGAAATAAGTATGCATGTCTCCAACTTGACACTTGTCATGTTGGAAGCTTCTCTGATACACTTGTCCCCTTCTTTAGGACTTAGGATAAAATAATTATCCATACTTTATGTTCTAAGAAATATTAATTTAATAATCATTTTTGGCTTAATCTCTCTCGCTTAGCCCTTTCCTTAGATTTCGGCCCTCCCTTTCCCTAACTGGTGGAATCTAGTCCCCCCTTCTCTTTTATCATGGTCGGTCTTCATGCAACAATGTATTTTATATTAATCATGAGACATATACAAATTAGGCGCACTGGCCTTTAACATCTAGGCGCTCTGGCCCAATTCTAAAACATAATCATTCCAGCTTATAATATTGGCTCACCAGCCTATAACACATATCATATACATAAAGGTTCGTTGACTTTAATATTGCGAGCAAATAGTTACTGCATGTGGTATTCGTTGTCCTCAAGGTTGCACACACTTTAGTTACTGCGCACGGTATCTAGAAATGTGCACACTACATCACTTTACTGCGCAGTATATGCACGCACCATGCCATGAAAGGTGTATTACAAAAATGATGTCTAAACAGCTCACTAGCTTAAATATACTTGGATTACGCTTGCATTTGGGTTCGGACGAGGGATGTTACAATCCCCTCCCCTTATTTATGCACTATCCTCAGTGCATCATGTACCCATATACAACAAAATTTTCAAAATATTTCAAGAAGATGCGGGTATTCTGCCCGCATTGCATCCTCATGCTCCCAAGTAGTGTCTTCAGGTTTGTACCAGGTCCATTGGACCTTTACAAGCCCTATGGATCGATTCCAGAGTTGTTTGATTTTCCAGTCCAAAATGCGCACCGGATGCACTTGGAAAGCGCCTTCTTGCTCCACTTGAATAACATTCCAATCAACAACATGATTAGCATCAGGTATGTATTTCTTTAGCAATGATACATGGAATACATTATGAATAGACATAGATGCAGGCAATGCAATCATATAAGCAACTGAACCAATCCTCTCTAGTATTTCAAATGGTCCACAAAATCAGACTGCCAACTTGGCGCAGCTTCCCAGCTTCAGGGAACTCCTGTTAGCTTTCACCTTCAGGAAAACATGATCACCCACTTTCAATTCTCTATGGATTCTGTTTTTATCAGCATAAATTTTATGTCTGTCTGGGGCAGCTTTCAAATTTTGCTTAATTTTTAACATTTGGTCCTCCATCTCCTTGAGCAAATTTGGCCCGACTATTGTTCTATCAGCTGGGCTATCCCACCTCATTGGAGTATTGCACCTTCTACCATAAAGTGCTTCAAATGGGCTCATCTTCAATGATGTTTGATACCCATTGTTGTAAGTGAATTCTACTAAATGTGGGTAGTCTTCCCATTTGGATGGTTTATCCATCACATACATTCTCAACATATCTTCTATCACTCTATTCACCCTCTCTGTCTGTCCATCAGACTCAAGATGGTAAGATGTACTAAAGTTCAGATTCATCCCAAATACTTTGAACAATCCTTTCCAAAAATTCGAGGTGAATTTCAGGTCTCTGTCAAACACAATCATTTTAGGAATTTTGTGCAATCGTGCCACTTCCTTCATGAAAATATCAGCGACATCTGTTACCTTTTGAGAGTTTTTAGTGGAATAAAATGGGCATCTTTTGTAAGCTTGTCCACCACCACCATAATCGAATCATGTACCTTTCTTGTTCTGGGCAATCCCGTAATAAAATCCATTGTCACCACTTCCCACTTCCATTCAGGAATGGGAAAAGGTTGCAGCAATCATGTTGGGTGCCTATGTTCTGCTTTAACTTTCTGGCATTCCATACATTTTGCGATGTATTCTTCTATCTCTCTCTTCATGCCTGGCCAAAAGTATTGGCTCTTAACCGCTGCTACGGTTTTTTGATATCCAGGGTGCCCTGCATAAGGAACATATGCATCTCATGCAAAATTATACGTTTCAAGTTCTGGACATTTGGTACAAAAATTATGTTCTTGTGCAGCAGTATTCCATCTACTCCCAACTTATAAATATCCATCTTATGTGGTGTCTTACCTTGCTGTAATTTTGCTATCAATTCTTTGTATTGTAGGTTTGTATTTGCAGCCTCTAGAATTTTTCTTTTAACATCAGTTTGATACATGTTGATGGTTGTAGCACGTAGTTCATGCACCCTCCTGTTGAGTGCATCAGCCACTTTATTTTCTTTCCCTTTGATATGCTTTATATCAAAGTTATATTTGCTTAGAAATTCTAACCATCTTCTTTGCCTAGCATTTAGATTTGATTGATCAAATAAATATTTCAAACCATTGTGGTTTGTTCTTAGCTCAAACCTTTTTCCCATGAGGTAGTGTCTCCATTTCCTCAGGGCATGCACTATGGCTGCCAACTCCAAATCATGAGTGGCATAGTTTCTTTCATGCTCTTTCAACTTCCTTGATTCATAACATATCACGAATCCATTTTGACTGAGGACTCCACCAAGTCCTTCATTACATGCATCTGTGTATACAATGAAATCTTCATTTGGGTCTACAATCCTTAGTATTGGATCACTTATCAATAATTTTTTCAAATGTTGGAAACTCCTTTCATAGTCCGACGTCCACTGAAACTTCATACCCTTTCTTTGCAAGAAAGTGATGGGGTGTGCTATCTTTGAGAATCCTCCAATGAATCTCCTGTAGTAACCTGCAAGGCCCATGAATGATCTGACCTCTGTCACATTCTTTGGTGCTGACCATTCTCTAATGGATTCTATCTTCTCAGGGTCCACTGCTATCCCATCTTTTGAGATGATATGCCCCAAATAATGAATTTGTTTCTGATAAAATGAGCACTTGCTCAATTTGGCATACAATTGATTCTCCCTTAATACTTGCAACACCATCTTCAAATGTTGTTCATTCTCTTCCTCTAACTTAGAGTATATAAGAATGTCATCCAGAAAGACAATGACAAACTTGTCTAAATATAATCAGAAAACACCATTCATTAAGCACATGAAAACAGTTGGTGCATTTGACAACCCAAATGGCACCACTGTGAACTCATAATGACCATACCTTGTCCTGAAGGTGGTCTTGTTGATATCTTCTTCTTTAATTCTTACCTGATGGTATCCCAATCTGAGATCTATATTTGAAAATATCTTTGCATCATTCAATTGATCAAAAATATCATCAATCCTTGGCAGAGGATACTTGTTCTTGACAGTCACTTTATTCAACTGTCTAAAATCAATGCACAATCTTAACGTTCCATCTTTCTTTTTCACAAACAAGACTGGGGCACCCCAAGGTGACACACTTGGAAGTATATACCCCTTCTTCAGAAGTTCTTCAAGATGCATTTGCAACTCTTTCAATTCTGGCATACTCATTCTGTAAGGAGTCTTTGACACGGGAGCTACTCCTGGTGTCAGATTTATAGAAAAATCAATGTCTCTCCTTGGGGGTAGTCCTGGTACCTCCTTGAATACATCTTCAAACTCTTTCAGGACTGCATAATCCTCCAAATTTGGCACCTTTTCTTTAGGTGTCTCCTCCATATGAACTGCAAATATTTGACATCCTCTTCTATAACATTTCTTCAGCTGCAATGCCGAAATTTCTCTAACGGTTATTGTCCTGGGAATTCCCTGCACTTTCCTTTGGTTCCCTTCTTCATCCAAGCAAGTGAATTCTTTGTTCTGACTATCCAATAGAGCATGATGTGGGTCCAGCCAATCCATCGCAATTAGAAAATCATAGGAACCTAAAGGTAAGATGTTCAAATCTGCTTTGGTGCTCAGTCTGTTCATGTCCATAAGACATGAATTAACCATCTCATTAACCTTTCTTTTGGCTCCTATAGCCAACTGTACCAACCAAGATTTTCCATGCTTTCTTCTTGGCAATTGAAAACTTTCTACCATCTTAGGATCTATATAACTATGACTAGCTCATGAATCAATTAAAATAGCAATGGTTTGGTCGTTACTCATACCTTCTACTTCAATCATGTGTGACTGATATTCTGCTTGCTTGTTATCCAGGGCTACATAGATCCTTGGCACATTTATGCCCATGTCCTCCATTGTTTCAGCTTGTTGTACATTATAAACAGTCCTTCCTTTTTCACCTCTATGAGGACAATCTCTGAATCTATGATCTCCTTTACAACCCCAACATTGAATAGGTGGTTTCCTTGGCCTTTGGCCTTCTGCCTATATCATTTTGGGCTCTTTAGGAGTTTGTGGTCCCTATGGACTATTTCTAAAGCATGGTGGTTTAAATCCTTTCTTCCTCTGATCCACCTTGAACTTATTTTTGTCTTCCCAAGCTTTTTGGAAAGTTGGCCTTGCTTTCTGTTGATCATATAGACATTTAGCTCGTCTTATGGTCTCTTCCAATGTCTTGGGATCATCATACTGTATTTTGTCACTGATGAATGATGGCAATCCACTCAAATACTTTTGAATTTTAACTGTCTCATCCTTGATGAAGGAAACGTACTTCAGCAGTTCTAGGAATCTTCTTTCATATTCATCTATGGTCATGCTTCCGATATTGAGTTCAAAGAACTCTTTCATTTTCTTGTCATAATATCTCTTAGTCAAGTATTTCTTCTCAAAATACCTCTTAAATTCCCTCCAAGTAACGCTCTTCTCTTTAATGTGTTGTACCTGCACAAGTTGATCCCACCACATGGATGCCTTTCCTTTGAGTTGATAGATGGAAATTCTACCCTCTGCATGAAAAGAATAATTGTGTAATTGAAAATACTTTCTCATGCCCAACAACCATGTTTTTGCGTCTTCATCCTTCTTATGCTCACCATCAAATGTAGGAGGTTTGATTTTGTTCATTTCTCCTTGTAGTTCATCCACCCCAGACCTCTTACGTTGTCTGACAAGGGATGGACTTGTGTTGCTACCTGCTCTTTTATTGGAATGCTTCGGGGAGTGATGGTGGTGCCTGGTAACATTTCTTGATTTCTTTTTCTCTTCTGAAGGTTTGTGACTTCTAGATTTGCTTGAGTCACTTTATTTTTCCAATTTCTTTTCTATTATGTTCAGACTTTGCAATAAATTCATGTTGAAGTCATCTTGCTGCTCTTTGGCTCTCATAAGCCTTTCATTATCAGCTTTATGGCTTTGGACATCCTTTTGCAAATTTTTAATGGTCTCTACCATATTTAGGTTTTCATCCCTTTCCTCTCCATGTCCATTGGAGTTTGTTCCTTCAATGTCCAAATGGACATTCATCCCTCTGCTCTCATCTTCTTGACTGTAATTTCTCCGTGTCTCTTCCATTCCTATGGATTTGGCATTGATCTGATCTTATCTAGTTGTTGTTATTTCTGCAAAATGTGCAGCCATTAAAACTTATTAGGTTGACTAAATCAAAAATCCATGAGAAATATGAACTATTTTGGCTCAATAAATATATCATAATTATCTTCTCTGATTTCTTGGTGTTGCCACGATGACAATTCTTAGACAAGACCCAAGTTTTGATAACTTAGCAAGAACTACATCATCACGCAGAGATACATCAGGCGAAAGGTGGTTTTTCAAAACCACTTTTTCATAAGTTTCGATGTCACGTGCTTAAAATTGCAAATCCACCATTCGTGGGACGGGTGATGGCTAGTCATATCACTCAGTCTCATTCGCTCGGTACATCACAGCCATTTGAAGTTAGGTGAACGCGGCCATGTAACGAACTCAAAAATTTTAATCATTTGAAATGGAGTAGTCGAGCATGGCACCCATCGTACTTGTGCGCAAGTCTGCCAGTGATTCATGATTGAGGCTCTATAATAACCAACTCTCCGGTATGGAAGCATCATCTTATCCATCAGCGAGAAGTCTCCAAACTGGTTCGAGCTTCTCATCTCTGGAAAAGTATTTCAGTGCCCACACAACTGAGGTATATGGACCCAATTAAATCCAATAAGATTGGTTATTCAGGCAACATGCTAAATTTTCCTGCGAGTACAAAGGAAAAGGTAGTCGCACAAATACTGGTGACTAAATTTCACACAGTACTTGTTACTGATTCTAGATTGGAAATTAGGCTAAATCCAATCCTGAGAGATCTGGTTATCAACAGACCAGCTGCTAAGAAGAAACGAAGCAAGCAACAGAAGAAAGAACTCGTCGTTGAAGCGGTTGAAAGTGTTGGAGAGAATCAACAGGTTTAGTTAGATTCTTTTAAGGAGGAGCTAGCTAAGCCAAAATGAGCCCTCAAATACAATTGAGTATATTTCAGCGATTTTTGGACAGATGGTAACAGAGGTAAGGAATCTCCAGAGATGATAGACTTGTTCTTGTACGGTCTCTTTAAATAGGGAAACTGCTATTTTGAATCATCCCCTTTTGTAATTTCGGATTTTAAATGAATATATAAGCGCAGTAGCGGATTTTGTACTGCTTAGGACAAGATTCCAACTTATGGTGATATGAATCTTGTTTCGTTTAATATTATGTGTCTTCTTGTAACTTATATTTCACTTTCAATTGTCTGAATGAAACTCAGAATTCATCTCACTCACTTGACTCATTTTAAATAATACTTCAATGCAGTTGTGTATTCCTCTTTCTTTGAATACTATGTAAATTTTCTATTAAACTCAGGTTCGTCGTCTTAATTAGCCTTTCAAACGATTTTGCGCGCATAAAATTAAACTTATGTACCTTTATTTATCATGCAAAGCGAATTTATAAGGTAATTTCATGCTTCTATGCACCTGTATCTGCTATACATTTCCTCTTCGTCACGCCAATAACTTGTGTGTACTACTTCTGCGTTGTGCACCAATATCCACTATGCATTGTTTTTGTATCGCACTCGGATATTCCACATGCATTTCGCTCTATGCATTGCACCGTGCTAAAGTTCAATATGCCTTACCATGTGCAATACTCTGTATGCCCCATCAAATACTCTATCGCTACCACGCACAATCACCTGCATGCGCCCTTGCCTGCACTGTAGCGATAAAACTCATACTCATACTGTGTGTGCACCAATAAAACTTCACTGTGAATTACCATACTTCACACACCATGTGCACCCTTACTATGTGTATGCACTCTGCGCAATGCTAAATTTAGCGAGCACATCCCTACATATTATTCTTCTGCACGGTGGTTCAATTTTCCATGAACGCAAATATATTGTATACCATACTGTAATCTTGTCTCCATTCGACTTGTTTGGCCCATTCAGGCTCAGTTTCAAAAATTGATGCTCTGATACCATACGGTAACGTACCTCCCCGGCCACCAATAGGTCAGGGAACGTCACTACTCAGACGCTTAACTTAGTTCTGATAACATATGGTAACAACCCAGTATCCAACTGATGTATGTCACATAATTTTTCTTTTTAAATACGTATATACACACACATGCATACATACATATTGAACTGCATGGAATTAAACATATACATAAAACGCTCTAGCGGAAGCTTCACAGATAAAACATAAACAAACAGTGGCATTCTGTAAATATATAATTTTCAGGCTGTATTAGCAGTAATCACAGACATGCAGCGTACACAAGGGTATACCCTTAAACATACAGACAGATATGCTCACACATTCCATAAAACCCATAAACTAACACATAAATGACAATGCAGCGTGTAAATTCATCACAGAACCGATACTTATCTTGGTAAGAATGTCACCAACTGCGTGCAGACCATCCACGAACCTCCTATCCTTATACTACACTGTTCATCACTCTCAACAGTGAGTCACCCCCGAGATGGGACTAGACTCCACCCGGGTAAGGGGTTCCTAACCAGGCTAAGGGTTCACGGTCAACAGGAAAGACTCCATCTCAGGTGGTCACTCAACCGACAGTCTACAGCCTCTCATTCCCCACATGCTTGTCCCACCCAAGGAAGTGTGCCCCTTCTCTGCTCAACAGTCCTTCGGCTGCTCCACTTCCCTTCCAGGGCTTCAACAACAGGCCGGACTGGAAGTCTCAGAGCACTGTAGTTGTATTTTATCACCTTCAGAAGTTCGATCCCCGGAAATTCTCTCACTCAGATAATTGCTCACGGGCTTGACAACCCGCCTCTTCAATACCGCTCCCAAGCTGACAGGTACACCAACAAGAAAATGGCCACGAAAACAGGTTCATGTATAGTGATAGGAAGGTACGAGGATAGCTCCTCAACTGACGGAATGCATCCCCCCCCCCCCCAATAATGGTTCTCTAGTCCAAGGAAAAATGGTAAGATCCCCCCCAAAGGCACTAAGTCTTGGTAATAAGTATGCATGTCTCCAACTTGACACTTGTCATGTTGGAAGCTGCTTTGATACACTTGTCCCCTTATTTAGGACTTAGGATAAAATAATTATCCATACTTTATGTTCTAAGAAATATTAATTTAATATTCCTTTTTGGCTTAAACTCTCTCGCTTAGCCCTTTCCTTAGCTTTTGGCCCTCCCTTTCCCTAACTGGTGGAATCTAGTCCCCCTTCTCTTTTATCATGTTCGGTCTACGTGCAATGATATATTTTATCATGAGACATATACAAAATAGGCACACTGGCCTTTAACATCTAGGCGCTCTGGCCCAATTCTAAAACATAAGCATTCTGGCTTATAATACTGGCTCACTAGCCTATAATGCATATCATATACATAAAAGTTCGTTGACCTTAATATTGTGCGCACTTTAGTTACTGCGCGCGGTATCTGTTGTCCTCAAGGTTGCGCACACTTTAGTTACTGCACGCAGTATCCATAAGTGTGCACACTGCATCACTTTACTGCGCAGTATATGCGCGCACCATGCCATGAAAGGTGTATTACAAAAATGATGTCTAAACAGCTGACTAGCTTAAATATACTTGGATTACACTTGCATTTGGGTTCGGCCGAGGGATGTTACAGTATACATCTTGCACCCAAAACTTTCGTGGTCTACAATTCGTCCACATATTGGAACATGATTTGCATTTTTCCCACAAATTATCTATTAAGATACATTAATATAAATACAATTTAAATAAATATATTAAACTTGAACCTGACTTTTTTCGAACTCGTTGATTGGTCCTATATCGTCACATCATGAGCCCCACCGACCGCAGTTCCTTTCAACACTTAGCCAATTATCTCCTTGCGGGGTCGCAACTTAGCGCTATCGAATTTTTATGCCCCCTGTTCTGTGATATACGTTTTACACACAACACTTCCGTGATATACATTTTGCACCAAACACTTCCGTCATTTACAATTCGACCCCATTTTAGTGCAAAATGTGTAACACAAAGAGGGTATTCATGCCATCTTCAATTCAAACTCACTCTTCTTTTACTGGTGACAACTAATCTTGCACCCAAAACCTGCGCCATCTACAGTTCTTCCATATATATCTTGCACACAAAACTTCCCTGGTCTACAATTCATCCAGATATTGGAACATGGTTTGTATTTCGCCCACAAATAATCTATTAAGATATATTAATATAAATACAATTTAAATAAATATATTTAAACTTGAACCTGACTTTTTTTCAAACTCGTTGATTGGTCCTATATCATCACATCATGAGCCCCACCGACCATGGTTCCTTTCAAAACTTAGCCAATTATCTCTCTGTGGCGTCGGGGCTTAGCGCTATCGAATTTTTATGCCCTCTGTTACGTGATATACATTTTGCACACAACACTTCCGTGGTATACATTTTGCACCAAACACTTCTGTCATTTACAATTCAACCCCATTTCAGTGCAAAATGTGTAACACGAAGAGAGTATTCATGCCATCTTATCCCCGAGTTGGCGCTATTAAAGATCTTGCACCCAAAACTTCCCTGGTCTACAATTCATCCACATATTGGAACATGGTTTGCATCTCGCCCACAAAAAATATATTAAGATACATTAATATAAATACAATTTAAATAAATATATTTAAACTTTAACCTGAATTTTTTTGAATTCGTTGATTGGTCCTATATTGTCACATCATGAGCCCCACCGACCGCAATTCCTTTCAACACTTAGCTAAATATCTCTCTGTGGGGTCGCGACTTAGTGCTATCAAATTTTTATGCCCCATGTTCCATGATATATGTAGTCAACATCAATTTACGGGAGTCCGACCGACCCCCAGGTTGGTGCTATTATAAATCTTGCACCCAAAACTTTTTTCATCTACAAGTGCGCGATATACATCTTGCACACAGAACTTTCGTACTCTACAATTCGTCGCGACTTCACGCTATCAATTTCTTATGCCCACTGTTATGTGATATACATGTTGCACACCACACTTCTGTGATATACATTTTTCACCAAACACTTGCATCATATACAATTTGACCCCAGTTATAGAGCCCGCCTATCCGGAAATCTGCGATCTGAAAAGTGGCTAGGCATCAAATGGTTGGTGGTCGTTCGGAGTCATGATATAAAAGAACAAGCGTAAATGTGAATTGGTTCATCTTCCAACACACGCATTGGGACATTTTCAAAAAAATGACTAAGTAATGAGAAAGAGAGAGTAGAGAGGAAAAACGGTCAGACGGGCTTCAAAATAGGGTGACAAGGGATCCCAAGGAGACATAAGGCCCCGCTTGTCAAATTGTATATATATTCTGCTTCTACTCGTGACAACTCAGTGGTTCACTTATTGCCATTAACAACCAAAAAAACATATTCAACAGCGATTTACGAGAGCTCGACCGACCCCCGGGTTGGCGCTATTATAAATGTTGCACCCAAAACTTGTGTCATCTACAGTGCTTTTGTATACATCTTGCACCAAAAACTTTTGTGGTCTACAATTCGTCCACATATTGGAACATGGTCTACATTTGGACCACAAATTATCTATTACGATACATTAATATAAATACAATTTAAATAAATATACTTAAACTTGAACCTGACTTTTTACGAACTCGTCGATTAGTTCTATATCGTCACATCATGAGCCTGATCGACCGCAATTCCTTTCAACACTTATCCAATTATCTCGCCGTGGGTTCGCGCCTTAGTGCTAACGAAATTTTATGCCCCATGTTCTGTGATATACATGTTGCACACAACACTTCTGTGATATACATTTTGCACCAAACACTTCTATCATTTACAATTCAACGCGCTATTATAGATCTTGTACCCAAAACTTACGTCATCTACAGTTCCATTGTATACATATTGCACCAAAAACTTCTATGGTCTACAATTCATCCACATATTGGAACATGGTCTACATTTGGACCACAAATTATCTATTACAATACATTAATATAAATACAATTTAAATAAATATACTTAAACTTGAACCTCACTTTTTTCGAACTCGTCAATTGGTCCTATATCGTCACATCATGAGCCTGACTGACCACAGTTCCTTTCAACACTTAGCCAATTATCTCTTTGTGGGGTCGCGCCTTAGCGCTAACGAAATTGTATGCCCCATGTTCTGTGATATACATGTTGCACATAACACTTCCATGAAATACATTTTGCACCAAACACTTTTGTCATTTACAATTCGACCCCATTTTCCACAATTTACCATGTAACCTTTTTGGCAGGGACTATGCTGCCACGCAACACTTGTTTTACTCTAGTAATGCAAATGATATAATAGCTACAACCTTTTTTTTAGGAAATCGTGACTATAAATTCAATACCGTCAATACACTATCATGCCATTTAGGTCAGCCCCCAAATGCATGAATATAATAGATCATCCTATAAAGGCTCTCTACATGCCAAAAAAAAAACATGTGCATATATAGAGAAATCATTAAATACATAACATAATCTATCATTAGAATTTGCAAAGGGATTTCAACTTGAGCACATATCATGCCTCAACAAAGAAATATATTTATTTAGTAATTATCATATGACAAAGTAAATATTTAAGCAGTTATAATCACTCTAGAGCTCTCAACTCTTTGATTTCCTTGTTGAATCTTTACTCACTTATCTCACCCATGTGACTTCGCTCTCCCTCTCGTAATGCTTAACCTAACTATTTATTCCCATGGTCATTCACATTCTATCTCTTTGGTATTTTTCTTATTCTCTTTACCTTCACTATACCTCTTTAGACATGTGTCTAGTTGTTCATCTCCTTTTTCCTCACATTTGTTGCTTGTGCACCTTCCACATTATTTTGTATTATGAAAATTTGCACAACCACTCTCTCCTTGTTCCATGTGCATTTCTCCTCATCTCTTAATTACATTTTCCATTAGTCCTTTATTCGCCTCCATATTCTCTCTATTTGGATACACTCAAGTGAACTTATTTTTCATTGTGTCTCAGCTTTCACTGTGTGTATTTTTTATGCACTTTCTTCAAAATTACATGGTACTCCTTCCTTGGTTTTTGCAAACTCTCATTGTCATACATATGTTATTTCTTGTTGAATTGACTCTTCTATTCCTTTACAACTTATTTTTTTTTAAAATTAGTGAATGGTTTCCATGCTTTCACTAAGAAGTTGGATGCTCTTACATCAACTTGACCTTAACTACTTATTCATGCCATTGAAAAAATTGACCCTTAGTGGATAGCTTGATATGGCATTGCCTTCACTACTAAAGCACAACCCCATCGTTAACCAACATTGACTATAAGTTGGTGAACATGTAAGATTTATTATTAGCCTCCACAAAGGGGTATAAATAGTGATGTTACATTATCATGCACCTTGTTTTATATTGTGATTCTCCTACAGGCCTAGTCGTTTTTCATATCTCTACTTTCATTTTGTTGCATGCTAATCTCCCAAGTGTTTTTTGTTGATGTTTCATCCTTCCTGTTTATATAGTGTTGTAGCTTCCTATGTTTATGGAGGTGTAAGCAAATTCCAATGGCAGATGCTAATTCCATGAGGGAGCTTGAAGACATTATTGTGGACATATTCGTCACCTAATTTCATAATAGAATGGGACCACATTATTTTCAGATGCACTAGAGAAAGGAATTAGTAAATGCATAAATGATAGCTACTATAGTGTATAGTTAAGTAATATCTTTAAGAATTTCTAGAAAACTCTTATGGGTTGGTGTGAATAGGAGTGACATTTATAGGTATAACGATGAATCCAACTTCTTATTGAATATGTTTCAATGGACATTGAGCCCTTAATAGGCCTTGGTAGACCTTTGCATTGCTTATAATTAGAGATTTCATCAAATACACATGTTTTTCCTCCTAAACTCCAGTAGTCCACCAAATGTCAAGACATAGTGCCCACGTGACTTGTGAATGTCAATAAATGTGTCAAGTTTTCTCAATTGATGCATTACCTTAGTTTTATGTCATTGATTCGGGGGTGGTGTAATGAGGAGTGATTCTTAATATTGTGTCATAAATCCAACTTTTTACTAAAGACAATTAAACAAACATTAAGCACTTGGGAAGTCTTATTACCTCACTCATTATTGGAAGCTTTATCTACTACACATATTTTACCCCCAACTAACAAAACTAGCAAATATTGATGCATATGTGCCCACATGACTTGTGGACTTTGATGAATGTGTCATATTTTCTATGTTGATGTATTTTCTTAGGTTTTATGGTAGTTAAAAGGTGCAGAGAGAGGTGGTCCTTATAGTTGTAACAATAAATCCAACTTTTTATTAAAGACAACTCAATCAACATTACTTGTTAGGACTTTACATTACTAATTGTTGAAAGGTTCATTATTACACATATTTCATCCTAAACTTTAGTTTGCTCCAAAATATTTAAACATGGATGACCACTTCACTTCCAAACTTTGGTAAATGTGTCATAATTGCTATGTTGATGTATTATCCTAGTTTTTATGGTAATTGAAAGGTGTTAACTATGAAGGTTAGATGAATGCTTAAAGGATGGTGTGAAGAGGAGTCAATGATAAATGTGAAAAGACAAATGATTTAGTCAATGTGATAATTTACATAAATAGTTTTGATGGTAATTAAAAGGACTTGGTTAAAATTGTTTGTTAAAATGATTTAATTAAATTGATGTGCAATAACTTTCA
>ML784656.1:296890-316407 GCA_009831015.1 Picea engelmannii | reverse complement strand
GTGAGATTGCCCTCAAAAGTTTTTTTAAAAGGCCATAATTGCCTCTCAAATAAAACAAGTAAAGAGTCGACAATTGCAAACTTTTATGTGGAAGATGTATTTTTGCCTTTCGTTGTGTGTATAATCATAATATTTCTTTGGATTTGATTTTGACTTTAGTGTTGGAAATAATCATTCTTCTTTCTTTTAAAAAAGAAAGATACTATTTTGTAACAGTATTATAATATTTTATTTATATAATTTTACCGTTAAATTATAATAATGATAATATAATATAATTTTATCAAACTGATATATGAAACTTGTAATATAAGTGATTCCCTTTATGTATTGATTTGAATATATATATATATAATTTAAATTTGAATTTATAATTTACAAAGAAAAAACATATATTTTTAATTGTTAAATCTATATTTGATCTATAATTTTCTAGACTTGATTTGGAGATGAGACTAATAAATCTCTCTTAATTAAATTATTCAATTTTATTTTATTAATTATTGTATATTTTTTTATGAAATTGAATTTGTTATTGTATGTTCTCATTCCATTATCATTAAAGAAAATAACAAAAATAAATTAATATATAAAGAGCATTCCATATATACATATATATATATATATATATATTACGAAGAGAAAAAATTCGTAAAAAAAACTCCAAAATATATATATGGCATCCAAGAAAATGGAATCCAAAGAAGTTTTCCCAAGATTCTTGTGTATTGGTATATGGCCCATACATATTAACCAATGAATACAGTTTTCCCAATTCTAATGACTATAAATATGTCCTTATCCTTGATTATAAAAGTCTAAGCGTAAAAGACATGTTCCAAGATATTATTATCATTTTATATCTACCTACAACATGAAAGGATAAAAAAATTCAAATATTCCATCCCTTTGGAATAATTGAAAATTATTTTTTTATCTTTCTCTCCATTCACCATAAATTTTTTGAATTAAAATAATATTTGGTTTGTGGACCTTCACTAGCATGTCAAGAACATGTTTTAATGAGGTGCCCCCCACCCCAAGTTATGTTGTAATACAGTATTATTATGGTTTAATGTTAATAGCAATTAACCCTACTCTAAGGGCTTATGAGATGGTTTTATGCTTGACTTTGAGGATCTTCCTTTTCCCTTTTTACTATGTTATGTATAAACAAGATTTTCATCGTATGATTAATGTACTTAGGGATTGACCATAATCAAAGGCTAGACCTCCTTATATGCCCCATTCTTCCTTGGAGGAATTGCATGATCTCAAGTGATATCATTTTTTGTGTAGGATTATTTCCTCCAAGCTTTCTCGAGCCTTTTAGGATAGGGTTTGATGGAGCTTCCATGAGTCTTATTTATACATCATAGGGTAGAGGAGGAGGGGATGAAGTGGAGGAGATTGGAGGATTGGGGAAGTTTTTTGAGAAGGGGCATGGCTTAGGAGCGACAATAACCTTTTGAATCCATAAAACAAACCCTTTTTCCACAAAAGATAAAATATTATCAATCTAAAAAAAGAAAAGGGTTATCAAGATAGGATAGAATAGGCTTACCTAAAAAAACAGTAGGTTGACCTCCCTCTGGCTTGGATGCAACTAGAATCTATTCCCTAGAATTATCATCATCACTAACAACAATGGTGAGTGTCTCCTTCTAATTATTTGGTAAGGCATTTACTCTATGAACTTTTTCTCCAAGAATCCTCGATGGATTTAGTTGGATGTTCATCTAATTAGATAAAGGGGTACTTTGTTTTGGATTCCAAACTACTTTTAGTTTTGTTGAGTTTATCTAGGGCATAGATGGATTAGTTTCAAGAGGAAAAGAGACATCTTTCCTAACCTAGATATAAGATTTCCTTCCAAATGGAAAATCAAACTTGCGATAGCCTTAAGTATGGAAAAAAAAACATCTAAAGTGAATATTAACATATTCTGTAATTTGACCATAATTCCATTTTCATGCTTATATTGTGATGTTTTCCAAAATCTCTTCTGCTAAGTCAACCTCAACACAAATGAAAAAAAATGCTAGCATCCATTACATGATCCACAGAGGAGGGTGCATTTGTGGAGATGTCAAAAAAACCATAACTCCATGCAAATTCATAAATTTCACCTTGACCTTGAGGTTCCCCAAATCCATTTCATGTGAACTTTCATCCTTAGGGATGAATATGAAATATAAATTACAACAATATATATTTCACTTTGTTGCAAACAAATACACAAGTTAGCCCAAGAAAATAAACTCCAAACAGTTTGTACTTCAAGTGAACTATGTTTCCATCCATTAGGGCACAATCCCCAACATATACAAGATTTGAAAATAACTTATAAACAATAAATTTGTTACAACCACAATTTTTTCCCTCTTATATTCTATATACTTGTCAAGTCACTCAAAACAATTATCGATTGTTCATGATAAATCAACATACCAAACAATGCCAGAAATTACTCATTCATCGTGAGAATATAAGTTGAAATAAAATCTACAAGTACATAAGGTTTGGACAACAAAGTACACATCATATATACACAAGAATGAAGTTACAAGTACATATCAATATTTTATCACAAGATTTTTCAAGATATTCCTTCAATATTATCGCAAGCTAGGACCCTCCAATGCCTCCAAACCCTAGCTAGGGCATCCACCATAAATAGAAAACCCTGATAACAATACAAACGCCTAGCAAGGCTTCCCACCAAGCTATCTAGCCACATGAAATGATCCACAATAAGATAGAATTAATACCAACAAGTGCACACTTGATCAAGTTTCACCAAGCTCGCCTCACACAATCTTTCCAATCAAAGCACTCAAATTTTCCTCTAGGGTTTATTTTCCACAAGTCATATGTCCTTCTCACATAAGGACCCAAACCCTAGTGCTTCAAGTATTCTCTAGGTTTTTCCTCTCACAAACCCTAGAACCTTCCTCCCTTACATAAATACAAGTACAAAGACTCAATACAAGTTCAGCTTTTAGGTACAAATGATCTAATTAACTCTCACATGATCTAATATAAGATGATACATTATTTCTAAAACTAAAGAATCTATCCTCTCTTTATGTAGAGTAGGTGAGGGTTGCCCAAAATATTAAATTGAACTAGGTCTACAAGCAATCTAATCTAATCCAAAATATAAGGTTCCCAAGTGAAGTGCTCTCTCTCCAAGGTGTACACATGTCAAGACAAGGCTCCTCAAGTGGTGTGTTCTCCAAGCATGAGCCCTAAGTTTCAATAACTCCTCATCAAAAGGCTCCTTGATCTCCAAAATACAAGCCGCCAAAGCTCTAATGCTCATCCTCAACATATATGTCCTAGGTTCACATACAACCCTAATAAATGTGCCATCAACCCAAGCATCCTTAAGTCAAGAGCTCATTGTCCTAAGGTATGCCAAGTTCTCCAATATTAATAGGGATAATAACCCTACCTTCTATTGCCCAACACTACTCTTCCAAGGTATATCCAACACCCATGCAAGAAACCAGCCTCTTCAACATTGGCCATACCATGTAAAACATCTCAATGTCACATAACATAACCATGTCATCAAGGAGTGTGTGAGGCCTAGAGGGTTCTTGGAGACTCCAATGGTGAAGATGGAGTTCCTGGAGCCTAAACTCTGAGACTTCCTGACTGGTCTATGATGGAGATTTGGAAGGGAAGTGGGGCATCCTAAGGGACTGTGGTGCAGAGAAGGGGGTACACTTCCTTGGGTTTTGCAGGTTGAGGAGAATGAGAGACTCTTGGTTGGAATTTCTAATTAATTTTGGTACATTGGCCTAGACACCATCTGTATTGATTGTAAACCTTGTTAGATTAGGTATCCTTTTCCCTGGTGGAGTTATATCCATAGATCAAGCGTGACCTAATGTTGAGAGAGATAGAACAACAATTTATATGGATGGGTGGAACCTATGAGGTCTATAGCCAGTTGGTGCTTGTGTTTAAGATAAGTGTTATGTATTATAGATACTATGTTGTGTATAATGTGTAATTGCATGTGTGTAATTATGCTACATTGTGCATTTTTATAATCATGTATGTTATTATAAGTTATGCATTGAATTGCATGTTGTAGAAAAGCATAAGTGTATCATATGCAGGACACATTACATATTGGTATCAGAGCCCTGTTTAGGCATAATCAATCATGGTAAAAAACAATTAATGAGCCATATTTGGGGAAATTTTGAAAATATGGTATGTGTGGTATAGTAAATTTAATGGGTACTACTAACGTGGCTCATATAGGATTCTAGGAAGTTACAATGTGGTATCATAGCGAGCTACAAAACTGGACTTGTATGGGCCATAGGTACAGTGTGCAAAAATAGAAAATTGCAGAGGCAAATTTTTCAAAACATGCCTACAAAATGTTTGAGAGAATTTCCTAAGTGAAATTGGAGAAATTGGGCAAAGAAATCCCAATTTATAGAGAAAATCCCTGGAAATTGAGTCCAGGGATGTCGGCTTGGAATTTATAGGGTCAATTTGGTTTAACTGATAAAGTTATAGAGATGGCCATGGATGAATTTGGGGAAAATTGGTAAAACCCCCCAAATTTCAGGGTGAATTCGGGTCGAACTATGCCTAGAATCGTCGATGAGATGATTAATTGCGGTAAATTGGGGAATTCAGGATGAAATTGGCCAAGATGCCAAGAATTTTGAAATTCATGACAGCTCGTGCATACAATAATTTTTGAAAAAATATCTAAATTTGGGAATTTTTGTATGGATGATGACATGGAGGCCACATGTCAGGTGATTTGGACTGCATTACATAGCATTACATAGGGAAATTGTTTTGAAATATTCAAAATATATAGGGCTATATTTATTTGAGATTAGATCTAAGGAAGACAAATTCAAAGTTCCCATAAATTTCCTTGAATTCCTAGATTCTTCCACCATAACCACTATATCATTTTCCAACATTTCATAAAATCCTATATAGAAATCTACGGTAGATCCATTTGGAATAGGGATTTTATCTTTTTAAAATGAATTTCTTACTTAATTTATCTCCTCCTTATATACCTATGCAATCAGATCATCTTTACTGCTATCTTCTATAAGCCTAGGAAGGACCTTGCCACCTAAAGAATTTCAGCTATGTTAACCCTCTTTAGATCCTTATATAGTTTCTTAAAATGAGAAACACCATCATTAGCCAAGTATTGGAATGTAGAAGCCTTGGATTCATTTTTTCTAGCTATCTCCCATATTGTATTTAAGCTCTTCTTTCATTTTACATGATTAGGTAAGAACATGGTGTTTTCATCACCTTGTTCTAGACATATGGCCCAACTTGTATGCCCCCATTTGGAAACCTCCCAAGCTAGAATATTTCATTTATTTTATTCTAACATATTCAATATTAGGTTCTCCTTTTCAAAGAAGATACCATTTGTGTTATTGTCAAACATCTCATAGATATGCTTTTCCACCTTAAGTAGCTCATTTTGGGAATCCTTATATTTTTTTTTGGCCCATAATATGGTAGATTTTTTCACCCTCAGAAGGTTGGGGCTAAATTGCAGCATAGTAGGGTCCTCCAAATTAGGGTCAAAATGTCTCCATTATGTTGGAAAATTCTTCATTCTATAACCAATGGGAATTGAACTTGAATGGCCCCAAAGGATGTATACCATCTTTAGCTAATTGAAAGAATGTTGGGGCATGGTCTAATAGGCCTTGAGATCCAACCCAGATTCTAAATGTTTCCTCCCTTTCACATATATCCTATGAAAACTAAATATATCCAATCATTTTTCTACAAATTCAACCCATGACCTCGTGTTCCTCTAGTTTGGGACCATTTCAATAGGGTCAAGGTCACACAAATGTATTTCCTATAATTTGTTCAAAAGAAAGGAGCAAGGGTGTCCATCCTACTAACCTCCTCCCAAATCTCTTTGTTTCTCGTAATAAAATTAAAGTAGCCCCCATTAATAATGATGGTGCCCCCAAGAAAATGGAATCCAAATAAGTTTTCCCATAATTCTTGTCTGTCGGTATATGGCCCATGCATATTAACCATTGAATACATTTTTTCCTATTCTAATGATTATAAATCTATCCTTATCCTTGAGTATAAAAATTTTGAGATTTGCATCTAAAAATACATTATCCAAGATATTATCATCCCTTTAGATCTACCTACAGCATCAAAGGATACAAAATTCCATCCCTTTAGAATAATTGATAATTATTTTTTAGCTTTCTCCCCTCCACCATAGTTTCTTGAAATAAAATAATGTATGGTGTGTGGACCTTCACTAGCATGTCAAGAACATTTTGTAATGAGGCTCCCCCAACCCCTTATGTTGTAAGACATTATTATCATGGTTTAACATTAGGAGCAGTTAAATCTACTCTAAGGACCCATGAGATGGTTTTATTCTTGCCTTTGAGGATCTCTCTTTCTACTTTTTACTATGGTATGGATAAAAAAGATTTCCATCCTACGGTAACAATACTTAGGGATTGACCATCATCAAAGGTTAGACCTCCTTCTATGGCCTATTCTTCATTTGATGATTTACACGATCTCAATTGATATCATTTTTTTGGTATGATTATTGCCTCCAATCTTCCTTGAGACTTTAGGGATAGGTTTTGAGGGATCTTCAAAGGGTCTTCTTTCTATGTTAGAGGGTAGCGGGGACGAAGTGGAGGGGATTGAGGGATTAGGGAAGGTTTTGGAGAAGATTCATGTATTATAAGAAGTAGAAACCTTTTGAATCTCTAAAACAAACCCTTTTGCCACAAAATATAAAATAGTATCAATCTGAAAAAAAGAAAATATAAGGTTATTGTGAGAGGATAGAATAGACTTACTCGGAGAATCATTATGTTGGCCTCTGTTTGGATTGGATGCAACTAGAATATATTCCCTGGAATTCTTGTCATCACTAACAACAATTATGAGTTGCTCCTTCTGATTATCTAGTCAGGCATTTACTATGAGAACTTTTGCTCAAAGAATCCTCAATGGATCTAGTTGGATATTCATTTGATTAGACAAAGGGAAAAAAAAAATTGTCTTCCAAACTACTTTGAGTTTTGTTGACTTTCTCTAGGGCATAGACGAGGAATTTTCAAGAGGAAAAGATACATCTTGCCTATCCTAGATATGATATTTCCTTCCAGATGGAAAATCAAACTTGAGATAGCCATAAGTATGGAAAAACAAACATCTAAAGGGAATATTAACATAGTCCATAATTTGACCATAATTCCATTTTCCTACTTGTATTGTGATGTTTTATAGAATCCCTTCTACTCATTCAACCTCAACACAAATGAAAAAAAATGTTGGTATCCCTAACATGATCCATAGAGGATAGCATATTTGTGTAGATTTTGAAAAAAACATTACTCCATGCAAATTTAGAAATTCCACCTTGACTTGGAGGTTCCCCAAATATATTTCATGTGCACTTTTAGGCTTATGAATGAATATGAAATATAAATTACAACAATATATATTTCACTTTGGTACAATCAAATACACAAGTTAGACCAAGAAAATAAACACCAAACATTTCACTTCAAGTGAACTATATTTCTATCCATTGGGGAACAATCCCCAACATACAATAGATTTGAAAATAACTTATAAACAATAAATTTGTTACAACCAAAAAAATGTCCCTCTTGGATTTTATATACATGTCAAATCACTCAAAAACATTTATTGATTGTTCATGATAAATCAACATACCAAACAATTCTAGAAACTACTCATTCACCTTGAGAATATAAGTTGAAAATCATATCTACAAGTACACAAAGTTTGGACAACAAAGTACACTTCATATATACACAAGAATGAAGTTACAAGTACATACCAACATATTATCACAAGATGGTTCAAATATTCCTTTAAGCTTATCACAATATGGTTTAGAGAGTCCTTCAATATCACAATATGGTTCAGATAGTCCTTCAATCTTATCACAAGCTAGGACCCTCCAATGCCTTCAAAACCTAGCTAGGGAATCCACCATCAATAGAAAACCCTATCGACGATACAAAAGCCTAAAAAGGCATCCTACCAATCTATATAGCCACACAAAAGGATCCATAACAATCTAGCATTAATACCAACAAGTCTACCCTTGATCTTTTACCAAGCTTGCCTCACACAAGCTTTCCAATCAAAGTGCTCAAGGTTTCCTCTAGGGTTTCTTTTCTACAAGTCCTAGGTCCTTCTCACACAAGGACCCATACCCTAGCACTTCAAGTCTCCTCTAGGTTATTCCTCTCAAAAACCCCAGCACCTTCCTCCCTTACATAAATACAATTACAAAGACTCAAGACAAGTTCATGTTTTAGCTACAAATGATCTAAGGAACTCTCGTGCGCTCTAAGATAATATGATACATGATTTCTACAGCTAAATAATATCTCCTCCATTTCTGTAGAATAGGTGAGGGACACCAACAATAGTAAAGTGAACTAGGTCTACAATTATCCTAATCAAATCCTCAAGATAAGGTCCCCAAGTGAAGTTCTCTCTCCATGAGGTGTACACATGTCAATACAAGGCTCCTCAAGTGGTGTGATCTCTAAGAATGAGCCCCAAGTGTCAAGCACTCCTCATCACAAGGATCCTTACTTTCTGATACAAGCATAAAATTCTCTAATTCTCCTCCTCAAGATATGTGTCATAGGTTCACATGTAACCCCGAGCAATGTGCCATCAACCCAATCATTCTCAATTCAAGAGCTCATCCTCCTAAGGTGTGTCAAGTTGTCCCAATCTACCTAGGTCTAATCACCCTACCTCATAGTGACAAACACTACTCTTCCAAGGTACACATGTCAAGACAAAGTTCCTGAATTAGTGTTCTCTATAATCATGATCCCCAAGTGTCAATCACTCCCCATCACAAGGCTCCTCACTTTCTGAGACAAGCATAAAATTCTCTAATGCTCCTCTTCAACGTATATTTCTTAGGTTCACATGCGACCCCAAGCAATTTTCCATCAACTCAAGCATCCTTAAGTCAAGAGATCATCCTCCTAAGGTTTTCCAAGTTGTCCCAATATACATAGGGCTAATCATCCTACCTACAAGTTCCCAACACTACTCTTCCAAGTTAGATCCAACATCCATGCAAGCAACTAGCATCCTCAACACCCATGCCATGTAGAAGATATAAAATTCATATAAGATAACCACATCATAAAGGAGTGTGTTACATCTAGTACCAAGTATAAGGTCACACAACCACCTATAGAAATCTCTTGTCATCAACCAAAAGGTGTAATATAAAACTAAGGGGCTAGGGTTTCACCATGCACTCTATATCACATGAAGGCACCCTTAGCATGGTGTAAATACTTTTAGACCAACCTAAAAGATAACACCCCCTTTTTGCAAGGAAATTTTGTTCATCGCACCAGTCTTCTCCCTCAAAATCTCAACTAAACTTTCCATCTGCAAATCTTAATTTACCATAGTCTCTTCATCAATCCCTAACCCCTAAAAAGGAGTTGTCAACCAAACATCATTCTCCTCCATCAAAACACCATGCCTCACTTCCTCAAAACAAGTAGAAGGCTCACAAAGATAAGTATCTAATGAAATATGGTTAGCATATCTCCTAAGAGGTACACTTTCCCTCATTCAAGACCTAGGTGCTTCTAGTGCTCCTAAGCATCTTATAATGACTAAGTAATCCATATTAGCTTCCTACAGATTGCACTAGACAATAAGTATGTATCCTTCCTTAGGATTTCCTCACCCACACCTAGATATGAATCTTATATTCCCTTCGAATCAAATTATGGAACAACAACCTCCTCACTCCCTTTAATCACTAAAGGAGATGCATGTGATCTAGAAGAGCACACATCCTCATCAAAATTCATATCCAACACACCACAATCTTCTGCTATGTTGGAATGTAGATCTTGTAAGATTTAAAAGTCACAATATATCCAACAAAACAAGATACTATCATATCCTCTCAAATATCCCCTCTGATATGGTCTTGAACACCTATGAATCTGAAGGAACATAGCACTAAGCCATCATCAAATTACTAAACTCCAACATCCTTCATATCAACTTCATGGGCCAAAATATTTAGACACCACTTCATGAGATATTCAAGACTTTCTGCAAAGGTGATTATATCTCCATACAAGAACAAGATAAGTGGGTCAGATCTAAAACATTTCGCATTACTCAAATCTTACTTTCCTTGGCTTGATTCTTCCTTCTTATGTCCCTTCTCAGTGAAACCTAAAACATTTCACACTACACATCCTCATCAAACTTCATATCTCAACTCACCACAGTTTTTGGTTGTGCTAGAACATAGATTTTGTATCCTTTAGAAATATCAATGTATCTAACAAAATAAGACACTATCATGTCCTCTCAAACCTCCCCTTTGTTATGGGATTTTCCACTTGCAAATCTGAAGGAACATAAAACTAGACCATCAACAACTTGTCAAACTCCAACATCCTTCATAACAACTTGTTGATGTGTTTTCCTGAGACCCATCAACTAAGTGATTGGGGTAAATATGAAAACATATTTTTCTTTCAAATGGAGACTAAAAAAAAAAACAAATGTGGAAAGTGACAAATAACCCTCACATGTTGATCATGGAGACCCAACACGTTTTAAATCAGATTTAGTATTGCAGTTCTTCATCATGAAAGACTAACAGAGATGGTTTATCGTTTAAACAAAATAAAACAAAATAAAGGATACTAAAAGAAGGAAATTGATTATGTTTATCTTATCATTGAACACCCCTATGTGTCATCTTCATCCATCAATTTACAAAATCTAAAATAGAGGTCATATGCCCAAGATATGCCAATTTTCTCACTCATCTCTATTTCCTAAATAATCTCTATACCATTGCTCCATACTTAGTCATTCTCCATTTTCCTTATTATCCACTCTCCATTTTCCATTTTCCATTTTCCTTATTCTCCAATCTCCATACT
This sequence comes from Picea engelmannii, assembly GCA_009831015.1. NCBI lineage: Eukaryota > Viridiplantae > Streptophyta > Pinopsida > Pinales > Pinaceae > Picea > Picea engelmannii. The sequence continues at coordinate 305,395 of ML784656.1, read as the reverse complement.
TAGACATTTTTGTTCCTTCCTCTCTACTCTCTACACTTACATACTTAGTCATTTTCACTACTACCCATACTCTATACTACTACATATGGTCCATAGTTATTTTCCCACCCAATAATCCCAACACTTAGTCATTTTCTTTGTTGTGAAAGTCCCATTGTGTGAGACCAAGTTATCCCTCACCCCACAAATACCCCAAGTCCTGCAAGCCATCTATCCCTCACCCCACAAATGCCCAAGTCCTACAACTGGCAAACCTACAACACTCAATTTGCACCTCCATTTCCACATTACACAAATTTCACCCTCATGACACACTCAATTTGTACCTCCATTTCCACATTACCCAAATTTCACCCTCATGACGTAGTCATTTTACTGAGTTTTACACTTAGTCTTTACTGAATCTTATACTACCATGTTTCTATGTAATTATATTTTTCGATTTTGTTATTTCATGAAATTATTCATTATATTCCTAAGTTTTATCCCTTTCCCCTCCTTTGTCATATTGGGACATGTGGCAATGGCATGGACCTATCCCTAGGTGACACATGGTAGTGAGGTGGACCTATGACATTATGACACATGGAAGTGAGGTGGACCTATCCCTGGGTGACACATGACAGTGAGGTGGACCTATCACATTGTGACATGTGGGAGTGAGGTGGACCTACCCCCGAGTGACACTTGGATGGTATTTTTTGGACACACAGATAATTGGGCAAGTGATTTGGCATTATGACTGGGCAATGACATGGCAACCAAAAGTTACATTATGCACAAGCTACGAAGGGCTCCATAGTTCTCTCTATTTCACACACAAATAATATGGGGATGCATTTTGTTTATAAGCATGTATGAGAACAATTTCCCAATACATGTGGGATAAATGAGGAGGATTTTTAATCAAGGGATAATAATTCACATGCATAGATCAACAGTTGTTGAGTCTCCGTCTTTCAGAGGCCATAACTTTTGATCTTAATGTCCAAATTGAGTAAATGATAGCTCGTTGGAAAGATAGAGACGAGAATAAAAATTTGGAATTGGTTTAGATGGATGAAATCATGACTATAATTCCATAAAAATTAAATTACAATCGAGACTATTTTCTAGCTTGTGACGAGTTATTTTTGGAAAATTGTTTATTGAAAGAAATTCATGAGCTTCTAAAGTGGGTCATTGTTGATGGCACATATATCTAAGTTTACATTTAAAAAGGGGAAAATAAAACCCTATATCTAACCCTAAAGAATCTTCAATAAGAATATTAAATAAGAGGTGAAAGGCATTCAAGGGCTTGATCTGTTGGTTATTTTTGGCAGTCGAGGGTTTTTGTTGCAGTGAAGAGTTTGCAAGAAGTAATTTTTTCCCTTTCCAAGATTTTGTGAATTATCATGCTTAGCTTTATTACTCATCTTTCTTTCTTCGTGATTCTTTCCATTAGGTTTTCCATGTATGTTTGGCAACAGGAAGATCTGAGTCTGATCAACTGTTTCTCTAGATTCTTCCATTCATTTCTCACAATATTTCAAGTCCAAAGGAGCAAAATATTTGCTTGTTCAAAGTTAAATGTAGTTTAATTCAATTTATATAATTGTCATTGAGATCTTGTTGAGGTTGTTTTGGCCCTCTCGTTTCAAACATTGTTAATATTATTACATTTGAGATATTATTATTAATTTCTCCCACAAAGAACTATTCAGGGCATTACATTATTGATCTCTCAAACTTTGAGTCTAAAGCATGAGATTTCAAATGTGTGTCTATCAAAATCATTTTTGAGTTTAAATGAGATGATCATATTGAGTTCTTTGATGACCTATACATTCTACTTTTCTTTCATCTTGCAAAGTCATAGTTGATTTTGGGTTCATATTATTTTAAAAGGAAGGAAAAATATCTATTGAAAGAAGACTCCAAACCATGTAGATACAAATCTCTACAAACATATTTATCTCTTTTTTCTTGAATGATGTGATGTTCTTGACAAGTACATATGTATATAACAACTTGTATATATGTATATAAGAGTATGTAGATAATGGTTTCATTAGAATATTTGTTGGGATTTTATATTGCATGCATTTAAGTTCAGAATAATTATCTTACATGTATCACGAAAGAGGAGTACCACCTCTATAAAAACGCAGGAGGATTTATCCTCATGAATTTATCTTAAAGATCTTAAAAGATTATTTTATATCAACACAACTTCATAGGCCAAAACATTCAGAAACCACATCATAAGTTATTTAAGACATCCTACAAAGGTCATGATATCTCCATTAAGCAAAACCAAGCGTAACAACGCTCCTACTTAGGAGGGTGTTACCTATACACAATTTTTTCCCCTAAGTATATAGATCACAAATAAGGAATGTAATCTAACTTTGGCTCATAACAAATAATACACAAATAGTGTTATTTAATCATTCCAACTATCCATGGGACAACCCAACTGAAAACCATAAATCATCAAGCATAAATATGTGGTCGTGGAAAGAAAACATGATTCACAGTACCTATAGCCCCTTTTACTTGATGGAGTCCAAGGAATATACCACACCAATAATCCTCAAACATACCAGATAACCAAGTGGGTAAATCACACCCCAAGGGTTGATTTTCCACCCAACCAATGCAAATACCTTAACCAAGTATTGCCCCTCAAGCAGGGATCAATATCAATGAAGGATAGAGACACAAAGCTAAATTGATGGCTCACATAATTCCCATATTAACATCAAGATCAAGAAATCAACTAATCAATCAAAGTGTGGTGGAGAGGCATCTTGGTGTTACAACACCCCCAAAAACCCCTCAGGGATTGGACCACAACAATATTACTACCACCCTAGCCCCATATGAGTGCCCTTGGTTAGGCTAGCACCATAATTGGTAGGGGTTCCCCTTTGAAAGGGTATTACTACCACCCACCCTATATTAATACCCCAAGTTAGACCAGTATCATACTCAATAGTGGCATCCTAAGGGCCCAAAAGTTTTAATTTCAGGGCACAACCAACCTCTTAGATCCACTCAAACCAAGTTAGAGAAGAAATCATCCTACTCCCCAATATCACAACATGGGTTCTTCACTTAGATGGAAATTTCTCAAAATCTCATTCTTGGCCAATCCCCTCACACAAAGAAAGTCTCACTCTTAAAACTTTCCCAAGCGGAATATCATTTTACGAATATTGGCTCTTAGTTTTCCTCTTCCCCTTACCAACTCAAGTAAGGGAGAAATTAGGCTTATGAGTGAAATTACAAGTATCATAAGGTGGGTAAAATTAACCTATAACTCATTCCCCTTGCCTATTTTTTCCCTAGTTAAATTTAGTAGGTAATATCCAAGTATTTTCCTCTTTCCAAGGCTTCCTAGACACTGGGACAAGGTGGCCACCTTCATTGAACATGATCTTTTTTCCTTAGATACGATTCCCCTCTAGTTATTCCTCGACATCTCAATCTATGGGGGGTTAGCCTTTCCAATAATATCAAAGTATATACAAATTCCATTTAAGAGTATCATAATAAAAGAGCTACATATATTGCATATGCATCTCATCATATAGTGTATATTCAACAAGTGATATAAAAAACCATAGATCAATGTCGATGAATCATCATCAAAGAATATATATGCTATATCATCAAGGAGATGTCATTCCACATAATCATTGTCAAGAACATCAATGCTAAAAGTATCATCATCCAAGAAAATAAATGCTACATAAACATAATTAAGAACATTGTCGCTTAAATGACCCTGATTAAGGAATATCAATGCCAATCACACAAGCCTATATGTTTATCATAACTAACCATCAACAGAAAGAGAAAGAGAGGGGATGGTGAGTCCAAAACACCATATCTTAAACAAATATCCAAATCCATGCACAATAAATGAAATTGAAAAACATAAGGTCAAACAACAAAGGGGTGTTATAATCCTTCCCCTCTAACAACGGATACAACCCAAAGCCAAGTTATCATTGAATAAATAAGGGTAAAGATTTTTAATATTTGATTAAACTTCCTAATTGTCATCATATTCTAAGTAGTCCTGCTAAAAAACCTTTACCCAATTTATTACTATGTTTCACAAGTGTTTTTTTAGTCGATGATTTCCAAGGTCTCTGTGACGAATTCCTATGTTTACCTCACTTGTATAACAACAAAATCCAACACATGACTCGGGTTAGGCACATATTTCTTAAGTAAGGACATGAAAAACATCATGAACTTTCACATGCAGTGGTAAGACCAGTTTGTAAGTAATGACACTCATCTACACTGAGATCTCAAAAGGTCCACAATATCTCAAGGCCAGCTTCTTCCATTTTCCTAGATGGAAGGAAATCATTTTTTGTCGTAACTCTAAGGAACACCTTTTCTCAAACTTTGAAACTTTAATCTAATCTCTTCTTATATACATAGTTATTTTGTTGGACATGGAAGTCTTCGGGTTCTACTGAACTTATTTCACTATATTCTCGATTTCTTTCAGGGTGCCACTTTCTTAAGTCAATCGCATTTCTAGGTTATCCCAACTAATTCGGGAGTTTCACTTTCATCCTACAAGGCTTCAAATGAAATTTTCTTGATGAAGTGATGTTATCAATTGTTATTTGAAAAATCCAATAAGGGGTATCCTTTGGTGGAACAATTACGGATTTTAGAGGTGGGAAAACTTCCTCAAGAATGGGGGTGAACTAAAGAGGTGTGGTGTTAACCAACAATATTATGGGGGAATTGTTGTATTATTACTTAGGGAGGTTGGAGTGAATGAGGTCTTGTGAGATTTCAACCCAACTACAACATGGGGATTTAGAGGTTGACTCATGTTAGTACTAATTATAGGGGCCATTGTTGGCCTGAACTTTGGTGTGTGCATGCTTAGGGACACTGAAATTAGGGGGACACATGGATGTGGTTTTTTTCTTAACATTTTCACACATATATCGAAATGAAGTGGGATTAGTGCAGGGAGATGATTAAATTGGCAGTGGTTAAGATTGAGTGCTAGTGGTATGTTTAAGAGTTGTGTAAAGGAATTTTTAGGTATAATTTCTACTTGTACTTTTGTTGCACTAAGGGACACAAAAAATAGGTTTGGACACAAGTGAGGAACTAGCCTCCTCTATAGTTGTGGTAGCTTGTTGATGTGTCATGAATAATGTCTTAGGAAGATGGACCTTTATTTTTTGTTTCTTACTTTCTTAATCATCACTTGTGTCATGTAGCAAAGTGTACTTCCTAATCTTGGTAGAATGATTCTAATATTTAATTAGTGGGGTTTCTTTCTTCAATGTCATGTGGTAATTGGTGTCAAGGCTTTTAGGCTTCAAATGGGATATTTTCATTTTCCAAAACACAATTCAAGAAATCCATCTACCAAATAGAACTCTTCTTATATATAATAATTTAGGAAAAACATATGTTTTGTTCAATATTGGTAGTGCTCAATTCGCATCTCAATCCAATTTTCCTATATTGGGAGAGTAGTCACTGATGTTACTTGTACTATCTCATCATTAATCCAGTACATGTTAAGGAGTTTCATGTTACTTGTACTATCTCATCATTAATCCAGTACATGTTAAGGAGTTTCATGTTACTTGTACTATCTCATCATTAATCCAGTACATGTTAAGGAGTTTCATGTTACTTGTACTATCTCATCATTAATCCAGTACATGTTAAGGAGTTGAACTAGAATATGAAACTAATAACAAGATGGGACTAATGGGACTAAATATTGGTATTTATATATTTTCATTTTGCTTCGTATCTAACTCTAGTTAATATCAAGTTCTTTCATAGTTTTGTATATAGACCATTAATGGTTACAAAATTTGCAATGAGACAATAGTTCTTGCATTGATACCGATCACTCCAATAAAATATTCTTCTTATGGAATATGTTGTGTATCTATAATGGGGAGAAAACATAAAAAATTATATTCCTCCTTCACTTTATTTAGGACTAATTTCTCTAAGCTCCTATTAGTCTTTAAAGCATGCAGGGCGCGCATGAGAAAAATAGGTGGCAATGTGCCTCTAGGGAGTCAAGTAGTTGCCATTTTAATTAGAATCATTTAAAGTAGCATTGAAAAAAAAAGCATTGGGGAAGACCCATCTAGAATGGGCACCCATGGTGTTAGGCATCATAAATCTGATAAGGCAAATAGTTTGAGAAAAATTTATCCCAATTTTTTGGTTCTAAAGTGTGTACGATGAAATAGAGGAATCAAAGGGCTGAACTAGGTAGTAAGATTATGGGAGCATGTGCATGTAGGCACCACTCTACACCACATTTACTCATATATTCTCTTGCATCGGATTGACTGCCATAAGGTAGGACATGAAAAAGAGATATTTTATTGACGTTGACAATCAGAGTATCTGTAAAAGGAACAAAATAACCATTAATTTAAGTAGGAGACTAAGAGGGTGCTAGAGTGCTCTTATAAAGTAATATAATTGTGATAGTAAAGGGTGCATTGATGGAGGATATAAGGAAGTTTCTAGACATGAAGTGTTAGTGTTCTATATGTTTCACTCAGATAAATCTCATACCAACTTTTCTACAACTACCTATTACTATTTAACAAAAATTGTATCTACCATATCATAGTGGACATATTCCAAATTGTGCGAAAAGAGCATCGTGGAACTATTCATCTCACTACTGGTGGCATTTATCCCTAGATTCTAAACGTGGAAATTGAGATGCAAAATATTGAGGTGGCGACCATCACGACTTACCATATAGATCTGATGTTGTAGTACAATGAGATAAATGCAATGAAACTAATGTTGTTGGTAGATCAACCTAAACAAAATATATCAAGGGCATTAACACATATTGGCATGCATAAATATAATAGGAACATAAAAATAATTATAAAAAAAGCATTAAACCATAATAGATTTGTCTTTTGAATCATAATAGTGCTAACTCATGAATGGAGGAAACCCAAACAATATACAAACACGCAAATTCTTGTTGCAACATAGATGATAAGGATCTTGTTGCAGTCTAGTAATACAAATGATATAATAGCTCCAACCTAATCACATTTTTTAATGGAATCACGACTTTAAATTTAATCTCATCAAGACACTGTCATGTCATTTAGGTCCACAAGTCAGTCCCCAAATTCATGAGTATAATAGATCATCCTACAAAGGCTCTCTAGGCACCTAAAAAACATGTGCAGATATAGAGAAATTGTTAAATACAAGATATAATCTATTATTAGAGGTTGCAAAGGACTTTCAACTTGAGCACATATCCTACCTCAACAAAGCAATATATTTCATAAGTAATAATCACATGAAAAAGTAAATAGTTTATTGGTTACAGTCACTCCATAGCTCTCAACTCTCTACTTTCCTTATTGAATCTCTACTCACTTAGCTCAACCATATGACTTCGCTCTCCCTCTCTTAAATTGTTCTTATCCTAACTATTAATTTTCGTGGTCATTCACATTCTATCTCTTTGGTAGTTTATTAGTCTATTTATCTTCGGTATACCTCTTTAAACACATGTCTGATTGTTCATCTCCTTTTACCTTACATGTGTTGCTTTGGCACCTTCCACATTGTTTTGTATTATGCAAATTTGCACAATCACTCTCACCTTGTTCCGTGTGCATTTCTCCTCGTCTCTAAATTACATTTTCAATTAGTCCTTTCTTCACCTCCATATTCTTTTTATTGGATATAGTTGAACAAACTATTTTTCCTCGTGTCTCAACTTGCATTATGTGCATTTTTTATGTACTTTATTCAAAACTGCACGGTACTCCTTCCTTATTTTTTGCAAACTCTCATTGTCATACATGTGCTATTTCTTATTGGCTTGACTTCGTGCTTCCTTTACAACTTACCTTAACTATTTTTTTAGTGCATTATTTCCATGCTTTCACTTAGATGTTATTGCATCAACTTGACCCTAATTGTGTATTCATTCCATTGAGAAAGTTGACCCTTAGTTGGTAGCTCGATATGCCATTTCCTTCACTATTGAAGCACAACCCCATTTTTAACCAAGATTGATTTGAGTTGGGGAAAATCTAGGAATTATTATTAGCCTCCATAAGGAGGTATAATGATTGATGTTCCATTATCACACACCTTGTATTATATTATTATCCTCTTATAGGACCACTTGTTTTTCATATCTCTTCTTTCCTTTTGTTGATTGTTAGTCTCCCGAGTGTTTTTCATTAATTGTTCATCCTTCTTATTTACTTAGTGTTGTAGTTTATTATGTTTATGGAGGTGTAAGAAAATTTCAATTGTAGATGCTAATTCCATGAGGGAGCTTGAAGAGATTATTGTGGACATATTAGTCACCTAATTTCATAATGGAATGGGAACACATTATTTTCAAATGCACTAGAGAAAGGAATTAGTAAATGCATAGATGCTAGCTACAATATTATATAGTTAGGCAATATCTTTAGGAATTTCTAGAAACCTCTT
>ML784656.1:278899-289567 GCA_009831015.1 Picea engelmannii | reverse complement strand
AATGAATCCATTGACCTATGAAATAAGACTCTTTTTATTATTTTCTTTTCTTATTTTTCCAAATATGTAGTTATGAAACCATTTTTAATTATTTTGGTAAGTTACCATTGACCTATGAAATAAGACTTTTTTTTTTTAATTTTTTTTTCTTATTTTTCCAAATGTGTAGTTATGAAACCATTTTTAATTCTTTTGGTAAGTTAATTGATAGCTATGGGGTTAGAAACCCAATGGATCTGGTGGCAGGTTTGTTCAGGCACTGGCATTGGTGGGGCAGACTCCCATTCGTTTTTTTGGCAGACATGATTTGGCATACGGTTAAACTTGTTAGGACAATCTCTACGAACGCAAAACCTCCACTATATACTAAAAATTGTTATTCAAAAAACCAACTGCTTATGGAGACATATGATAGAAATGTTGGGCTCCAAAATAAATTTAAGTTTTTTTGAAATGACATATTTTAATTATAAGAACGAGCTAAAGCACTCGCACACCCTCTCAAGGGAATGGTAAACCTCAAAGGCAAAGGAAACTCAGTAATTTTACATAGATCTGAGTAAATTTTATTTTATTATCTTCGGAAACAGTATATCACAGCCTGTTACACTTGTTTATAAAGATATATATACTCTATTTCTTTTCAAATTTAAATATGTAACATACCAGGAAGAAACTTGTATTTTTAATTATTTATTAGATCCATTCAAAATTAATAATTAATTTCTCTATAACTTTCTAAACAAATGAGAATAATAAATCTCTCTCCATTAAGTTATTCCAATTTATTTTATTAATTATTATATGTTTCTCTTTTTCATGGGACCCTCTTTGTTATTGTATAATCGCATTCCATTGTGCTTAACCATCATTAAGGGAAAAAATAGATATAAATAAACTATATGTGACCATTCAATATATAATAGATATAGATATAAATAAACTATATGTGACCATTCAATATATAATAGATATTGAATTTTTATTTAAATTGGAAAAAAAAATCTTCATTTAAAAAAAACTTCGATATATATTTAAGTCAATAAAGTTCAAAAATACAAAAGTTTGTATAAACAAAGGTTGTTCTTTATTGTTGCAATATATATAATAGTTTTCCAATACAATGACTACTCCAAAATACAGAGTTGAGTCTATTACAATTATCACTATGACATATAGAATGGGTGTATCTAATGTTGGAATTTGTGTTGTCATTGATGTCAAGGGAAGATAAGACTGTGACAGTTGTTAAAATCAAATATAGGGGGAGACTATATGAGTTGTGAGTTACTGCATATCTACTTATGTGCATGAAGGCAAGAGGACAAAGGAAGCATTCCAGTCGTTAACTACTCTAACCAAAGAGAAGATCAAGAAGTGTCCTACGTAGTTTTTTGTGAATGAAGACAAGAGGAATGAAATGACACTGCAAATGAGAGGTATGCAAGGATCGCATTCAATCATGATGAGGATTTCTTGATGAAGTGTCTGCATCATGAGTTAAAACACAGATTTAAGAACAAGAGCTGAAGTCTTAGAGCGCAGAGTATGCATGGGCAGGTGTGGCAGGTCTGAACGAGGTCCCAATGGTTCAAAAGAAGGATACAAATATCCCACATTCATATGGAAACTCGATTTCGGTGAGTTTATAAAGAAAAGGTGAAGTTACATAATTTAAATGAGAACGAGCGAGTATGGAACCCCGTGCAAGGCATTAACTTTTGTTGTGAAGAATTGTGCACCTGGAGATGGTTAAATCCTAACAGTTGATCATCAGAGATCAGTGGCTAAGATCAAAAGATTGGGGCTGGATACCTAGTGGGCCAACTCAGCCACATTAGCATCATGATAGCAACACATCAGCACCATGTGTCCAGTCAAATGAGTGCCACATCAAAGGGATTCCATGTCAGTTCCATAACAAGCAGCTCTACAGATGCCATGTGAAGTGCCACATGTCACGACATGTATCGAACCCATGTTGTCTAGTACATGAAGAATACATCCATGTGGAATCCACCTCATATGCAACATCAGCACAAGAGATCTGGAAAATTGACTAAGTAACAATACATCGCAGAGATAGTGAAGCGTCGAAGAATCAAGAGTATGTGAAAAATGAGAGCGAACCCGCGGTGAGATTTAGAAGAAACAAAGAAATGAGTGTCAAGAAGGAATCGGTGGATGAAAATGTCTCGCAAGGCGCACTAAGTTATAAGATGATCGGTCGGATGAAGATGTCCAGCGGACGTGCGATAGGATATCGAAAAATCGACCAAGTGTCAAGAATGAATCGGTCGGACATAAATGTCTCACGGAGCGCGATGAGACTTCGAAAGATGACTAAGCATGAGGAATCGGTCGGACATAAATGTCTCACGGAGCACGAAGAGACTTCGAAAGATGACTAAGCATGAGGAATCGGTTGGACAAACAAGTTCGTGGATATAGACAATTAAAGGATGAAGAAATCTCGCAGAGCACGGTGAATTATTAGAAATCATCTAAGTATGGGTGCAAAATGAGTGTGGCAGAACGCGAAGGTGTATTATGGAGGCTGCGGAAGTTTGAATGCAAATGTCTTAGACCCGCAGTGAAATACTTAGAAAATTTTCTAAGTATGGGTGCAAAGTGAGTGCGATGGAATGCAAGGGTGTAGATTGGAGGCTACAGAAGTTTGAAATGAAGAAGAGATATGCCTTAGAACCGCGGTGAAATACTTAGAAAATTTCTAACTATGGGTGCAAAGTGAGTGTGGTAGAACATGAAGGTGTATTTTGGAGGCCACGGAAGTTTGAAATGAAGAAGAGATATGCCTTAGACCTGCAGTGAAACCATCAAGATAGATCGACGATCGAGATCAACCCAAGATCTGATCGGACGGTGGTTGTAAGTTGAAGACCCGGTGGTCCCGATATGATAAGAAGAACAGATCGACGACTGAGATTTAATCAAGGGAAGATCGGACAGTTGCTAAGCGTCGAAGGGGTATTGCGTGTTTTGGTGGGTGGTGAGTAGATCAACAGTTGATATTTGACCAAGGACATCATCCAACGGTAGTTGTGAATTGACACTTGTGCAGGATGACCAACAAACAGACCGTGTGAGAAATGGAAGGAGATCGGAACCGGTTTGCAAGCCCAATTTAATGGAGAATAGAAGATCTAGAGTTGACCTATTGAGCCCAATTCCTTCTATATGTGGACAAATCCATGGAGGTAGGAAGTATATAAATAATGATTCCATGTTTGTTTTATTTGGTGTATGAGGTTATGGGAGAAGTGGATCATGTGAAGAGAAGCTCTGAGGTTTTGAGGTCTGAGGGTGTCAGAGAATGGAAGGAAAATAATAAAATTATCTAAGGGTGGTTGGGAGCTACAAGGACAAAGGAACTTGTGAAGCTATGCAGATTGTGAACTGTGACAGCAGAGACAAAACAACAGACTTGTGCATGAGAATGCTTGAAGGAAAGAGATAATCTGGTATTGTTAACAGTTTAAGGAGATTGATATTTCCAATAAAATTGGTATCTACAAGCAGTGTTAAGTTGGTGCTCAGTTAAGTGGGTTGGTGTCTCTTGTAGGTGGGTTCCTATGAATTTAGCAACTGTAAGTTGGTGCCTACAGGGAGAACTGAGTTGGTGCTCAATCAAGGAGATTGGTGTCTCCTACAGGTTGGTGCTTGCAAGCATTGTAACAGTAGCCTAGTGCCTACAAGATTTTATAAAGAAAATATTGTGTGGTTTTCTCCCATTTGGGTTTCCATGTTAATACTCTGTGTACTGTGGATTATATGTTTTGTATGTATATTTCTCATTAACTGCTTATAATTAGTGAAGTAACAAATTGGTAAAGATCATAAGAAAAGAAAAAGTAGTCTTATACTTATTCATACCCCCTTTCAGTATAAATAAGTGTGTCAACAATTGGTATCAGAGTGAGTTCCTTTGGAAACATTTTTACCACTAGAAGGTAGATCTCGAGCGCATATGGATTGTAAGGAAGGTCTCCCCACAAACAAAGCTCCTAGGAAATTCCCCTCATTCTAGGTATGGTACCTAGGGTAAACCCTAAATTCTTCAAGGCACAAGACCAAGGAAACAACTCATGCATAGATCAAATATAGTTCATCAACAATTGGCTCACTAAGAGAAAACATGTCACAAAGTGGGATTTAAACCTAGGTGGGGAGGGTAACAACTTTTCCTCACAAACGCTCAAGCTACATCCAATTGATATATATATATACCTTGTCAACTTTAATGGATAACGCTAGGTTGATACCCGAATCAAATTTCTTTCCCTTTAATATATAATTTACCAATTTTTATTTAAAAAAAAATTGTAACTAAAAAACATTAAAGTGGATATAGTAACAATTAAATGAAATGTTGAACTCTCTTCTTTTTAGGATTAGATGTATGGCCTCTCGATTTAATAAAATCTCATTTTTCCATATTAAGTGTAAGCTCAATAGTTCGGTCGACTATTCGGGAAAATTAACTTCTCATTTAAATGTTAAAACCTTGATTAAAAATGAGGTGGTGTCATCCTCTCATATCCCCTAGCCATGCATGTTTCCATTTGCACACAATTTTTTATGTGAAGTATGGAATGCACACGTCAAGGAGGACACAATAGTAGGTTATTTACACCCACGCGCTTGAACTATTAGTAGACTCGAGTGACTATTGAATGTAGTATGTGTGGACAAGCTTTGAAATGTGGGAGTAATCCCTCGATGGAGGTGACTCTTTATGTTCCCTACCTAGTTGAAAGGAATGTGCATCAGCCTTTGGGGTTCTGGTTGGAGTGCTTTGGAGCAATAGTTTTCTGGAAGCTCAAGATCCATGATGCCATAGCATTCAAGGAGAGGAGGAATAGGGGTGCACGATGAGTGGGTAGCCCATCAACTTCAATGTCAGTGGTTTCTATGTTTTGGATTGGCAATTTTCAGGTCATCCATTTGTATGCTACCTTTACCCCTCCCTTTGCTTTTTCTGTAAGAAGTTGTCTAGGAAATATTTTCAATTTAATTTTCAACAGAGTTGAAGTGGGTCCTTTTTCCCTGTCGGTACCACTGGCAACTAAGGTGGACAATTTCCAATGGTGAGTTTATTCCTTTGTGCAGTATTGTCCTATAGAAAGAATGGGTGACATTGATGGTAGAGATGTTAAGAAAATTCTTTGTTAACATCAAATATTTTCTTAAGAACAACCAAGAAATTACTGGAACATGGTGCACAAAACAATTGAATGCCGATTTTTTCTAATATAAATGGTGTAATATGGAATTGTTTGGGCTCCCTTTTAATTTCAAAATAATGCCCAATTCAATCGCTAGTGTGTTTCTATGTCATTTTATTTATTAGTTAGTTGTACATGTTATTGTTTTAAAAAGTTCGTTAGTAAGATTATTGAGTTGTTATTTAGCAGTTGGGTGAGGTGTTATTATGTAAACATATTTAATTTTTGGTGAGTATAAAACCTATTTTTGGTGGGTATAAAACATATTGTGTATGTATGTAAAAAGTTATTTGATTTCTTAAATTTTGTTTTTTTAATGATCGAAAATTAATATATAAATTAAATTAATTAAAGTAAATATTAATAAAACTTTTTTAAAAATAAATATTATTTCACCCATTTTATTTATTTTAATAATTGTTCAATTTAAAATTGTTATTATGATGAATATTTATAATATTCCCTAATTTTATATTATCTTTCATTATTCATCGTACTCATTGATACATTGAAATTATAATGAAATTATTTGTAGACTTTCTAGTATCAATTATACTTATTTTAATATGCATTCAATTTAAAATCCTTTTATAATAAAGATTTATAACATTACCTAATTTTATATTATATTTCATTAATGCTCACTCATACACTAAAATAACTGAAATTATTTATAAACTTCCAAGTGCATCTAATGATGATATTGAAATATATATTATTTTAAATGTTGTATGGATTTTCTTCATTAATAGTACATGAAATATTTGGGGAGATTTATGAGGCAACATGCACCAATGTCGTTTTTATTGTTAATGAAAAAAAGTAAAGTTATGTTATTAAAAAATATTATATAGTTTATAGAATAATAATATAGACAAGTGTTGCATGGCAGCGTAGTTCTTGTCGGGTTGAATTGGGAATAAATGCACAAGAATGGGGAAAAAGTAGCAGAGGCAGATGGAAACTACAGCAGAGATGTGGCAAGTAGCATGAAGCATAGGTGGTATCCATGCAGTAAATGACACGTGGCCTCTAGAGTCCCATTTATTTTTTGAAACTATATAATTCATTTTTCTATGTTCAAATTTTTTGTTCTTTCCTAGACCATCTGGCATGTATGTCTCTATATGTGCCAGGATAAAAAAATAAATAAATAATAAATAAATAAAAAGTTATATGCATAGCAAGAGAAAAAGATATGCATGAGAAAAAGATAATTCAAATTAAATAAACACAATTTCTTGACATTCAGCACAATTGAAGATAAAAATTTATGAGCACATAAATATAAAAGGAAATAAAAAATAGTTTTATTTGAAATATCTCAAAAAATAATATTGTTTGTTACATATTCCTAGAAATTTAAATGCATTTGTCATATAGATTGGGATTGGGGCTCTCACGGACCATAAGAGAAATATGTACAAGAAATAGGATTGTGGAAAGAAGAAGTGGGCGAGGGTAGAGTGTAATACCTGAAAAGAAGAAATTTAAAGGTATCAGTCTTTGGCTAGACATTTCTATTTAAAAAGGTGGAATAATTGGATTGATAAACACAGAAGGATGTGATCAGTATAGACTTACAATGATGGTACATATCACCCCTTTTGTTATTTGTTTGTTGATGCCTTTTTATTGTTGCCGTCGACGGCTACTGGAATCGTGCCAACTGTTTGTTGCCTTTCGTCGATGACCTGCTTCAATTCCCTTTCGACCCATTCTTCAATGTAGCTTCTCAAGGGGCGACGTTGATCTCATTCTGGATTTTTATGTTGAAAAGTTCATTTTCTAATTCCCATAGATCGATAGAAAGATTACGCAGAGCCTGATCAATTTATTCATTCTGTATTGAATAGTCGACTAGCCAGTTGGCCACGTCATCTTCACCATATTCAAGGATGTTGTAAAACTTTTCTAAATACAACGCCTTAAAAATATCAACTTGTTTATCGAAGGCTTGCTCAGTTAAGGGCAAGGAGTTGATGATTAACTTGGTGTCTTGGACCTCGTTGGTCCTTCCGGCTAAGTCTATTTTGGTCAGCTTTGTGAATACTTTTTCTTTCTTTGATATGTCTTGTTCACATGATTGGACAATGAGATGCAGGTTCTTCACTTTCTCTTTCTAGCATGTATTTAATTGAGTGATTCGGTTTTTAGAGGGGAGATTTTGTTGTCTTCTTCTCGTTTCTATCATGTTGTTGACATGGGTGTCAAAAGGAACGACCATGTCTAAACAGAAACGTTCTTGATTTTTTAAATCTGCCTGCAAATGTTCAAGCAAAGTATGTGCCCTTGTTCCAAGGGAAGCCATGCTTTGTCATGTTTCCCACGCCTCAAGAATCAGTTACATTCTTTTCTTGATATTATTCTCCACATATCCTATACACGATGTGAGGAGGCTAGAGGATACTTTTAACTTGGTTGCAGGGGTGGCATGCATGGTTATTGCTAAAGGATTGACAAGCAATGGCATAGGAATCAAAGCTTCCTCCAATTCCTTGACTCAGTCCTTCAGTCTAGCATTCTCGACCTCAATGCCTCCAATGGAATCATCAAGAGAATCTTCGGTTTCTCTATGAAGTCGAGAGATTTGGGACGGTCGCATGTTCGCAAGGTTAACCTCTGAACGATATTCTCCTTTCTTATTTTTTACATCTCTCTTTTCAATAATTAATTGTTTAGACTCGTTGTAAAAAACAATGCTCTAAAGCACGAAGGATTCATCTTCGTCAAAAATTGTGGTATCAGCTGTGTCCATTGGATGATTATGCTGGATCGCATCTCTGGGATGATCAAGGTTCCATAATATGCTATCCAGATCAGTCTCAAGTTCCATGTTCTCACTCTCAATTTCGGGCTCTTCCGCCTGCCCTACAATTATTTTTCTCTTATTCTCCACAGGAAGCTTGTGAGAACTATAAATTTTACGGTGAAGAGGGTTGTTATCTCCTCCTCCGTTTGAAGAATTCTGAGTTTCTTTCTTGTTGCGGTGGGTCGTTGGAGTGATGCTTCGGGATGTCATACTTTTGGGAGTGTTATCCGTCGATTGAACACTCTTCTCACTGGGGCCTTTTCCCTATTTCTTATACAATTCAGTGGTGCTTTACAATGTGTCTAGGTCAACGGCATCAGAAGCAGGAGTGTTGTTGCTAGTGTCTCTGACATTCTGTCTATGATGTGACATGGAAGGAAAGCAGGGTTTTCCTTGCAGCCAAAAATCCTTATCACACTATAATTATCCATTTGTTCAAGTGCCCCCTTCCTGTCCAAAAACTTGGTTGCCTGGTCAAATATGCAGGGAGCATCTTCTCCTAACAATAAAACTTTGAAAACAGAGACAAAGTCATTAAAAACCTCATAAAAATAGTGGGAGGCCTTGTTCTTTCACAAGGCCTGGTACCAAAAGGTTACTGGGTTGAATTCCCAGCTTACCTTCTTGGACAGAAACAGTATTGGAAACTAACAGCAATGCGCTATCACAAAAACCAAGTAGGATGACATATAAAATTTCTACTCCTTTTTGAAGCTTGACAATTGGGAACAGATTTCATGGGAAATTAGCTTCCACCAATCAAAAATGGCTTGTTCATTGACTGTGAAATAAAAAATATAAAGAACCATGCGGGAAATAGTTGATGTGGATTCTTGCAAGCTTGTGATATCTTCAGGAACTGCCATCGGGTCTTCCTGGAACTCGGGCAAGAGGTCCAACCCATTATTATTCTTTCTTAGGAACTACTTGGAGTCTTATCCTCTTAACATCAATGTTGGCTCCAACAATCTTAACATTTGGCGGAAGACCTGAGGTGAAAAAGAAACAGAAGAGTGGTTCTGCAATGGAATAATTCTTTGGCCTAAAATATATTTATCGGCGCACCAAGAGACCAGCTCCTTACAGTCAAAAAATTCAGGGACACAGCCTGCACGAGAAATCCCAGAGCTTCAAATTATTTGTTCTTGGTGGAAGGGGATGAGTAGTAATAATATGCCCTGGACCATTGGAATTTCTAGTTATCACGACTAAAGATGTTCACTGTATCTCCACAGAACTGTTGTCGAGCTAGTGCTATAATTTTATGAGAAAGTCAGTTTGCTCCAGACGATGGTTGAAATGAACAGTTGGAGGGGATAATATAACCATCCGCAAATGTTGGTTCAATGCTTGTGAATGGGAAAGCTCCTCGATCCTTTCACTCATTAATGACAATTTCTATGGGTGCTGCATGATGAGTTGTTAGAAGTAAAGCTTACTTATTGCATACTTAGAAGTGAAAAGGTGGCGGGTACGATGAAGAGAAATTAAGTATTAGATGTTTTGTGAATGGGCTAACCCAACGACGTGCGAACAACATTCCATGATTTTGAAATTAACACTCGAAAGGGATAATATAATCCTCCACAAAACTTGGTTTAATGCATATTAATGGGAGATATCCTCAAGCCTTTCGCTCATCAATGACAATCTATATGGTTCCTGCATGATGAGTTGTTAGCATTAAATCTTACTAATTGCATATTTAGAAATAATACCTTATATGGTTTTATAAACAATATTTTATTATAAACAAGTGGAAAGGTGACGGAGACAGGGAAGAGAAAGTAAGGAATCGCCAAGTATGAAAAGCGGTCGGATGGGCTTCAAAATAGGGTTACAGGGGATACTTAGGAGAGGTGAGTGTCCGAGGGTCAAATTTCATGTCTCAGAATTTTTTACTGCAAAACGCGCAAAATAGAAGGGGGCATGATGGGGCAGCTCAACGGTCGGTTTTTATATTTGCAGAATTCCGGGAAAGTGGCTAAGTATGGAATAGGGAAACAGTCGGTTGGACTTGTTTTCAGAATTAAGGATTGAATATTTCATGAACGGGCCAACCCGACGACGCACGAACGACATTCCATGATGTTTGAAATTAACACTCGAAAGGGATAATATAACCCTCTGGAAATCTTGGTTTAATGCGTATTAATGGGAGATCTCCTCAAATCTTGGTTTAGCATTAAGATTATGTTTTTATAAACAATCTTTTTTATTATAAATAAGACTCTTTTATATATACATAAGTATGAACAACAGTCGGATGGTCTTGAAAGTAGGGTTGCAAGGGATACAGAGGAGAGGTGAGTGCCCGACAGTCAAATTATATGTCTTTATAATATGTGTGTGTGTGTGTGTGTGTGTGTGTGTTTATAAACAATTTTTTATTATAAACAAGTGCGAAGGTGACGGGGACGGGGAAGAGCAAGTAAGGAATGGCCAAGTATGAAAAGCAGTCGGACGAGCTTCAAAATAGAGTTATAGTGGATTCTTAGGAGAGGTGAGGGCCCGACGATCAAATTGTATGTCTCAGAAATTTTGACTGCAAAAGGCGTAAAAGGGAAAAGTGCATGATGGGGCAGTCCAGCGGTCGGTTTGTATATTTGC
>ML784656.1:226418-252779 GCA_009831015.1 Picea engelmannii | reverse complement strand
TGGGGTGTAAATACTTCATGGGGTATAAACATGGCTGAAAGCAAGGACCTCTGAATCAGGAAAATAATTAGGCTCCACAACCAACATAAGTAAAATTATTGTACTGTCGACTTCACCGCAACTACAACAACGACACATTTGAATTTTAATGTCCTATAGTTGATATGATAGTTCCATTGGACTTCACATAGTATATATCGTTTTATTTCAAAATATTCCTAGAGATGAATTTTGCTAAGTTCATCGATCAAAGAAAATTGCTAAAATGAGCCACATACTACATTTGAGTCAGAGAGATTATATTAAAAGGCAAATAATGTCTTGTATATTCTTTAATATCATAGAAAAACTAACAAGATCCTGAATGTATCATTAATTTTCCAGAATGAAGCATACAACCAAGAGCCAAGTAAACACCAAATGTATTGAAAGTCGAGGCACAAGGCAACGCATGAACACAGAAGGTGCCAAGTGAGATCCCACAAGGGTCCATAAAGTAGTACGCATCGACCTATGCATCAAAAAATTTGATATATATATAAAAAAAAAACATGTGGCATTGTTTTTCTCTTACATCTGGTATATGTTCCCATGAGAAAATAATCGGGTCCATGAGATATGAAAAAAAACTCTGTCAAACACAAGACAACACAAAACCAGCGGAGCTTCGCCATTGTATCCTAGCTATAACCAAACCCCAAAATGGGGAACAAGAAACTTGGCGATTAGTATTTTATCATGAAGCAAGATCAATATGGACATTTGCTTCTGATAGTGCCATGTTCTAACACTACCAGTTTTAACAATGCCAAATTTCCAATATTATGGGAAGTGCCTGATGGTTCTGCCCAGAGGATCAAGCCATTTCGACAGTTCAAAGGATGGGCATGAGTTATTCACAGTTGGATAATTTGTATGGGGTTTGTCCTCATGCTTTCCATTTTTGGACTAACAGTCTTATGTGCTTGTACATCAGCAATAAATGCACCTGCCTGTATGAATTTCAATGCCCAAACTTCCCAATCTCTATAGCGAGCTCTGAAGATCTCAAGCTCATGCTTCAATTCATGTTGAGCCGTTTTTTTTCAATTAGGGCATCAAAAAAGTGCACATACCATACCATAAATGTATAGTTTGAGATCATCTTCTTTTTTATTTGAGTACCCAAAAAATGCAGAAATCCTGCCATGGCTATATAGTTGGAAAACATTTTTCCAATTTGGGCACCCAAAAAGGTGCAGACTCCTCCAACAAATCCACACCCAACCACCATTTTTTTTCATTTGGAAACCCCAACAAATATGCAAAATTCTTACTACGAGATGCAAAAAAACATGAAAATAACAACAACGATTTGATTTGTAGTTAGATTCTCCTTGTTTTTTCAAGTGCACAAAAAGAGACAAAATCTCTGGAAATAAAATTTTACAGCCATAGATGTAAACTCCGAAGAACTCGAGTCCGATGAACATTCATATGGGTATTGAAGAAAAATTACAGACACACGTGAGATTTTTTCGTTTCCTACCAAAGCTTGATATGATTATTATTTTATTTTATTTTTCTATCAAACGATATGGAATATTGCATTGTCCTCATTTAAGGTAAATTTGCTATGTATCTGAAAGTCGCGCAACATGTAGACATTGTTTGCCTTTTTCTTTAGGTATACTTCATATGGCAATTCTGCTAACCCATGAAGCACATCTTGTAACAGAGGTTGTCTAATTGTACAATATATGATTGTGTTTCCCATGATTCGAATGGCAGCATTGAGGAAATGTCTATATATGTAAGGGCATTTTTTACTGCACCATAGACAATCAATTGTAGCATCATTTATGAAAGAAAAAAGCAGAAGCAAAAGAGTTGCATTTGGCACATACAGGCTCGAAGGGGGTCGAGTACACATTCGCTGCAACCAAAACACCCTCGACCTGGGCACATGAGCACAGTAGTTAATATATTGAACAATATAATATACAACTGCACAACAACAACAACAAAAAAAACTGCAGAAAATTGGTGAAGGCAATTTGTATGAGCAAAGTGCGGATAAAATTGTAGATGTATACGCACAACAGTTGTAGAGCTAGTTAGTTTCTTGAGATCCTGTACTATGTTTGTTCGCAATTCTGTTACAAATGTTGGTTGGGTTGTGCGAAAGATACTTTCTTTAACATCTCTTTTCTTTGTTATATTTTTGAAGAGCATAAGTGGAAATTTCCCTTTATGCAATTGTTGTTCCATTGAAGAAAACAAATTTGAATATGTGTCAAACAATTGCAGCAGCAACATGGAACAGTGCAATAGTTGTGTAACATAACCAAGATACATGGACATGTGAAAGTAAGGGACAAAATTGGATATGGAGAATGGTATCATTGCCTTGTCGTTGTCCGACTCTCCATCTTTTATATGGAGAATGTGTTGCGAGCCAAGTTTTCTCGCAAGTGTGACAACTGCACCAATGGTTTCGATTGGGTAAGTATCATTGCTCTGTGCAAGTTGGATGATAGTTGTGTCCGGGACGAAATGATATTCTAAACAAATAGCGGGAATTTTTTCCACAAGACTTGTTTCGTTGAGCGATATAATCCAATCACAATCACCACGGTCATATATTGTTTTGGGCAATATATTAAAATTTGTAATGGAGATCCCATTACCTGGCAATATATTTTCTACATGTTTCTGGACAAGTTGTGTGGGAATAGTCAGTGTGACTGTCATCAGGGCCTCATTGTCTGTCATGTCAGCACGCATAATGGATCTAGTTTTTTTTTCCTTGTCCAAGTAGGTGCTATAGACAACCATTATGTCCTCGACGAATCAGTTGTTCAAGCCCTCTATTGGTAGTATTTTGGGTGTTATAAGTTTAGACCTGGTGACATTTTTTTAACAGGAAAAGTAATGTAAATGGTAGTCTGCATTATTTTTTTCTTTTTTGTTTCCTAGCATAAATGTACAAGTAGACGCACAACTTGGATGAAGTATGGAGCTAGAGTTTTGCAACCAGACCTCTTAGTCTGCGAAACTTGCGCTATGTTTGACGTCTCACTTGCGCTCGTTGATAGTTCTTGTGAACTGTAAAGTATGTGTTGCAGATGACATCAACATATTCACCATGGCATAGATGAATAAATAATTGAGGATATTTGTTTGGTGAACATATGAGGAACACAATGTATGCATCTTTACCTTTGGTCTTGTCGGTCTGTTGATGTTTGCGATGATTGATTGCTCATGGCCATGACAGTAGTCCAACTTTTTCTGATGCAAGCATGTGTAGATGAACATCAGAAGGACTAAATAAGCATATGCATTGTATATTGTCCATAATTGTTCTGAATGTCACATACAAGGTCGAAGGAGATGGAATATGAAATAGGGTGTTAAGGGATACTCAGGAAACATGAGGACCTAACGGTCAAATTGTATGCCTCAGATTTTTTTACTGCAAAAATGTGTAACAGGAAATAAGGCATTATGGGGGGGTACGATGGCCAATTTGTATATCATGGAACCTCTGAAGCTAGAGGTGCAATATTGAACCCACCAGCCCGGGAACCTGTGATTGAAAAAGTGGCTAAGTATGGAATGAGGAAATTGTCAGTCGGAGTCGTGATATAGAAGCATGAGTATAAATGTGAACCTGTGAGTCCTCCAACCCACGCACCTAGACATTTTCGAAAAGACAACTAAGCAAAGCAACCATATAGCGAAAGTAGACGAGAAAAACGAAGGGGAATTTGGTTAAGTATAGAAGAGGGGGAAAAAAGGGATAATAGAAAGTGGGAAAATTAGAAATGGGGAGGGCAATGTTTGGAAACAGGAAGTCTCAACAAGGGCCCATTGCTGCCAAATCATCGTTTTCTAGTCCAATATTATATGCACCCACCCGTTTTGTATGTTTAATTTACTAGAATAGTTGATGTACCTTTTCGAAGATTGTATCACAACCCCCTCTATTGTGGTATATAAGAATTCATCTTCCTGTCCAACCAATATGTTTCTTTCAATGTAGCAATGTTGAACATACAGTGGACATGAAGGTAAGTTAGTATGCAGAAAGGCATGTAAAAGAAAGAAATATGGTTCTATTTATTTCAATGTAGCAACAAAGAGAATACAATTCACACGAGGATAAGTTACTATCTAGAAAGATACATAGTATCTAGATACAGTAAAATAGGTGCAAAGCAGTAGAACAAATACACAGACAATAAATGAAATATTAAACATTGGAATATGAAATAAGAGTAGAGGCATGCACCTTTGTAACTTCTCCTCTACATTCGCGACAAAGATTCAGTTTGTTTAAATGTAACTTCTCTAGCCACTCAGTTTGTTTAAATGTAGAAATGCAGAAAAAATACAATGGACTTGAAGGAAGTTGGTATGCAGGAAGACATGTAAAAAAAAAAAAACCAGAGTTCGATTTATTTCAATGTAGTGGCACAGAAAATACAAAGGACATGGAGATAAGTTGTTATGTAGGAAGGTACGCAATATCTACATACAATAAATTAGGTCAACACATATATAGACAATAAATGAAATACAAAACAATGGAATATGAAATAACAGTACAAGCATGTACCTTTGTATCTCCTCTTCCACAACTACGGTAAAGACTCCTTCGTTTTCTCTGGCTATTTTGTTTGTTTGAATGTGGGAACGTACAAAATACAATGAACATGAATGGAAGTTGGTATGCAGGGGAGAACAAGTAATATGCACATACACTAAATGAGAATCAATGAATAGAAACATGAACCTTTGCTTTTCTCCATCCATGGTTGTAATTATATAATTTTTTTCCAGCCCAAAATATATTACAAGCCATAAAATATTAAGAAAGTGCATGGCGATAGCTGAATGATTTTGGTTTTCTGCAACAAATTATCTAGATATGCTTTGAGACATGGAAATATAATTTTGCAGTATCTTTGGTGTACATTTCATATTTCAAGTACAAGACAAATTGTATCGTGGTCACACTAGTATGTGTACAAGATAAAGAGGATGTATTGTGATATGGGCACATTTCACCATATATGGTTAATAAGTGTGTTTTGCACATGTTTTATCTTAACAAAAAGACGTCCAAATATTTGTTATGCCACTATTTTGTATCATGTCAACACTGAAGTATCCTAGAATGATAATGGTTCCGTCCAAATGTAAATGGTGTGATGCATTTGAGAACACATTCATTATGCTAGCAATGTTGCACGCCAAACAACATAGAAACTGAATACTGCATTTTGCAATCCACGGAACACCACTCTTGCTAGCACCATCTCAATATCCTTTTCTTCTACAAGCACATTTTAAAAAGACATGTAGGTATGGTCCAGAGCTAGGAAAAAGAATTGGAGAAAAATTTAAGAGCAGGACAGGCGCCAGATGTCGACTTCACTAGACATGACAAACGACAGAACCGCAGGTCCACTTGCGGGTACAAGACCTGAACACGGCAAAGTGAAAAAAAAAAAATAGCTTCAACTGCCGGCACAGGAACCCAACCCTGCAAAGCTGAAGTAAACAAAAGAAAACAACAAGAAACAAACTAGGGAGCAAGCACTAATAGGCCCAACTGCAGCCCCAGGACCTCAAACTCGCAAACTTGAGCCAAACAACAACAAGCAGCAACTGACAAACCAATGAACCAGCGAACAAGCAACAACCACTGAACCAATAAACAACATATGTATCTCCAACGATTGCCTAACTGCAGCCCAAGAACAGAAGGAACCAAAAACATATGACGAGCATGTCAGTAGAAATAATCAAACATTCTTACTTGCAAACTACAAATAGTGAACAACAAAGAACGAATAGAAAATGAAATTATGGCATCAAAACTTACTTTGGAACGATGAACGACAGAAGCACAAGTCAAATTGTGGGTGCAGCACTTGGACCCCACAAAGTAAAAAAAAATAGCTCTAACTACAAATGCAGGACCCCAACCCTGCAAAGTTGAAGTAAACAAAATTAAGCAACAAGCACCAACAGGTCCAACCGCAAGCGCAGGTCCTCAACCTTGCAAAGTTGAACCAAACAACAATAAGCAGCAACTAATGAACTAGCGAACAAGAAGCACCCACCGAACCAGCACCCACCGAACCAATAAACAATGTATGTATCTTCAACGATGACCAAAATGCATTCCAAGCATAGAAGAAGTATGAAACATACAATGGCTATGCAACTGGCGATGGACAACAATATTGTCCAAATTCACTGCAACATTGTATGGAAAAAATCGAGGAAAAATGTACTCTGAGAAGCCTATTTAGGTAAACATTTAATGATGTCAGGATGTTTAAGGGCCTTGCGGTATGCAAACATTTAAATTGTCATGTCTGTTTCAGGACCTCGCATTATGTAAACATTTACGCTGTAAGGCCTATTCAAGCACCTCAAAAAAAGTGTTAATGCTCTAAACCTTCGGTATGTAAACATTTCAATACAAATAGAAATAATAATAAAAGGACATATTAATATGAAGTCAATGAATTATCGATCGCTATAGTCCCTCTACGCCTTCGGCAGGGACTAATAATAAAAAAAATATTAGAAAACAACGTCCATGCTCAGAATTTTCGGTATGTAAACATTTCAGTAAAAATGTAATAAAAATTAAAAAAGAGCGTCTAAGCTCAAAACTTTGGATATCCAAACATTTTCAACATTGGGAACATCGAAGCTGGCAATAAGACCTCCAATATATTCTCCAATGAGACGATGACATATAAGGTTTTTTTTTATTATATAAAAAAATAATGTTTTTACTTCTATAGTACGAACAATATAGATGATGTGAAAATTTATAGTCAAAGGACATATTAATATGAAGTCAACGAATTATAGATCGCTATAATCCCTCCGCGCCTTCGGCGAGGACTAATAAAATATCTCAAAATGAAAAAAATGAAAAAACATAAAAAGAGAATGCTTCAAAATAATACTATATAAATAAAACTTTATAAAAATATTTGATTCAAATAAAGTGATCCTAAATGAATAAAACTTTATAAAAATATTTGATTCAAATAAAGTGACCCTAAATGAAATCATAAAAAGAAAAGCTTCAAAAGAATACTATTTAAACATCTCTCAATAAAATAAAACAAGTGTTGCATGGCAGCGTAGTCCCTGCCAGGTTGGAATGGGAATAAATGTGACTGAGTGTAGACACGTGGGTAGCAAGTTGAAGTACATGTGGTATACATGTAGAATTTAGTATTCCTAAAATACTTTTATTTGAAATTTATCAAAAATTATTAATGTCTGGTACATCAGTAAAGGTTCCTAGTATCTAAGTTTGATAGTACATGAAATATTTAAAAGGAGCCTAGACAAAAAAAATTAGTGTACAATAGTAATACATTTAAAAGGTTCTTGGACACACAAAATTTAGTATACAATAGAATAGTAGTAACGTTTGTTACATAGGTTCGTGGACAAAAACACAAAAAAATTAGCATTCCCAAATTAGTTTTCTTTAAAAAAGGTTTCCTGGACACAAAAGAAATTGAAATTTATTAAATTATAGGTTCCTGGACACCATAAATTTTACATACCAAATATGTACTTTTGTAAAGTACATATTTACTTTTATACATACCAAATATGTACTTTTATAAAGTATGGGCATGAGATTTTATAGAGCATGCACATAACCCTCATTCCATACTTAGCCACTTTTTGGACCATGGGTTCTCGGGCTGGTGGGCTCAAAATTGGGCCTTTGTTGTTCTGTGCCATACAAATAGCAACCAGAGTTCCGCGATATACAAATTGACAAACGGACTTGCAGACTATTTGAATTTTAAGGGCCTTGTGTTGATGTATTAGCACAATTGGACTTGGCCCTTGAAATTGCAGCGCAGATGTGGCAAGTTGTATGTAGAACAGGTGGTAAGATTGCAAGAAATGACATACTCCCTATATGTGTGAGCAGAAAAAAAGTATTGAACACAATTTTATGACAATTATATAAAAATAAATAAAAAAGCGTGTTACATATTCCTGGAAATTTAAAATATATGTGTGTGTGTGTGTGTCAAATATGATACCTCAAATTTCAATGAGTGATTTATCTCAAATTTAATTTTGAAAATGACGAAGCAGAAAAAGATATGCATCAGAAAAACATATATATAAAAAAAAAAGAATTGAAATAAAATAAACAGAATGTCTTGACATTCAGCATAGTTGAAGATAAAAATCTAGGAGCACATAAATATATAAGGAGACAAAAGAATAGTTTTATTTGGAATATATGAAAAAAGTATAATTTGTTACATATCCCTGAAAATTTAAATGTGTTTGTCATATAGACTGGGATTGGGGTTCTCGCAGACCATGAGAGAAATATGTACAAGAAATAGGACTGTGGAAAGAAGAAGTGGGAGATCGTAGAGTGTAATACCTGAAAAGTAGAAATGGGAAGATATTAGTCTTTGTTTATAGATTTCTATTCAGAAAAGGTGGAATAACTGGATTGATAAACAAAGGACTATCAGTATAGACTTACAACGACGGTACATATAAGTATTTTTGTTATTTGCTTGTTGATGCCTTTTCTTGTTGGTTTTCATCGCCGACTTGCTTGAATAACTGGAATGATAAACAAAGGATTTATAGCGATGTTCCATATAATTATTTTTGTTATTTGCTTGTTGATGCCTTTTCCTGTTGGATTTCATCGGCGACCCGCTTCAAGTTCGTTTCGATGAATTCTTCAATGTAGCTTCTCAAGGGGGCGACGTTGATGTCATTCTGAATTTTAATGCTAAAAAGTTCATTTTCTAATTCACTTAGATCAATAGAAAGATTACAGAGAGCCTGATGAATGTCTCCATTCTGTACCGAATAGCGGACTAGCCAGTTGTCCACGTGCTCTTCATGATATTCAAGAATCCTGCAATTTTTTTCTAAAGACAACGCCTTAAAATTATCGACTTGTTTATCAAATGCTTGCTTGGTTAATGCCAACGTGTTGACGATTAAGATGGGGTCCTGGAAGTCGTTGGTCCTTTCGGCTAAGTCTATTTTGCTGAGATTTGTGAATAATGTTTCTTTCTTTGATATTGCTTGCTCACATGATTGGACAATGAGATACAAGTTCTCCACCTTCTCTTTCCTGCATGAGATACAAGTGAGCCATTTTTTGGAGGGGAGATCATTTTGTCTTCTTGTCTTGTCTGCCATGTTGTTGACATGAAAGGCAAAAGGGATGATCGTGTGCAAATAGAAAGTTTCTTCATTTTTTAAATCTGTCTGCAGAAGTTCGAGCAAGTTATGTGCCCTACTTCCCAGGGAATCCATATTTTGTGATGTTTCCTAGGCCTTAGTAATCAGTTCCATTCTTTTGTTGGTATTTTTCTCCACATATCCTCTACACGATGCGAGGAAGCTAGAGGAACCTTTTATCTTTGTTGCAGGGGTGCAAAGAGTTGCAAGCATGGTTATTGCCAAAGGACTGCCAAGCAATGGCATAGGAAACAAAGCTTCCTCTAATTCCTTGATCCAATTCTTTAGCCTGGCATTCTCGGCCTCAATGACTCCAATGGAATCATGAAGAGAATCTCTGGTTGCCATGTGAATTCCAGAGATTTTGGACGCCTACATATTGGCAAGGTCAAGTTCTAAACAATGTTTTATTTTCTTATTTTTTACATCTCTTTTTTCAATAATTAACTTTTTAGATTCGCTTTCAAAAACAACACTCTGAAATACGAAGGATTCATCTTCGTAAAAAAATTTGGTATCAACTATGTCCATTTGGTAACTATGGTGAATCACATCTCCCGACTGATCAAAGTTGCAGAATATGTTATCTAGATCAGTGTCAAGATCCATGTTTTCACTCTCAATTTCAGGCTCCTCTGCCTCCCCTACAATTCTTTTTCCCTTCTTTTGCATGGGAAGCTTGTGAGAACTATCAATTTTAGGATGAACCTCATCCGTTTGAAGAACTTTGGGTTGCTTTGTTACTGTGGCAGGTCATTAGAGCGATGCTTTGTTACTGTGGTGGTTCTGGTCCTCAGGCCCGAAGATGTTCACTGTATCTCTACAGAACTGTTGTGGAGTTGCTGCTAGTAGTTTATGAAAACGTCGGTTTGCTCCAAACGCTGGTTGAAATGAACAAATGGAGGGGATAATATAACCCCCCGGAAATGTTCGTTCAATGTGTGCGAATGGAAAATATCCTCGAGCTCTTTGCTCATTAATGACAATCTCTATGTGTGTTGTATGGTGAGATGTTAGAAGTAAAGCTTAATTATTGCATACTTAGAAGTGCGAAGGTGGCGGTTACGGCGAAGAACATTTAAGGATTGGAGGCTTCGTGAACGAACCAAGATGACGACGTGTGAATGATATTCCATGGTATTTGAAATTAACACTGGAAATAATGACAAATATTCTCGAGCCTTGCGCCCATCAATGACAATTTACACGATGTTTGCGTGATGAGTTGTTAGCATTAAAGATTTAGAAACAAGACACACACACACACACACACATGTATATATATCGCCCATCAATGACAATTTACATGGTGCTTGCACGATGAGCTGTTAGTATTAAAGATTTAGAAACAAGACGTGTGTGTGTGTGTGTGTGTGTGTGAACATTATTTTTTATTATAGATAGGTGTGAAGGTGACAGAGACAGGGAAGAGCAAGGAAGGAAGGAATGGCCAAGTCTGAAAAGATTTAGAAACAAGACATGTGTGTGTGTGTGTGTGTGAACTTTTTTTTTAATTATAGACAGGTGCGAAGGTGACAGAGACTGGGAAGAGCAAGCAAGGAAGGAATGGCCAAGTCTGAAAAGCGGTCGGACGGGCTTCAAAATAAGTTTACAGGAGATAGTGAGGATAGGTGAGTGTCAATGGTGAAACTGGATGAGTCGAAATTTTTTACTAGAAAACATGTAAAATGTAAGAGGGCATGATGGTGCAGTTCAGCAGACGGTTTGTATATTTCCAGAATTGCGGGAAAGTAGCTAAGTATGGAATAGGGAAATGTCGGTCAGGCTCGTTTTGAACTAGGGTTTGAAGATTTCGTGAACGATCCAACCCAAGGTCCCACGAATGACATTCCAATTCTCAGTAGGCTGCAGAGCAGTGTGATTTTGTGTAGGCTTTGAGGGAGCATAGCGAAGGGAAGCATGTGCAGTTTTTGGATTGCAGGTTCTCCGGTTGACGGGCTCAAAATTAGGCCTCTATTGCTCCATGCCTTACAAATAGTAACCAGAATTACGCGATATACAAATTGAGAAGCGGACTTGTGAGCTCAATATTGCACTTCTACTATTCTGTGTCCTCCAAACAGCACTCAGAGTTCCACGATATACAAATTCACAGACTGCGGGGTTGGCGGGCCCAGGATTGTGATTGTTTACGGATCGAAGTTCCGCAATATACAAGTTTTGATATTGTACAATTTAATTAGTTGGCTGGACATTGCACTTGTATTGGTCTGTGTCCTCCAAACACCCCTTAGAGTTCTGCGATATGCAAATTGACAGGCGGACTTCCATACTTAGACAGTTTTTGGATCGTGGGTTCTCGGGCTGGTGTGCTCAAAATTGGGCCTCTATTGTTATGTGTCCTACAAATAGCAGGCAGAGTTTCGCGATATACAAATTGACAGATGAACTCTGGGACTGACAGGCTGAACATTGTGATTGTCTACATGTATAACATATAACATATATGTTATATATCTAACATTATCTAAAAATATTATTTTCAAGTACTAAAATATGAAAATTAAATATTGATATTGTACAATTTAATTAAACAAAATTATCAAATGAGTCGCAAGCTTCGAGTCCGGGTCCAATTGTAGATCACTGAAGTTTCGGGCGCATGATGTATACCACGCACACGGGGCATGAGAGTTGGATGGCGCTGACAAAGGAACACACGGCCATAAAATTTGCAAACTATGAAAACGAATGGCGGTCGGTTGGACTCGTGATGTAGAGATATAGATGGACATGAAAGTTGCCACTCCGTCGTCTGGGAACCCCCGCCCATAAACATGGATTACCCAAGTTTTGGATGCAAGATGTACACTCGGAACACAGGGAATGAGAGTTCGATAAGGTGTAGCTAGCAACCCGTGGCCATAAAACTGGCTAAGGAAACGAAAGCGCTCGGTCAGACTCTTGGTGTATATTTCATAATTCATGTGCAACACCAACTATGTGGTGACCAGACCACTATGTGTATAAATCAGGGAAAACTAAATATGCACCTTTATAAAGTATGTACGGATCAACACTTTTTCGATCGTGGGTTCTCAGGCTGGCAGGCTCAAAATTGGGCCTCTATTGTTCTGTGTCCTACAAATAGCACCCATAGTTCCGCGATATACAAATTGATAGACGGACTCCAGGACTGGCAGGTTCAAGATTACGATTGTCTACATGTATAACATACAAGATATATGCTATATAGCTAACATTATCTAAAAACATTATTTTCAAGTACTAAATTATTAATATTAAATATTGATATTCTACACATTAATTAAACAAAGTTATCAAATGAGTCGTAAACTTCGAGTCTGGGTCCAATTGTAGATCACCGAAGTTTCGGGCGTGAAATGTATACCACACACACGGGGCATGAGAGTTGGATGGAGCCCACAAAGGATCTCGCGCCCATAAAATTCGCGAACTATGAAAACGAATGGCGGTCGGTTGGACTCGTGATGTAGAGATATAGATGGACATGCAATCTGACACACCATCGTCTGGGAACTGCGAGCATAGACATGGATTACCCAAATTTTGGATGCAAGATGTACACTCGGAACATGGGGAATAAGAGTTCGATAACGCGTAGTGGGGAACCCACAGGCATAAAATTGGCTAAGGAAATGAAAGCGCTCGATCGGACTCCTAGTGCATATTTCATAATTCATGTGCAACACCAATTGTGTCGTGACTAGACCAGTATGTGTACAAAGCAGGGAAAACTAAATATGTACCTTTATAAAGTATGGGAATGAGATTTTATAGAGCATGTATGGATATCACATTCCATACTTGGCCACTTTGTGGATCACGGGTTCTCGGGCTGGCGGGCTAAAAAATAGGCCTCTATTGTTTTGTGTCCTACAAATGGTACCGAGAGTTCAACGATATACAAATTAACAGGCAGACTTGCGGGTTGGCTGAGATTTTATAGAGCATGTACACTTTTTGGATCGCGGGTTCTCGGGCCAATGGGCTAAAAAACGGGCCTCTATTGTTCTGTGCATTACAAATAGCACCCATAATTCAGTGATATACAAATTTTCAAGCAGACTTGCGGGTTGGCTGGCTCAACATTGTACTTCTATTGAGTTTCGCGATATATAAATTGACAGAGGGATTCCAACGCTGACGGGATTCGAGAAAGTAGCAATACATACTAAATATGTACTTTTATAAACTATGGACATGAAATTTTAGAGATCATGTACAGATCCCTTATTCCATACTTAGCCACTTTTTTGGATCGCAGACTTGCGGGCTGGCTGGCTCAACATTGCACTTCTATTGTCTTGTATCCTCCAAACAACGTTCAAAGTTCTGTGATATAAAAATCCACAGATGGACTCCAGGACTGGCGGGCTCAAGATTGAATATGTATTACATATTACATGTAATATGTATGGTAGGTTATCGGGCCGACGAGCTCTAAATATCCACTTTTTGGATTGCGGGTTCTCAGGCTAGCGGACTCAAAATTGGGCCTATATTGTTCTGTGTGCTGCCAACAACACCCATAGTTATGCGATATACAAATTGAGAAGCGGATTTGTAGGCTGGCTAGCTCAACATTGCACTTCTATTGGTATGTGTCCTCCAATCAACACTCAGAGTTCTGCGATATACAAATTGACAGACGGACTCCACGACTGGTGGGCTCAAAATTGAATATGTATTACACATTACATGTAATATGTAATACACATTACATGTAATATGTACAATATGAAATGGGCAAGTAGACGGTCAGGCTGGCGATATAAAAGTAAGTGGAAATCTGAACACGTGTATCTGCCAGTTCTGGACCTAGAAATTTTCCGAGAAACGAGTAATCCATACTAAATATGTACTTTTATAAAGTATGGATATCAGATTTTATAGAGCATATACGGATCCCTCATTCCATACTTAGCCACTTTTTGGATCATGGGTTCTCAGTCTGGCGGGCTGAAAATTGGGCCTCTATTGTTTCGTGTCCTACAAATAGCACCCAGAGTTCCGCAATATACAAACTGACATGCGGACTTCGGGCTGGCTCACTCAACATTGCACTTCTATTGTTCTGTGTCCTCCACGCAGCATTGAGAGTTCCATGATATACAAATTGAGAGACGGAGTCCAGTACTGGTGGGTTCAAGATTGTCATTGTCTACATGTATAACATATAACATATATGTTATATAGCTAACATTGTCTAAAAACATTATTTTAAAGTACTAAATTATTAATAATAAATATTGATATTGTACAATTTAATTAAAGAAAATTAGAAAATGAGTCGCAAGCTTCAAGTTTGAGTCCAATTGTAGATCATCGAAGTTTTGGGCGCAAGATGTATACCGTGCACACGGGGCATGAGAGCTAGATGGCGCCCATAAAGGACCCCGTGGCCATAAAATTCACGAACTATGAAAACGAACAACGTTCAGTTGGACTTGTGATGTAGAGATATAGATGGACATGAAATATGCCACTTCGTCGTCTGGGAACCGACGAGCATAGACATGGATTACCAAGTTTTGGATGCAAGATATACACTCGGAACACGAGGAATGAGAGTTCGATAATGCGTAGCAGGGAACCAGCGGGCATAAAATTGGCTAAGGAAATGAAAGGGCTCAGTCAGACTCGTAGTGCATATTTCATAATTCATGTGCAACACCAACTGTGTGGTGACCAGACCAATATCTGTACAAACCAAGCAAAACTAAATATGTACCTTTATAAAGTATAGACATGAGATTTTATAGAGCATGTACGGATATCGTATTCCATACTTGGCCACTTTGTGGATCCCGGGTTCTCAGGCTGGCAGATTCAAAAAATAGGCCTCTATTGTTATGTGTCCTACAAATAGCACCCAGAGTTTCGCGATATACAAATTGACAAGCGGACTTGCGGGGTGGCTGAGATTTTATAGAGCATGTATAGTTTTTAGATCGCAGGTTCTTAGGATGGCGGGCTAAAAAATCGGCCTCTATTGTTTTGTGCCTTACAAATAGCACCCACAATTCTGTGATATACAAATTGACAAGCGGACTTGCGAGTTGGTTGGCTCAACATTGTAGTTATAATGATTTTCGCGATATACAAATTGAAAAATGGACTCCAGGGCTGGCGAGCTCCCAGAAACGAGCAATGCATACTAAATATGTACAGATCCCTCACTCCATACTTAGCCACTTTTTTGGATCGCGGACTTGCGGGCTGTAAATTGGGACTCTAATGTTCCGTGTCTTGCAAATAGCACCCAAAGTTGCATGATATACAAATTGACAAGTGGACTTGCGGGTTGATTGGCTCAACATTGCACTTCTATTGGATCGCGGACTTGCGAGCTCTAAATTGGGCCTCTAATGTTCCGTGTCCTGCAAATAGCACCCAGAGTTCCGCGATATACAAATTAACAAGCGGACTTGCGGGTTGGCTGGCTCAACATTGTACTTCTATTGAGTTTTACGATATACTAATTGGCAAAAGGACTCTAGGGCTGGTGGGCTCCGAGAAATGAGCAATACATACTAAATATGTACTTTTATAAAGTATGGACATGACATGTTATAAAGCATGTACAGATCCCTTATTCCATACTTAGCCACTTTTTTGGATCACAGACTTGCGAGCTCTAAATTGGACCTCTAATGTTCCGTGTCCTGCAAATAGTAGCCAGAGTTTCACGATATCCAAATTGACAAGCAGACTTGTGGGCTAGTTGGCTCAACATTGCACTTCTATTGTTCTCTGTCCTCCAAACAACATTCGAAGTTCTGTGATATACAAATTGACAGACGGACTCCAGGACTAGTGAGCTCAAGATTGAATATGTATTACACACACGAAGACAAGTGAATGTAGAGGAAGATATGGATTGTCGAAGGAGGCACAAAAACACACACACACACACACAACTACAAACCAGTTCAACAAATACATACAGAGTAAACGAAAAACTATTTAATATGGAACACTGGCAAAAAAAAATGCACCTTTGCATGGATTCCTCTACATCTCTGGTTAGGAGTTCTTTGCGGCGTCTAGTTTTCTTGTTTGTTTCTATGAACAAAAGGGATATGAACATAAGTTAACATGTAAAGAAAAAGGCAAGTACTATGTACATATACTAAAAAAAATAGAATAAGATGAATAGAGTAACAGATAGTTTTTAGAAGGATGTACCTTTTTTTTTTTTTGCATAATGTATATTTTATAATTCAAGTACAACACCAACTATATGGTGACCAGACCAGTATGTGTACAAATCAGGGAAAACTAATAAGCTGGATAATTTGGTTTTGTTTTTTTTTGCAACAAGCTATACAGATATGCTTTGAAACATAGAAATATGACTTCACAATATGTTTGATGTATATCTCATAATTCAAGTGCAATACCAATTGTATCGTGATCAGACCAATATGTGTCTAAGATAAACATGTTGTATTGAGGAATGGGCACATTCGACCACACATGGTCAATAAGTGTGTTTTGCATATGGCTTGTGTTGTTCAAAAGAAAGCGAACATTGTATTTGCACATGTAGTTTTCCAATTCTTTTGTTCTACGATTATGTTGTAGCATGTCAATATTGAAGTCTCTTACAAGCACAATGGGTCCGTTCAGATCGAAATGTCCCAATGCATTGGAAATAACATCTACTATGTTGGATAATGTTGCATGGAGAGCAACATACAGATTCAGTGTTGCAACTTTTGTTTCATGGAAAAAAAAAATTGCAAGCACCACCTTAACATTCTTTTCTTCGATATGAATATGGTCCAAAATCAGTACATGTTTTTTCACCAATATCATCACCCCATGTGTAATGTAACTTGATATGCAATTGTGATTTGGGAATTGTTTGTTCTGCATGCATAATGCCATGTATGTTTCCTGCAAGCACAGAATATATCATAGTCATTAAGTATATCATCCATGTGTGCATTTAAGTTGCGAGTGTTAAGCGAGGGAATTGATACAAATGAATTTGTTTGTATGAATTGGTAATCATAGTGCAATTGCCATTTTGCGGTGGTCTTGAGTCGTTCCATTTCAATATCAATTTTTTGTTTGACTTTGAAGTTATCTTTTGTAAGAGGACTTAGTAAATACAAGGAGTCTATGATTCTGACACAGGACAATGTTGTGTATACAAGTCCATGTATCCAAATTCCAACAGGCTGAAATGCAACATTATCAAGTGTTATTCCTTGCGATCTGTAGACTGTACATGCACATGCAAGTTTAATCGAAAATTGTTTTCGAATCTTTAGTCGGCATGTATTTGTTGATGTCGATACTAGCTTTGATATTCGCAAAATAGGTGTCCAATCGCTTCCAGTGTTTGAATTATATAGATAAGACAACTTGCTTGCTTGTTGCTTGCCTATATGCGGTTCATGGAACTTAATCTAAAGGACATCAAGTTTTTTTGTTTTCATGTAGCCTTTGAGTATTCCATCTACACCATTGACCAAGCCATACTGTGAATCATAGTTACAGGCATATATTTCAACCAACATTTCTAATTTGAGGACAAGCTACAAAGGTAAAGTGGTTGTATGTTCATGACGTGGCACATTTCCATGGTTGTCTTCTTCCAGGTCAATTGAATTGATAATGATATCATCGTCAGGCATGAGCAATAGCATGTGGTTTTTATGCATTGCAACATCCTTATTTGTGTAGAACAAGTAAGGGAACGTTGGGTCTATTGGTGCAGGCCGCAAGCACCTCGAATTAATATATGTTAAGTCATCATATGTTTGGTTGTTTGTTGCATTATATTCAAAATTGCAATGAATGTTTCATCTGTCTGGCGCATTGTAGTATGCAATTCAAAGCATTTAATATTGTCTCTCTAGAAGTCATGTGTCATTGTTTCCATGCTAACGGTAGGTTGTTCAAATATCAAAGAATCTTGGATGGGTTGTGCCTGGTAAAGATCCCCACATAATATCATGTCAATGTTTCCAAAGTATTTCGTGTGCACATGATTTATGCTTCTTAGTCGGTCGTTAATGGAATACAAGAACCGACTTCCAATCAAATATGCTTCATCTATAAAGACAAGTTGGAGTTCCTCATAAAGCTTAGACAATGTATCCAACATTTCCTTGCTAAGTGGAAGAAACTGTGACTTGTTAAAAGGCATTAAAAATGCAGAGTGGACTGTTGTTCCAGCTGCATTATATGCAGCTTTTCCTGTGTATGCAACTATTAGGCCCTTTGGTTTCATAGGATTAGAGGAATTGTTTGAATCATAGATTCGTATAAGCATTTGGAACAGTGCTTTCGTTGTGAATGTCTTGATTGTTCCTGCTCCACCTGTAAGGAACAAGTGTAGAGGAGTGTCCATGTTCAAGTGTTTTTTAAGAGCAATGTCCTTTAGAATTGTTTGTTGTTCTCGATTCAATAAACGTCTTATTTTGTGGTATTCATTATTTTCGATTAGGAAAGGATGTTTTGTGACTTGAAAACCAAGATTGATACATTTTTCACTTCCACCTGCTAGAGGATGAGGCAAATCCGCTTGTAAGTCATAAGAATCGCAAGGAGTTCTAGTTGTTTTTCGATTTGTGAATGTCTCATCGGGATTGTTAGGGTTTTCTAGCTCATTAACTACAATTTCTAGATCACCCCATGTTGGATTAACATTGTAGGTAAAACTAGCTTCAATGATGTGCACTATAGTCCCAGAGGCAACATACACAACCTCCCATGCAGAGAAGTTATGTTTTAATGTCTCTTCGTTTTCATCGAACGGAACGTATAGCAACAGTTTTTCTCTACAATAGTTTTCATAGTCAGAATGTTTATTGTATTTGACAAACCGTATCATAGAGGTTTTTTTTCTTTTTGATATGGGTGCACCATTTTTTTTGTAATGTGATACGAATTCTGCTAAGCAGATATGCCTAATAGGAGATGGACGTCGGAGGTGATAATCAACAATAGAGTGACATAACACATCTTCTGAATTGTCGGGCTCTTGTTCTAGCAAAACCGGTGGTTTAAGCACAAATGTGCGTTTCTCGAGTGGATATGTGTTTATGAAGACACATTTTCTTGAACTACAAGTGAGGGGCAGGGAAAGTGCAATGTGAACTGCTTGCTGAGCAGACATTTGTTGAAGATTAAGTAAAGTATTTCCAAGTGTTTGTATCATTTGTATGGCATCAATATGACTTCTTTCATGTTCTTTGTGTATTCTTCTCAATGCACTTGTCATAGAATGTCTTGCTTGTTCCTGTTCCACCTGTAAGGAACAAGTGTAGAGGAGTGTCCATGTTCAAGTGTTTTTTAAGAGCAATGTCCTTTAGAATTTTTTGTTGTTCTCGATTCAATAAACGTCTTATTTTGTGGTATGCATTATTTTCAATTAGGAAAGGATGTTTTGTGACTTGAAAACCAAGATTGATACATTTTTCACTTCCACCTGCTGGAGGATGAGGCAAATCCGCTTGTAAGTCATAAGAATCGCAAGGAGTTCTGGTTGTTTTTCGATTTGTGAATGTCTCATCAGGATTGTTAGGGTTTTCTAGCTCATTAACTGCAATTTCTAGATCACCGCATGTTGGATTAACATTGTAGGTAAAACTAGCTTCAATGATGTGCACTATAGTCTCAGAGGCAACATACGCAACCTCCCATGCAGAGAAGTTTTGTTTTAATGTCTCTTCGTTTTCATCAAACAGAACGTATAGCAGCAATTTTTCTCTACAATAGTTTTCATGGTCAGAATGTTTATTGTATTTGACAAACCGTATCATAGAGGTTTTTTTTCTTTTTGATATGGGTGCACCATTTTTTTTGTAATGTGATACGAATTCTGCTAAGCAGATATGCCTAATAGGAGATGGATGTTGAAGGTGATAATCAACAATAGAGCGACATAGCACATCTTCTGAATTGTCAGGCTCTTGTTCTAGCAAAACTGGTGGTTTAAGCAAAAATGTGCGTTTCTCGAGAGGATATGTGTTTATGAAGACACATTTTCTTGAACTACAAGTGAGGGGCAGGGAAAGTGCAATGTGAACTGCTTGCTGAGTAGACATTTGTTGAAGATTAAGTAAATTATTTCCAAGTGTGTGTATCATTTGTATGGCATCAATATGACTTCTTTCATGTTCTTTGTGTATTCTTCTCAATGCACTTGTCATAGATTTGTCAACCTTTGTCATATACGAGGTACAGTACGATGTTGCAGCATATGCATTGAGAAAATACTGCACATATGTATTTGCTTTCCACATAACTGGCATGTCCTTGGAGAAACTATTGTTCCAAATATGGGAAAGTTTTCGTTTAAGGAAAACGGTTGGTTGTTTAAGCGTACATTGTATGGCTTGGATGCACTCATCTTCTGATAGATTTAGCTCTGTCAAGAAGGCATCGAAGCTCATCAGCTCATCAAATTCTCCTTGTTCTAGAAATGCAAACAAGGATTTAGATTTCTCAACAACAACATTATCCTCTAAACTAAGTGGCTCTATTATTCTTGTAGCTCTCATTGGCGACACGAGAAAGTTGTATCTGCAATGCGAGTTTTTTCGTTTTCTACAACTTCTTGTATGGTAATGTCTATGAACTTTGGCAAGTTCTGGATCCAAATGATCTGTGTTGCATGTTATGTATTTCTCCACAAATTGTTCGATCTCTGAATTGTTGTCAGCTCCATAGACTGGTGCACCCTCTATCCAAAACAATGCGTGGTCATGTTCATTTCCCCTATTATGGAATTCAGTCACAAAAAAGTAGTCTGATATTTTTCCAAAAAACGTTTCATGATGGCATATCAATTGTCTCAAAGCATTTATTCTATGTCTATAGTAGTGAGTACATGTCACTGGGTCTTTTCTTATGAGGTAGTCAATGTCATTATTTTCCATTGTATCGATTTGTTTTTTATGTTTCATGTTCCTATGCAGCTCAGATACGGCAGCTACCAATGGATCCCAACAATGCTCTACACTTGTAAATGTGATGAAAAATGTTGGCATGCCCAATTGCCGGATCATTGCAAAAATCGTTTTTTTGTTTTGTTGCAAATAGTTAGGAGAGGTGCGAATGTTTTTGAAATCTATGTATCCAATATCAGATTTCAGAGTTTTTTCTAAGTTTACTTTGTACTTGACATACTTGGCCACCAACTTTTTTCCTTGTAACTAGCCTTTTCTTATTCGGACCCACATGCAGGAGAGAAATTGCTCTATTATTATGCGCATTGTTTTGAAAAACAAATTTGTTATGTGACAGGAGAAGTCACCGCTTGAATGTAGCAGCTCTCATCGGACTATTTTATGATAAGTGAATCGTTTTGTAATGTCAGTGGCACGTGGATCTCCATAGAAGAGTGTTGGAAAGTTCATTTCCTCAGCGAATTTGTCCTTCAATATTCCAAGTGGATGCTGCCCCTCAGCAAGTGCAATTTCGACAATCTTGTCTTGCAAGTCACGAATGCATTGTGAATCAGTGAATCCATGCACCAATGTCTCAGCAAGTGTTTCATTCTCCGATTCGTCACTTGTATCAAATTCACTAGCATTTTCGAGAGTCTCTGCAAAGTTGGCATCCTCTTCTGCAAAAACATTGTTCCAATTTTCATTTATACAAATGTTTTGTGCTTTGTACAGGGCCCTGGAACATAATTCCTTTAATGCTTTCATAACAGCATGCACACGCACTTTTCTTGTTTGATATGAATTTTTGTATTGCAAGCGTCTTTTCAGAGCCACAACAATTGTCATTGTATCACTAATGAATTGTGGCAAGGCTTTTTGCACAACATCTAGCTGAACAGGCACATTAATAATTGATCTTGTTATGCCCATTTGGGGTCGTTTATAGCCCCAAGGCCTGATTTGTGCAAATTCAATTCGCAGAGACACAAGTCTCTCCTCAAGTTTTGTAAGTGCAGTTACATCTGGTAGTGGTGTATTACATCTTCTTTGGTCAGGGATTGCAAATTGTGGCAGTTTTCCATTTTCAAGCGACCGTTTACATGGAAGACAAATTTTTCCACTGGAAAATGGTTTATCGTGCGCTATCAAGTGGAGGTATTCTGCTTGCAAATCAGGCGTGAAAGACTTTCTGTTTTTTGAGAAATTCAATTGTTCACAAATTGCACAAGCAATGGAAGGAGTGTCTTTAATTTGTTTCATGTAGGTTTGTCTTGTATTTTTCTTTCGTAGGGAACTATGAGTAGAAATTGTTTGTTGGTTTTCATTGGTAGTAGTGCATGGTGTTGCTTCTAGCCCACAAAATGTGACAGTTGCATGACCATTCTGGGATATGCGACCATACATGTTTATGTTGTGTTCTGCACAAACAAATTTCTTTAGATTGTGATATGTGAGTTTCTCTCTAAAAGGAAGCGTAGCAATGTATTTTTTTCTCTCGTGCATGACCTTTTTCAAGTTGTGGTAACTTACTCTACGTTTATTGTCCAAGGTCACAATGACCTGATGGCAACTCAGATGAATTTCACTCTGTTTCGAGTTGTGATAACTTAGTCTACATTTTTTATTTAAGGCCTATATGGCCTCATCACAACTAGGCCGAATTTTACGCATAACTTTTTTCAAGTTGTGATAACTTACTCTATGTTTTTTGTTTAAGCCTTGTATGGCCTCATCGCAACTGTGATGAATTTCACACATGGCTTTTTTGTTCAAGCCCTGTATGGCCATATCGCAACCAGGAGGAGTTTCATTCCCACTAAAAAGCATGCCACGCATATGCAGATTTGATGTGGTTTGGGTGGCATGGACATTGAACCCCGAACCACCGATATGTCCAAGCAAAGGTTGATAATGTATATGTGTTGTATTTGTTTTCAACGAGAGGATGTCAATTGTTCGATCGTAATATGAATAAATAGACCAGTAATGGACAGTGCCATTTGGCAAGGTCGACCAGACATGGATATTTACTATGAATATGATAGACATCCATTGCAAACAGAATCTGCAACCCTCCATATTCCCTTTTTCATATGGCAACGCCATGTTTACAAGGTATTCTTGCCAACTTCCAATATCCAACATATTTTCTAGGAGATATGGCGAAAGGTGTTGATGCAAGCACCTAAAATCCTGCTAGTTGCCGCCTATAATTGCATTACAAAAGGACTATACAGTGTAAAGTCACAGCGACTGCACATCGAACTCCGCTGCCACCAAACAACAAATTGCATTGAACAGACTATCTCCACAGCTAGACAAAACAGTTGTTGCTAGTTGTAAACCATTATGTGATGCATAATCCGTTTCCACTGCGATTCAAGGTCTTTGCAAATGAGGGACAAGTAAATATGAGCTCCTTCAACATTGCATATGGACATTTTTATGTACAATAGTGGTTCATAATGACCACTCACAACATTGGCATCATGGAACAAGATGCAAGATGGATTGTCAGATGCAGTTTTGTTGAATAGTAGATATCTTGTTTTTCTTGTCAATGACCATATTCCAATTGATATATTGAGTCAGTTAGACAATCACCATATACAAAATGTATCTCCCCAAAGTCCCCTCTCATGTGCAGGCATAATTGGAGATGCAGTCAACCGCATCTTTGAAAAATACGTAGCGACATCATGTATTCCATGCAACTGTCAAAGAAAATCAGATTCCAGTTCATATTCATACAACTCCAATGCCTCGACATCGCCATTTTTCAAATAGCCCAAGAAATAATTTATCAATCCATTGCACAGGTCGGTTGAGGAATAACGAGAATGCAGTAGAACCTAAAATGCATCGAAAAGGCAATCCCCTACAATATACGAGAATGCATCCAATCTAAATAGGCCATTGCTATGCAAAACCTCATCAATGTTGTCATGTATAATGGAGTGTAGATATATTTCATACCACTCAACATCTATTACTTCTTTCATCTTTTGAACTATGATTTTGAATTTGTTTGTTAGATACTTTCAGTTTGCATGAAAACGAAGAAAAGGGGAAAAAAATAATAAAAGTAGGAAAAAAAAGGAAAGAAAAATAGGAAAACTACAAGCGCGGAATTGGGTACCAATCCTTGTATGTATCTTTCAACCTTCTTTTTGTCAACTTTAGTCCCCCCTAGTCCCCATAGAAGATGACAAGAAAACAAACCCACATTGGAAAGTGAACCAAACAAAAGAAACAACGCAAATAAATAACACCATAAATTTACTCAGCAGAAAGACTGATTTGAACCTATTCATGACGTGCATCCTACAAGCTTCTCAAAGCCAGAAAAAGTCCTGGAAAATAGAAAGGACGGGACAAACACAACAATTGGACGCAGTTTTTCAACCCACAGAATAGAAGCATTCCCTGCGTCTACACCCCGCCGGATGGTTCCCTCTTGTGATAGCTCCGAACTACTTTTCGAAAACCCCTCTGCATTGCAATTTTCAAAATGGCTATGGACGTAAGCTTTGGCATATGAAGATGCATAGTTTCCAGGAACATAAATTAAGAGCACAGAGAAAGATGGTCTGCAACAGAATTTTGAGGCAGGGACTCCCACCATTGAAAAATAGAAACGAAACGATGGCATGAAAACTTACCCGTCAACGAGGGATGATAAGAGCTCAACCCC
Source organism: Picea engelmannii (assembly GCA_009831015.1). Classification (NCBI taxonomy): domain Eukaryota; kingdom Viridiplantae; phylum Streptophyta; class Pinopsida; order Pinales; family Pinaceae; genus Picea; species Picea engelmannii. The sequence goes on along the minus strand of ML784656.1, from coordinate 227,897 downwards.
AAAAAATGCAAACTGCAACAACAGGTCCAACAACTTTCAAAGTTGAAGAACAACAAACCAGTGAACAACCACGAAGAGGTCCAACTGCAATTGCAGGACCTCAACTTTGCAAATTTGAATCAAACAAGAACAAGAATCATGGAATGAACCAACGAATAAGAATCGACCATTAAACCAGTGATGCCGGTGGAGAACAATTCAACACAATTTCACTGCAGACAACACCATCAAAAAAATGGAACGAAACTGTACTGCAACGCATCTGTTCAATAAACATTTAAGACTGCCAGACCTGTTAGGTAAACACTTTAGACTGTCAGAACCGTCGAAGGGCGTAGCCCTGTGCAAACATTTAAGAAAAAATGCAGCGGGGCGGGCCTGTTCTCTCGAAGAACACAATAATAAAGCAAAAATCACACGTAGTAATATGCTAGAGAATGTACTCTACCTAGCAGAAAATGCTAAAGCAAACATTCAAACTAATGCTAGCATTAATCCACCTTCGACCAATGCAAAAGAAAATATATGATTCTAAAAGACCATATACGATCAAATACTTTGGATATGCCAACATATATAACATTGGGAATAACGAAGCCGACAATAAGACCTCCAATCCGTTGTCCAATCAGATCATGACAAATATGGTACTTTTTATTATATTAAAATTGATGCTTTTAGTTCCCTGGTTCCAACAATAGATAATATGGAAATATTTGTGGTCAATGGACAATCTAATTGATCAGGGGATCAAATTTTGCTCAATTTTCAAAGTGCTCGGAATGCGACGAAAACAGTGCCATTGTGTCTGTCTCGTCTTCCTGATTCCGACGGTATATTTACTTTCTCAAACGAAGTCCGTATGTAGAAGATATCGCGATCTGTTCGCTAAGGCAAACATGCAAAATTTTGGATGCTGACTGTACCTGTCCGTACAGTCCGTACGGTGACGTGGCAGGGTCGTACCGTCCGTACGGTGATGTGGTAGGTGGATGATGTGGCACGTTTTCATTGGTTGATGATTATCGAATCTGGGGATGACACGTGTCATTAATGATCAATGGTGTGAGGACACGTGGCCCAATCCCTTGGCGCCACGTGTCGCTCGTTGACTGGCTATTTGGTTATATAAAAATGTGTTGAGGCCCGTGGGGTTCGACCCCCGAACCTCCCCTTTATGTAATGACTTCATAACTCTTCGCTAACCAAAGTGTCACCCTTTGTTCCTTGTTTACTATGCCAAACCACATATATTTAACGTTGATTAATGTTTGGATGGAAAGGGGGGTCGGGCCGGGGCTTAGCCCCGACCCGTGGACGTATTGTATTGCATACGACCCAACATATATTATAGCCCGAATGTTTTGGCGCACGCATTGCATTGCATTGCATTGTATTGCAATGTATTGCAATATATTGCATTGTATACATATATATAACCGTGTGTTAAATGTTGGCGCGGGGTTTGAAACCCAAACC
>ML784656.1:156928-210145 GCA_009831015.1 Picea engelmannii | reverse complement strand
AATACTCGACTAGATCAACAGACAAAGGATCTTAGCCAGAATACAAATAAGCAACTGCAGCTGAATAAAATAACAACACTCGGCTAGATCAAAAGACAAAAGGATCTTAGCTGGAATACAAATAAGCAACTAAAAGATAATACCCGGAATATGGGAGCATTGCGAAATCAATGAAGAATGATGGAAGACCTAGATGATCTTCCCAGTGACCAGGGTGTGTCTTTCAACACCAAAATCAACCAACTGGTGTCTTCCTCCTGGAATACACTGAACTATCTCTCCTGAGATGCGCCTTTTCTCCTCAATGACAAGTCATAATCTGCATAATGATGAATTAGGTCGTTGACCCTTCCTTTATAGCTTTCCAAAACCCTAAATCATGCTGAAACCCTAATTCACTATTGACTTCCAAAACCCTAAATCACTGTTGAAACCCTAATTCACTGTTGACTTCTATTTTTAGCTCATAATGACTTAAAAGCGCTTTTAACCATTTTTAGCTCAATGTCACTTTTCAAATATAACACCTGTGACTGGAGTGACCTCTAGTAACCTTGCTTACCCCTCTTTGGCTTTGGCTATAGTCTAATGGGGCGGTTTGGACCATTAAGCCTCCTCTCTGAAGCTCCTATTTGGAAAGGGACATTACACCTAACCCCCATTCAAAAGCCACTTCTTGTTTTCCATCAAGATCCTAAATGATCTACCTTGCTCCTACTACTCTTTATGACATTAATAATTAAAAAAAAACATCAATATTTTGATTGTCGAAGTTTAAGCCTATACCATTATTATGACAATACCTTGTCAAAAACCTTAAACCACAACTCAATAAACTATAAGAATAACATTATTATAACAATTCCAATAAAAAGAAATCCCACTAAATCAATTTTTAAATAAATGAAGGTTTTTAAATCCGTGATAAGAAAAAAAACTCTAAAACATAATAGACATAAAATGAGTAACTGTTCAAGATACTTTTATGCAATTACGATTACAATCACTTATACAAAACTCACTTAATCATATAAATATTATATATATTACAAATTGTAATTTAATAAAAAAGCTCAAATTCAAATAAAAATGGAATGGTTACATTCTTTACATAATAATTTAATGTATACTTATTCATTGCATACCCTCTTTGGTAACTTGTAATCCCTTCCCTTTGAATTAAAAAACAAACACTTTCAAAATACCTACTTAGAAACTAATTAACCCATCACAAAGTTTATACCTTGGACAAGAAGGAAAAACATTCAAATATACCATAAGTGGGGTCAACCATCTTTACAATGATCCAAATAGAGAATATTTTGAAGGATTTACAAAAAGAATCACTGAACATCAACATGAATTTCAAAGAAACCTTCAGTGGGCCCTTAAAATAATGACTACTTAAAAGGGTGCAGTGGTTTTAAAGTATAATGAAATGACAATTGATTTTTACTTGGTGACTAGGCACAATGGATTGTTGGAGTTTAATGCAAGTGGTCATTCTTGGGTCAATCCTCAATAGAATCACCGACAATATTGTAAATTTCTCAACCACATAATGACAAAATAGTTGTCATTTTATAGATTATGTTTAATTGTTATTATAAAGTATTATTGTATTGTAATTTTGTGAAATATAGGAAGTTTATAAAGTATTACTTGTATTATAACTTTTGTTAATTTGAAATGTAAAAAGTTTATTGAGTATGGCTGGTATTATAATTTTTATTTATACATTTGTTAATTTGAAAATTGATTTAAGAATATATATATTTTTAATAAATATGTTATTTTAATTTTTTTAATATCAATATAAAAAAGAATATTGATATTTTAAATGTTATATTTTATAAAATCTTTTTAACTTGTGAGTATTATTCATTTATTTTTAATTATATTTACAAATTTTATAATTTTTTTTATCATATTTATAAATTTTATTATTATAATTATTATAAGATTTCATTTTATTAAATAGTAATTATTTTTTAATATAAATGATTTTTTTTAATAATAAGATTTAATTATATAACGATATTTTAAAAAATGTAGTCTTAAAAATGTAGAAATCATTAATATTTTAAAAAGTTATTAAAGGGTTTATTTTCAAAATCTTATTATCATACTTAAATCATTAATATTTTAAAAAGTTATTAAAGGGTTTATTTTCAAAATCTTATTATCATGTTTTAGTTTAATATTGGTATTTTAATTATTATATATCATTAATATTTTAAAAAGTTATTAAAGGGTTTATGTTCAAAATCTTATTACCATGCTTTTTTTTTTGTTTGTAAATAAAGAGTAATTATATTAAAAGCTTCCAAAAAAACCAGTCGACATATCCAGTTACTCGGGCCGTAATTACTGGACTGCCCCTTCTCGGAGGAAACCAGTCCAGCCGGCCCGTTAAGTCATGAGTAGTATAAAAGAGAGCATAACCTACATACATAAAGAACCTACATACGTAGACACCTGGCAAACTAGACAAAGGAAACCTATACACCTGGCTGGCAGCTTGGCCAAGTGGCTGGGGGGTCACCGGCTTCAGTCTCTTCCTCGAAGTGCGCTATCCCATCGCTTCCATGCTCGTCGTGCTCCTAATTGCGTTCAACATCCGGGGCTGTGTCCTCGTACATTTCCTCTCCCCTGCTGTTACCAGGTGGGCTCGGCACAGGATGTTGGTCGTCATCTCCCTCTACTACAGGGTCTCCTTCTGCTGCTTCTTCCTCAGAATCCGGGAACATGGCATCGTGCATGGACGCTAGAATTTGGAGAAAGTTGGCCACCTTAATTTCCGTAGCTTCCACCCGATGATGCAAGTCTGCAACCTCCTGTCGAAGCTCAAATACCAGGGTGTACAGTGTGGCTAGATTGTCCCTAAACTGCGCTCTGTCGAAGGGGGCAAGGCCATCGAGAGCTGGTGTGCTGGGCATTTGCTGAGCGGCCTGGCCGGGACTGGAATTGCTAGCGGGAGGTTGGGATGGCCCAGGCTCGTGGAGGAGCCGACGAAGTATAATTGAGGTATTTGGAATGATTGCCATGGACGCAAGCTGCGGAGGTTGCAGGTTTACTGGGGAGGAGACTGACTGAAAACGGGGACGAGAGTCGTCGGAAGAAGTGTTTGGGGAGGAAAGCGGAGGTCGATGAGGCTTCCATGGCGCACCTCGCCGTGGTCTGCCTCGAGGCCTCGTCATAAGGCCGGCTGTGCTAATTGCAGGGAGAACGAAGGTTGTCAAGTAGCAAGGGAGGATGGGCTCTCGCGCACCCCAGAGGAGAAGAGCAGGGTGGCAATCCGGCTTCGGGAGAATGAGCCCGACTGTCAACCGATATGAATTTACCGTTGCCATTATAACACAACACATTCGAATTTGCATTGAAAGGACTCCTTCGTAAATGCGCCTCATATCAACATTAACACATTTAAATACCAGGTGGGGTGACAGGCTGTGGCACATGCCCAGCATGTGTCTCCATACCACGACGACCTGTACCCTCCTCTGTCTCCTGCCACGATGGCCCTGTTAACACCCCATCCGGGGACTTATTACCATGCTTTAGTTAAATATTGGTATTTTAATTATTATATAGTACTTTTTATATTTTAGTTAAATAATAATATTTATTATTGTTATTGTATAATAATTTTTTTAAAAATATTTTTTTTTTTTGCAAAAAAAATGATTTATATCTTAATGGTTAAGAACATGTGTTTCTTCTTAAGAGGTAACAGGTTGAGAGGGGGGTAGGGTATGTATACCTTAGTAGACTTTACTAGTGAAATCGCTAGACGGAGGGGGGTCCCTTGTGGAATAAAGGGGTCTCATACACCAATTTGATGTGCTAACTTGACCATGACCTTAAAAATAAATTATTATTATTATTATAATATTTTTTGTTTTTATATTTTTAAAATATTATTAAAAATAAAATTAAAAATAATTATTCTTTAAAATAAAGATAATTTATACATATTTGGTATAAAAAACTTTATCAACTTTAAAATATATATTCATAAATTGATGTGATATCTTTTCTAACTTAAATAATAACATTGTCAATGATTTCAACTTCATACTTTATAAGTCCTTTTTAACATGAGGCTATTATCTATTTAATACACTACATATTAGTACTATGGTTACATATCTCTATCTTGAGATTTTATTCCCATCATTTTACCTACTGTTCTTTTTCTCTTTCAACAACCTTATTTTTTTCTCTTTCAACAACTCACATATTTAAAAATTGTATATTTATGGGTTTTTGGAATACAATCTTATTTGCCTAAAAAAGCATCCATTCTCCACACTAGCCCTCTCAAATTAAACTAACCCTTACATCCCAACATCTAAGGACATAATTCCTCTTGCTGAGTTTTTAAAGGGTAGTGCCTTTGGTGGCCTCTCGTCATGGAGTCCAAGGGGTAGGGCTTCATGGGGTTTACGATAGTGTCCTTAAACTTCAATATCATTTTGTGTACACATCATTATGCACTTGCACATCTCAATGCTTATTATACCCATTCAGTGACTTATGTGCACCCACCTCAACAACTTGTACATATACCTACAACCAAAGGTCATCATGAAAACCCAATACATGCATACCAACAATTACATTTATACACTAAATATGAACCATCATTAATACTCATAAACCAAATTATCTTCAACAACCTAACAAACACTAAATATGAACAATCATCAATGCTCATGAAACCAAATTATCTTCAACAACCTAACAAACATTCTTGTAATATAAATTTATTTTTATACATAATAGGTATGTTACAAAACATAGCTACAAACTATCTTTTCCTATTTTTCTATCTTATCCTTTTTATAAAATATTATATAAAATATCAACACAATAAAAAACAAACATTATTATACTCTAAATTTTCTTCTTATACATCTTATTTTATTTCTGTTCATAGTTCCATACCTTTAACCAATGTATCTTCGAACTAAATTTTCTTTTTATATATCTTATTTTTTTCCTGTTCATGGTTCCATACCCGTAACCAATGTATCTCCGAACTGAATACACTCAGCTCCTTTTAACAGTGAAGAAAAATTATCTTAAATGCCAAGCATTTCCCCAATTTGCAACGAAATCGTTCAAGACAAGCATGCAATCCCTTAAATAGCATAGAATCTCCACCTAACTCAAACTACTCTCCGACAAAAAGAAAGCAAGGCGTTTCTCATTCAATGAGAAACCACCCAATTCTGGTTGTGATTTCTTTATCATATCATCTCATTTGTGTGCTTTTGCAACTAACTTTTACAGCATCAATCTAGTTCATGTCGAATATTTTTAATTGGTTTTGAATTTTTTTAATATTGCAATTAAAGCGTCACAACTCAGGAGAACTAACCATCAAGAGGTCAACACCATTAATAATCTGGTTGAATTCTTCCATTGAGGTGACACTCCACCCGTGCTCTCCTCTCATATCTTTCCAAATGAAGATTTCCATAACCCTTATGTCTTCAGGCAATTGAGTTTATATGTTTTTCATGGGGGGAGAGATACCCATCGCGTTGGATACCCCATAGTTCGAGCCCACATCATTTGAGAACGAATTGACTCCCTGAGTGGGTCATGGGATCATGGACCGACCCGTCATGTGGGTCATGGGATTGGGCTGAATGCATAGGCAAACTTGATTAAAAAGAGATGAAAAAGACACTAATCCTTGGGGGACCTACATATGGGGAAGGACTCTGGATTTATCCAGCGTACTGGGCTACTGGGCTCCTTCGTCTGCTCAGCTGTTTGTATTTTCTTTGGATTGTAGTATATTATATGTATCATGCATCAATGTATGTTTTGACTCCTATATGATTGATTTAAACCATTGTTGTTGTCGTCCAAAGTAGGGGAGAGAGACATGTCCTTTTGTTAAAAACTTTTGCTGTTAAGAACGACCCATTGAGTGGATGGGAGACGATGAGGACGACAATCCTTTCTGCATGCTGCCATGATTCCCTGTAACAAAACTCATGGATGAAAAGGTAAGGATACTCTGAATTATTCTCAGTCCTTTATCCTTTTTATTTCAGAGAAAAAGGAGCCCTCAAGCAGGGCTTCCTGCAAAACTAACAAAGGGGTTTTTAATTTGAATCTTCTGAGTTTGATTCATAAGGAAGGAACTGTGTGCATAAGGAGGATGACTGTTGTCAACATGAGAATTTACAGAACTTTTTTGTGGTACACACAGAGGTGGGATGTACAGATTGTTGTGCTATACACATAAGTGGATTATACAGGGTGTTTGTGTGAGATACCCGTGTGGGGAGGAGTGACATGGAGATAATAACTTGAATTTGCTTGTGAAGGGAGGGTTTTTGGGAATATACCCATATGTGGGATATGCAGAGGATTTGTTTGAGAGACACATGTTTTCAGTGTACAGAAATGAGGACAATGATTTGAATTTGGAAGTGAAATAGGGTTTTTGGGGATTGGGTTTTGGGGGAGGGTTTAGGAGGAGGATGCAAATGGGTTGTTCTATGTCAAAAGGAGACGACGAGCCAGTAGTGTTGATGTGTAGGGAGAGGAAGCAATTTATTAAGCAGGCGGTGGACCACAGGTATGCGCTGGCTGCAGCTCATGTAGAATACATTCAAGCTCTGGGTGGTATTGGTCAAGCGCTCAGGGTTTTCGCTGAACAGGAGACGCTGCTGCTGTCGTCCTCGGTCCCTCCGTCGCCTGTGATGAGCTCTTCTGAGAAGAAATCTTCAGAGCCCATCGTTGGCCCTGAGAAATCTTCGACCACCTCCTCTTTGCATCTGCATTCGGATTCTCATTCCCATCACTCGCACTCACATTCGGGTTCACATTCTCATCATTCACATTCACACTCGGCATCTCCTGTAGGAAGTCCTGCATCACCACTGCAAGAGTATAGGCACTGGGAATCCCCTTCATTGTATACAAGTCCGCCTCGTATGGACTATTTGAGATCGGGCAATACGCCTTCCAGGACCTATGAGGAGAGGCCATTTTCTCCGGAGAGAGTGACATGGGATTCTTATGCAGGTGCTTCTCAGTCTCAGGCGGATAATTTTTTTGGCATTCCTATGGTTTCAGCTCCCGCTCCGGCTTCTCCGCCGGGGCCTTCATACAGTCCAAATCATCCTCCTCCGCCTCCTTCTCCTCCCCGTAACCAAACATGGGATTTTTTCAATCCATTCATTTCGGTGGATACCATGTACCCCTTTTACAATCAAAGCGGCCCGAGTCCAGCATCTGAAGGAAGCAGTCGCGATTCAAGTCGGGTGAGGGAGGAAGAGGGAATTCCTGATTTGGAAGATGAAGATCAGGGAGAGGATACGAAGACAAAACTGCAGAGAGAGAAAAAGGCAGCAGGGAAAAGCCAAGCTACTGACACTCAGTCTTCAGATCCTGTGGCAGAGACTAGTACGCGTTCTGTTGCCCACCCTGAGCCTGAGGAATCCGTAGAAGAGAAAGTTCCGATCAATAACAGAGAGGATGAAGATAGAGAAAAGAACAAAGGGCAAACTGGGGCTTTGCCAGTTGATGAGGCAGCAGTGGAGAGTGGAGCAGTTTCAGGAGGAAACAATGATCATGCTCTTTTTGTTACTCAAAGAAACAGGGTTTTACTCGAAGTTATAAAAGAGATTGAAGATCAGTTCAAAAGGGCGCAAGATTCTGGCAAGGAGGTTTCCAAGATGCTTGAGACAAATAAAGTTCCTTATCGTCCAAGATTTACTTTACTTAAAGGTATGTTTTTCCACTTCCGTTATTGGATGTTCTACCAAAATGCTTGCTGCATATTTGTTTATATTTTATAATAACTAGTTTTGATTTGGAATTTATAAATACTCGACTTTTCACTACCTGTTCATCCCCAGTGATCAGCTGTAAATAAGGCTTGTTACTATCCTATTCATGATTCATATGATCCTGGCAATTTTCTCACAGAGTGTTCAAGATCACGCAAAATATTGTTTTTCTCTGGGGATTAGATTTTTCTTTGTATATTATTCGTCAGGCTAATGAACCATGCCATTTTGTAGTTAAGCATAGAAGCTTGATTTTTGGTTATATTAGTAGTGTCATGCTCATGTTTTTCTTAAGTCTTTCTTTGAATACAGTAGCTTGTGAATTTAAATAGAGCGGTGGATGGCAATTAAAAATGTCATTTGTCTGCTTTTCCTATAGTTGTATAGGTCGTAGAGAAATTCTATAGGAGGATATGTTGGTTTTCTTGTTCAATTTAGACTTCGCATTGGATCGACAATATGTATCTGAACTCTGTACTCTGTAAACAGATAGAAGTATGTTGATTTTCTTGTCCAATTTAGACATTATATGTGACTGATGATATGTATCTGAATTCTGAACCCTGTAAACAGAGAAATATAAATTATATGTAACAATGGTTATTACAAATTTTCAGCTATTTGATGTCTCACACATATCAATGCAGCACTTTCTGCCAGGGTCTTGAATGCAATTACTTGGCATCGAGCTAAGTCATCTGAACCTTCATCATCAAAGCGACCACATTCCTCGAAACCAAAGAAGTACATTGATGACTATAATAATGATCTTGATGACGATTCTGGCATGGTTTCTGGTAGCCATTCATCAACTTTAGACAAAATATATGTATGGGAGAAAAAGCTTTATGAGGAAATCAAGGTATTTTTCATATCAATATCTATTCTCCATTCTTCATCAGTGCTACTTTCACTGAAAGTCATGAATGCAGTAATTGATTTTCTTTCTAATATTTTGGATGCTGCCATTTATCCAATTATGCAAGCATAATTCAATTCATCCAATTATTATATGTGTTTTCTACAGTTTTCACTTACAAATTTTGAGTTTACTCGCATGGTGGTTTTAGTGTCTTTCCCACCACCTTTATCAAGGATGGCACAAAATGTGACGTAATCATAGTTAGCAAAACAACTTTTTCAAGGTAGTCAACTTTTCAATATGCAAATCTCTAAGCAATTAATGCTATTTAGATGATGGTTCAGTAATTGCATCATGAAGGATACTGATTTAAACTTCTCAATCTCAAGCTATGAACTGTAGCTGCCAGAAAGCTCCTCCCGCCTCCCCCCCAAATGCTCCCACTCTCGAAGCTTGCTTTGGAGGGGAGCACATTAATTGATTTTGTTTCTAATGTTTTGGATGCTGCTATTTATCCAATTATGCAAGCATAGTTCAATTCATCCAATTATTATATGTGTTTTCTACAATTTTCGCTTAGAAATTTTGAGTTTACTTGCAAGGTGGTTTTAGTGTCTCTCCTACCACCTTTATCAAGGATGGCGCAAAATGTGACTTAATGTCATAGTTAGCAAAACAACTTTTTCAAGGTAGTCAACTTTTCAATATGCAAATCTCTGCAATTAATGCAATTTAGACGATGTTTCAGTAATTGCACCATGAAGGATGCTGATTTAAACTTCTCAATCTTAAGCTATGAACCGTAGCTGCCAGAAAGCTCCCACTCTTGAGGATCTCTTTGGAGGGGAGCACTCTCCCAGAATGATTCCCTGTGCTCCCGAAACGATTCCCTGTGCTCCCGAAACAATTCCCTGCACTCCTGAAACAATTCCTGTTGCTACTAGACCATGGGAGAAGAGATTAGAAATTGCTCATGGCAAGAGGCTCAAGAAAGCTTAGTGGATAGTAGAATTGTTTGTCTTTTTCAGTTTATCAGAATCTAGATTTGAGAACTTAGAATTATTTGTCTTTTTTCAGTTTAGAATCTAGATTTGAGAAGTTAGAATTATTTATCTTTATTATACCCTATTTTGTAAACATTATATATGACAGTTAAAGTTTGAATTGTTGATTGCATATTACAACACTTTGGTCATGATGCCCTGTTTCATTTCATGGTTGATGTTATCTATTACAGTTTGTTGATGATAAATGTTATCTGTTGAAACTTGAAACTTGAAGCTATGGTTGATCATTTGATGACAATGCTATAAGTACTTCTAGATCTTTGATGTTATTTGTGTATTAAATGGTTGATGCTTTAATGACTATCATTAATCTACTACAAAAATTTATGTTTTCATATTTTCTGAAACTAATCCACCATTCCGGATGCTTTTTTGAATATATATGATCAAAATATATAAAAACGCTCCCGGAAGGCTTAGCTCCCCGAGTTTTTTGGAAATTGGCACTATGCTCTCCTGCTTCCTGCTTTGCTCTCACTCCCAACAGCGATGCTATGAACTGAATGAATTGAAGAAGATTTAAGCCATAAGGCAATAATGCAAAAACTTAGTTGTAGATCATAGGACTTGAGTACGATTACTTTTAATCTCATTCCCGGGAAAAAATAACAGTGTCTTAAAAGTAGTGTTCTATTAAAAATATTGAACTATTGAGATTCAAAATTGAGCATAATATATTGACATTCTCTATTTAAAGGCACGGGTCTCCTTGACTTAATCTAGGCTTTGTTGGCCTGAACTTTCACCCTTAACTTTACAGTTTAAATTTAAATCTCCGAACAAAACAACATCAAATTCTAGCCTTAAATGGGACATGAGCATTTTCTCTCCAAGGGCTCAATATATTTTATTGACTATTAAAAACTGAAAATAAATAAGGTGATCCAGAATGTACATCAAATAGAAAATATCATATGCCTAAGTAGAGGCTTCTATGTCGTTAATAAGACATCATGGCACCCGCCCAAGTCCTCCATTTCAGGGTTTAGTAAGAGCCACGTGCTTCTATTCCCCCTGATTGTATTTTAAATTCAGTAGCTCTGAAGAGGTCCTTGTTTGGCCTAAATGTCACAGATGAGGTGTATCTATTTTGTTATGCAAGCCATTTTCACCTAGTTGGTGTAGTGGACCAGATAGTTGCTGCAAAAAAGATATTGCAGATTATGATCATAAACAAGGGAACATATCTGTAAGAATAGTAAATAATATTTAATATGAAGAGATATATTGTATATGCAGTTGAGTAGACTGCTGTAAATGCAATAGAAGGGTTGCAGATAAGAAAGAGACTCGTCCACATCAGAAACCATGTGATGTTGGCTTGACAGACATTTGTTCAATTTGGCTCTGATTGAGAGTGCACATGATTAATTTGAGTGGCATATACAATCAATGCAATCCCATAATTTTGTGAATTCTTTGGATATTTGGAATTGTTGTTTTAGCAATGGTTCTGCGTCTGATGAAAGAAGCAAAAACTATCATAATTGGTTAATTTCTTATGATTTGATTGCTTAGATCCTCGGTTTGCTTCTAACTTATCTAAAGGACCTTTGTTGCAGAGTTGGTTTTGATTACAAGTTACAAGGTATTTCTGTATCCTTAGTTAGCACTCTATTAATCTTGCTTGATTTTCTTTCAATTCTCAATTATAATTCTAATGTTCGATTTATAATATCGATCTCTGTCCAATCCATCTCTTCATAAAACTTCATCAACAGGAGGTCGCATTTTGCAAATGTATCATTATTTGCAAAAACAGTTCAGATACAGACCCAATAAGTCATTCATTTCCGGTGATGCATAAGCTGACCAATTAGTCCTTCAATTTTTTAACTGTATTGTTGCAAGGTTTCTTTGGGTTTGATCTTGTAGTAGATTTTAACTCTTGACATGCTAAATGTGATTGAGTTGAGTATTCATATTCATCCCCAAAATCAACTTGTTAACCAGTATAGTGCAATTTTGGGCCAAAAATTAACTAGTAAATTAGTATAAGTGCAATCTTGTTACATCCATCTCTTAATGATACAACACCAATATCTATCCATGTGAAGTTGAAATATTCTCATCCAACTTTTGTTTGTCTTTTGGACTTGTCTCACATCTCGAATAGATTTACATACTCTATCCCTCTTGTTCAGCACTGAGATTTTCAGTTTCTAGCATTCTTATTTTATTATTGTACTTATAGTATCTTATTCTTTTGCTAGATGATTAGTTTATAGCTTTTTGCTAGGCACTTAGTTTTTTATCATTTTGCTTTTGGTAGTGCTATAGGAGTTGCTTTTGCATTCCCACATTGTATTTACACTAGTAGTACCCTTTAGTCCCATTGATCTACTTTTGTGGTCATTTGTTGGACATAGATAACTTTATTTTATCTTATCTTACACATTGAAATCTATACTTCCATTCTTGCTCTTTCTACCACCAATAGTGGATAACTTGATTGACTTGGTATTGGAAAAACTTGGAGGTTTGACCTTGGACTTCCTACACATTGAGGTGAAGGGGGTTAGATTTAACTTGGTTGTCTGGTAGCTATTTCTCACTCTTTTGGGTGCAATTATCTTTCATAGTAATTTTTAGTATGGTGCATTTAGCCTTTCCTTGCATTGATGATGACATGATAAATGGGGGCACAATAGTTTGTTATGCAGACAACAATTTAGTAGAGTGTGGTTGCATGAGTAGTTTGCCTATTCAAGGAGAGGCGTAGAGCCCAAGGAGATCATATAGTAGTTGATGTTCAGTTTGAGGGTTCGATACATGCATGCATTGACTTTGTCATCTTTAGTTGGGTGCACTATCCTTGGCAATAGTTTCCATGCGTGAGGGCACAATGCCCTAGGAGTTCAGGGTTAGGATTTTGATGTTATTATTTACTGTGTATCACTGGTTGTCTAGATGCATTATACTTCCCTTGTCTTCCTTAGTCTACAATGGACACTATAATGTACATAGGGAGGTACCTAATGTAATGTTAGGTACTAGGGAGGATAATTAATGTAATGTGGCCATACTCATGGAGTAAGGCTCTCTAAGTTGTGAATGTGTCAACTCATCAATTAATGCATGGGTTGTGTTACATTTATTACATGATAAGTACCTAGTGGGCCTTATGTAATGATAACTAATATAGTGGACCTAGTCCACGTTACATTAAATGGCCACCATGCCTATACTATCATTAACTCTAATGGGATTTTTTGGCCCCCATTACATTACTAGGGAGAATATGAAAAAGTATTTTTAGACAAGTGGTCTCGAACAATGAAGAAGGATAAAGAGAATAGTAAGGGTTTATTTTTAGTTGCAAACTTCCTTCTACAAGTTATTGGTTTCTTCAACAAGAGGTCATTATTTCTATAAAACCTAGTAGCAAGCTAAAGATTGCAAGTCCCTGCAATGCATATCCAAAGCATATAGTTTGAGGGTGAGCATATTTAAATTTTTAAAGGTTTGAAGATTACTATGGATAAATATGTTTTGCATTCAGATTTTCATGCTATAGATATGGATGATGTGGATATTATTCTTGGATATGCTTCGATGGTTTCATTGGGTATAGTTGATATTAGTGTGCAAAATAAATTTATGAAGCTTTGGTACAAGAAGAAGAAAATCACATTGCAGGTTATTTCTCTTATTAAATAACAAGGGCCCAAGGTGACACATGAAGAAGTCATTATAGGAAAACGCATTGCAGTACCTCCAAACACATCAAATGAAGAGTTTGAGGCCGAATCAGAAGAAGAGTGCACGAAATCCCTTGAAGCAAAGCCCTAGGAAGGGCATGAAGAGGAAGAAGAATCTACGTTACACCGTTGCTCCACAGGAGCACATGTTGAAGAGTGAAAGGAAAAAAACCAATGGATAAGGTTGTTGTGTATCACCACCTACACCACCATGAGAGACAACATCCATCAAGGCAAGCTCGTGAGCATCAACAAACCTATTATGGATTGACATGGAACCATAAGAGAACTCATTATAGAGGTACATGGAGGAATAAAAACAATGAGTGGGGATATTAGAGTAGCATAAGAACAATGGGGAACCGAAGAAGCAACCATAATCGATATTGATGTGGCAAGGAAGACGATGGATCCCATGTCCGAATATCACTATGATGGATTGATGCTCATGCTTGGTACCAATTGACTACATTGCTTAATAGATCCTATTATATGCCTTACATTAGTTTTGAGGATGAAACATGTGAAGGGGGATGAAATGTAATGTTCCCAAGGAGGATAATTAATGTAATGTTAGGTACCTAGGGAGGATAATTGATCTAATGTGGTCATACTCGTGGAATAAGGCTCACTAAGTTGTGGATGTGTGAACTCATCAATTAATGAATGGACCATATTCCATTTATTACATGATAACTACCTAGCGGGCCTTATCTAATAATAAGTAATATAATGGACCTAGTCCACATTATATTAAATGGCCACCATACCTATACTATTATTAACTCTGATGGGACCTTTGACCCCCATTACATGGGTTTTGATGCTATTAGCTGGGGCGCATCATTGGTTTTCTAGATGCATTGTACTTCCTTGTTTTCGTGACCCGAGGTGCACTACTATGTTGGTTAGCGATATTGGGTTTTGAGCTTATACATTGTAGTTTTCTTCTTTACAATGTGCAATAGAATACATATGCAATTTTGAGTGGTTTTATTTCATGTATTTGTTGTTTGTAATTTCCAGTGATATGTGTTTGTGGATTAATGTATTCAAAGATTGTTGTTTTGATTGAGGTTTTCTATTTTTATGAGGAGGTAACTAGTGAGTAGGTATATGGAAAATTGTTATGGTGGTTGGGTATCCATCATGAAGAATGATGTTTGGGAGATTTTGGAAAGTCCATGATTGATTCTAGGTGGCTATACAAGGTGAAGCATGCAATAGATGGCACTATAGAGAACTACAAGGCTTGGCTTGTAGCGAGAGGATTCTCCAGAGAGAGGCAATTGACTATGAGGAGACCTTTACTCCAATTTCTAGGTCTTCCATTAGGTCCATTATGTCTTTAGCACGAGTGTTTGGTTGGCATTTATATCAGATGGATGTAAAGACAGTGTTTCTTAATGGTCTTATTGAGGAGGAAGTATACATCAATCAATTGAGAGGCTTTTTGAGGTGCATCGGTGGGAGACTCATGTATGCATATATCATGGGCTAAGCAACCACCATGTGCTTTGTACTGAAGGATTGATGAGTACTTGATAGGTTTGGGCTTCACCAAAATTCTTGCAAATACCAATCTTTACTGTTTGTTTGATAGATTTGATTTGCTTGTTTTGATCCTATATTTAGATGATTTGATACTTATAGGTAGTTTTGAGAAGCTCATAGCATGGTGCAAGATAGAGTTGGCACGTGTGTCTGACATGAAGGACATCGACCTTATGCACTATTTCTTGGGTCTAGAGGTTTGGCAGGTTATAGGTGAGGTCTTCCTTGGACACGAGAAGTACACAACAAAGATCTTGAAGTGGTTTCAAATGATGGATTACATCCTTGGCCACTCCCATGATTCCAAATTTGAAGTTACATGCCAACTTAGATTCAGATTTGGTGGATCCTTTGGTGCATGGATAATTGATTGGTTGCTTATGTATTTGGTGAATACAAGACTTGATTTTTTTTTTGTAGTGAACCATTTGAGCTAGTACATGGTTGAGCCGAGGCATATTCATTGGTTGTTGCAAAGCATGTGCTTGATATTTGAAGGGTAGATAATGAATCATGGATTGAGGTATAATAGGAGATGGTGAATTGATGCTATATTATTTTGTTAATTTTGACTGGGTTGGAGATGCAAATGGCATGAGGAGTATCTCAAAGTTTTGCTTTAGTTTGGGTTCAGGTATGGTATCCTAGTTTAGCATGAAGCATGCATCAATTACACTTAATTCAACAGAGGCTGATAACATGGTAGCGAGTTTTGTTCGTTGTGAGGCCATTTGGCTTCACAAGTTGGTAGTAGAGTTCACCAATCAAAGGTTGGAGCCTACTGTTGTATACAATGACAATCAAAGTTGTATGAGACTCTTTGAGAATCTAGTGGTACACTATCGCTCCAAGCACATAGATATCCGATACTATTCCCTTATGGACAAAGTTCAAAAGGGTGCAGTGATTCTAAATATTGATAATTGATTGGTTGCTTATGATTGGTTGCTAGTGATTCGGTGCATGGATAATTGATTGGTTGCTTATGTATTTGGTGAATACAAGGCTTGATTTTTTTTTGTAGTGAACTATTTGAGCTAGTACATGGTTGAGCCGAGGCATATTCATTTGGTTGTTGCAAAGCATGTGCTTGATATTTGAAGGGTAGACAATGAATCATGGATTGAGGTATAATAGGAGATGGTGAATTGATGCTATATTATTTTGTTAATTTTGACTGGGTTGGAGATGCAAATGGCAAGAGGAGTATCTCAAAGTTTTGCTTCAGTTTGGGTTCAGGTATGGTATCCTAGTTTAGCATGAAGCATCCATCAATTACACTCAATTCAAAAAAGGCAAATAACATGGTAGCGAGTTTTGTTTGTTGTGAGGCCATTTGGCTTCACAAATTGATAGTAGAGTTGACCAATCAAAGGTTGGAGCCTACTGTTGTATACAGTGACAATCAAAGTTGTATTAGACTCTTTGAGAATCTAGTGGTACACTATCGCTCCAAGCACATAGATATCCGATACTATTCCCTCATGGACAAAGTTCAAAAGGGTGCAGTGATTAGATATTGCAAGTTGTAGGCATTTTTACATTTAGGCATTTTTACTAAGTATGTTCCTTTAGATATGCAAGTTGTAGGCATTTTTACTAAGTCCTTGGCAAAGAGGAAGTTTGGTATATTGAGAGAGAGATTGGGCTTGGTGGAGAACACCTTTCTAGCAAAAAGGGAGTGTTAGATTTTACCTAGTTGCTTTGTAGTTGTTTCTCCCACTTTTGGGCATAGTTAGATTTCATAACAATTTCTAGTATGGTGCGTTTAGCCTTTCCTTGTAGTAGTGATGATAGGATTGAATAACAATTTGTTATGTAGACAACAAATTAGTACAAGGTGCATGGATGCCTTCATCATGTATGCGATACAATCAACTAGCCTCCAATTTATATGTTTTTTCTAGATTTAAAAGAGGGTGCTTGGACAAGTAGTTTGCCCATTCTAGGAGGGGTTCATATCTAAAGGAGTCCATGATAGAGTTGATCTTTGGTTTGAAGGTTTGGTGCATGCATGCATTGACTTTGTTATCCTCAGTGGGTGCACTATCCTTGGCAGTAGTACCCATGCATGAGGGTGCATTGCCCTAGGAGTCTAGGGTTAGGGATTTGATTGTATTATCTAGGGGCGTCATTGGTTGTCTAGATGCATCGCACTTCCCTTATCTTCCTCATTCTACGAAGGAGACTCGGGGTGCACAACTATGTTGGTTATCGAGATTGTGTTTTGAGCTTATGCATTGTAGTTTTCTTCTTTACAATCTTCAATATAATATAGATGCAATTTTGAGCAGTTCTATTTTGTGTATTTATTGTTCATAATTTCTTGTAGTGTGCGTTTGTAGATTATCATATTCAAGGATTGTTGCTTTGATTGAGGTTTTCAGTTTTGGAGCTACCTAGGTTTAGGTTAATTTATCAAGTGCATAATCTGCTTACCATGGCTTGAAATTTGTTAGAGAGGGCCTACACAAATGAATGGAGGTGTACAAGAATTAGATGATGGTGATGTTGAGTCATTAGTTGAATATAAAGGTGCTATAATCAGTGGTTGTGCATCCAACTGTTTTCAAAGGATTCAAGTAGGAAGGTGTTCCTATCTCATTGCATTCTCCTTGCCAACGAGCGCATGTGTGTGCTTGTGATTCATTGCACTACTTATGTGTGAAAGTCCCAAGAACAAGGTGTTAGTTTGTGTAACTATGGAAGACTACCCATTATAACCACAATAACACTTTTTCACTCTTTAAGTTGGTTCCTCTCCAACTCAAAAGGGGCGTCCCTATGGAAAATGACCAAGTCCAAATAGGTTGATGTGAATCTATGAGGTTTATTGGACCAATGTGTTGATTTGGAATCTTGTGGCAGTGTTTTTTTAATTGAAATATTATTAAGTTTTCTGCAATAAGTTAATTGCTGGAAACAACAATTAACTTAAAACAAAAAATAAATATAATTTCCATAATGTAAATTTCAGATTTTTCCTAATCAAAATGCAAAAAATTAACTTCCTAGGCAAAATGCTGAAATTAAATTTATGAATGTAAAAGATGAATACAATTGATGAAAAATGCAATCCGAAATGTAAATTGGAATTTTCAACAAACTAGAATAAGATGGTAACTTAATTTATAATCAAAGTTAGGGATCCTAGGTCAACAAGTTAGCTTGAAATTCAAAATTTTGAATAAGTGTTGGAATGCACTAAACCTAAAACAAAAATTTAAAATGATAAATTCCAACAAGCTAGTCTAGTCTTGTTTATGATTAAAAATGCAAATTTCTAGACAAAAGTATGGTTGGAAATATAAAATTTCTGAAATGCACAACAAATAGAGACTAAATGTTGTGTAAAAGAGAAATTATGAAATTTCTAGCAAACTAAAGGTTGAGAATTTTAGAAATAAATGGATGAGAGAGGGAGAAACTAGTGCCTACTTGTCCATGGGCTAATGGAGTTATTCACATTCATGAGGAGGGCTTACTTTATCCAAAGTCAAGGATCTAAGGGTTGTGCTAAATTAAACCTTAAAGCTATGTGTAAGGAAACAAACCTAAAAGTATCAATTCAAACCTAAAAGTATCAATTTTAAGATTAAGCCAAGTTATTTGCTTGCTTAAATATTATTAAATCTAGTTACTACAATTTGAATCTATGTTGCGAGAGCATGGAGCAGAGCGAGAGTATTTTATGGAGTGGGAGCGTCATTTTCGGAAAATCCTCGGGAGTGGGAGCATCTGATATATATATATATATTGCGTTTATATTAAAAAAAACATGCACAAAGACAAATTAGCTGCATAATATATGAAACCATGCATATTTGTGCTACTTGTAGATGAATACTACATTACTATGAAGTTAGAAATGCCATCCATAGTATATTAATGATTATATTCAAACTTTGAAAGCAAGCATTATGAATAAACAAGCAAGAACATTTAAATGACAAACATAAATGATAAGCAATGTTCCACCATCACTTATATTGGGATCCACATCATTAGTATCATCCTCCATCCTTTGCTTCTACCTTGATCCTCTAGGGACATCAGTCGACACTACCCAATTTTGATGGAACTGCCTAATCCTAGCCTTAAAATATGGTAGAAAATGCTTAACATGTCTAATCAATGATTTTGGTTTGAGTGAAGGGTGCAGTTTTGCTAAGGCCATGACAAAGGAGTTTAACAATCAACACCACCAACATTGGTGTACATAAAGGGCTTGGTGCTCTTGATTAAATGCCAATCACATACCCTCTCATACGTGATAGAACCATAGTTTTAAAAACCGGAATCGACACCGGAACCGGTCGAACCGGTTTTTAAAAAAATACATAAAATATTTAAATTTTAATGAAAAAAAAATATTTTAAAGATTTTAAATCATGTTTCCAAAGCATTAGAGACAATTAGAGACAACATATCCAAAGTATGCTCATGAATATATCTTACAGATGCAATGGGTGTGTTATTGATGCKRCACCAAAGATCACATACCACTCCAAGTCCTTYTAAGGCAYTGACTTAAATTACTAAGTATATGRTTGATAGATGTATGTKTTGGTTCAAGTARTGAAGYACCGGTGACATTATTTACTTRGCAATGATCRTAAKYTTCTCCACTCTACAGTKCCTYTAAAGATGGATCAAAATTGAGAATGCATTCCACATGAAGTGTARTAATTATTTTTAGTAGTTCAWGATTGTKATTTAARTACCAAAAAAGMAACACAAATAAAGTGGCAGATTTCCTATTGTGACCAACAACAGTTGGATTGACAATGTTTTTGCAATTTCAACAATTGTCTAGACTTCATGCAGATTTATGTAGTCTTGCAAATCTTTGTGATGATGCCTCCATAGGAAGGATTTTGTAAAAAACCAACACTATTATGTTCCTTTTGGAGATTTCCAAGTTAACTGAAGAGTGTATATTGTCACCTTGTACAATCTCCCTGCACTTTTTGTTAGTGCTTGCTAACCACAGGGGGGAATCCCTATGCAACTTGTATGTGTAGTGTGAATCCTAAAGATAAAAAATCTTTGCCAAACTGCAATACATGCTTGCTGTAATTCCAAATATAAGACCTGTAATTTGCAATTAAACACACTAAACAACAAGCAAAAACATAGATTTACACCTAAGGATGATTATTCACTTGGGGAAACATGCAAATCCTCTGTTAAAACACGAAAACCTACTCTTAAAAGGGCAGTTTTGCGTGCAAAAATGTAAAAAAGAGCAAGTATAAAATTTGTGTATGGCTTAGACTCAAACTCGGCCTTATACTCATCATCTAAATGCTCCCAAATGCTGAATAAGAGAGGTGTGAGGCACTTAGAGAGGAGTGAGAGTGTCTTATAGACTAGAATTAGGGTTTAGGGGATCTTAGGTTTTAGGTTTTAGGGACCAAACCGGTCGGTTTATGACCAAATCGACTGGTTTATTACCAAACCGGTCGGTTTGGTCATAAACCAGTTGACTCGTTTGATTTATTGGTTGGTTTGGTCGTAAACCAACCCACTGGTTCGATTTTTTGGCCGGTTTGAACTGATTGACCATCAAACCGGTAAAACTGGCCAGTTTCGGTTCCGGTTCCGGTTCACCGGTTTTTAAAACACTGGATAAAACCCAATGAAAATGTTGCAATCCCTGAAATCTTGAAATTTGTTAAGTTTGATGAATTTTGAATGGGATATAAAATTCTACTTTCTCCATATGAAGTCCGATGAGGTTGGAACCACTCTCAAACATCTCGGAACAATTAATGGTAATGCTAAACATTTAAGTAAAAGTTCGCATTTCCTTTATCTTTCATTGTAAAAGTTCACATTTCCTTTATCTTTCATTTTTATCCTTTTACTTTAAGAATTTAACATTACCATTAGGGAGCGTCCAGGGAGCGCGCTCCCAAGCTTCGGGAGCGTGGTGCTTCCAAAAGGGCAGGGAGCGTCCCAAAACTGCTCGGAGCATGCTCCTTGGACGCTCTCGCTCGGAGTGAGCTATGGAGCTTAGGGGGGGTGGGCGGTGTGCTTTTGGTAACATAGATTTGAAGCAACTAGATGAGAAATATTTAATGCAAAAAAACAAAAAAAAACAAGAGAGTAAATTCACACCTAGCTATTCCACCACTTGAAGTAGATTTCTTGCTTAGATGGCCTTGGTTCAATCTCTTTGCTTACATAACAAAGGCTCAAATCAACAACAAATGCTCACATAATATCTTCACACATAAATAAAATAGACTCCAAAGTATTTGCTCCAAGAAGAGGTAATGCTCTAATAATATCTAAGTCTTACTTAACAACAACAATTACAAGTGAGGGAAAGCTCTTATTTATAGAGTTCTAGGCTCAACCACCTCAAATAAAATAATAATATCTCGGTGATCATGTTTGATGAGTCAAACATATAAAATAATATTAAAAAATATGGAATTGGTCATCAAAATAATATTTTAATCCTCTTATGAGAGAATAAAAAACCCTAGGGCACATGCCTAGGAGAGAGATCTATCAAATATCAATAAAAAAAATGCTCAAGCCATCTTCAAAGAGAAAGTAGTTCACCAAGGAAGGTGTGCCACTCTCAAAATAGTAAGAGACCAAGTCCATGGAATAGAATAGTAATATCCATGTGATCCCTACTCCATGCAAATTTCAAAATATGTGAAGAATCTCTTCAAAATAGCAAGTGTGCTCAAGTACCAAATCAAATATCCTCATCAAGGTTAAAACAAAATGTGAACAAAATCAATTCAAAGCTGGAAGTTGACCATCTAGTGGAGCACACCACCTAAATTAGTGTACCAAATCAAATATCCTCATCAAGGTTAAAACGAGATGTGAACAAAATCAATTCAAGGCTGAAAGTTGACCATATAGTGGAGCACACCACCTAAATTAGTGTGCTTAGATAATAGTGAGATGAAAAAATGATTAAATAGAATGGAAGTGCACGCATAACTAACTCTTAAAGGATGTGCAAACTTAACAAACTCCTCAACATATGTGCCAAGTGAATTAAATGCTTCATCAAGGTGGCACACATGAGTGTGAAGAAGGTTAAATTAACCCCAACAAATTAACATGAGTGCAACCATTTTCTAGAATAAAATCATTTTTAAGTGCGAGTTGCCTCATCATGTGTGCCAAAGGGGAGTGCTACCTTCATGTTGTGTTCCTCATGCACAATTTATTATTTGAACTTAGGAAATAAGGCCTTAATCAAGGTTTAGAACCCAGTGATAAAATAAGCCAATAATGTAGCACGTCAATCTTAGGTTTTGGTCTGATCAATCAATAGTAAAATATCCCAAACCACTTTGGCATATTCACACATGAAACGTGTGTTTTATTGAAATATGCCAAATGAGAGTTAAATTATGAAAGAAAACTATATGGAAATGGATGAAAATGGGTCATGCACCCTTTATGAGTGGGTAAATGATGGAATATGAGTGTGGTATGAAAATTGTCTAGGTAAAATGGGAATGTGATAATATAATGGGTGGTACCTAGGTTAAATGAATGATGGATAATGAAAGGGAACATGCATCTAAACAAACCATTAGGAAATAAATCTCCAAGTTAGAGGACACCACAACTAGGAAAATACTTGAACCCACCATGAAATGATCGAGAGAAAATAATGACAAGAATATCATGAGCACAAGATAAGGAAATAAGAGATTTCTTCATCAATAATCAATCATCGAGTAGCACCTGCAACAAGATGAGTATTCATAGTATGCCACTGAAGCAACCTCCATAAATGATACAATATATGACCAATAAATCTAATAAGCTGAAGTGAGCAAAGGAACATGATAATGATATTTCCAAGTCATCTTGTAACAATGTCACCTTCCCTCGTGGTTGGTAGGGGTTAGGTAAACAATGAGGGTAGCACAAAATAACACGTGCAATAACAAAATGCCCCCAAATCTGCAACTAGTACATAGAAAGTCCATGGGTGTCAACCTGCAAAGTGTCATGAATTGGTCTTTGGACACCCCATACAATATATGGTGTAACAAGCCCTAAAACAACTAACTTATCCTTAACTCGTTTCAAGGATATTCAAACACATGACATACATCAACGAATGTACTTAACAATAAAATGACATTCAATGTGATGTAATCATCATTACTTAGAAAGTCATGATTTTGTGTGTAGATACCTTCTAATATATCATTAATTGTAAGTACAACTACAATACAAAATACTAGTGTTGCAAATATCTCTAAGTTCTATTGATTTTTCAGGTTGTCGATTTGTTCGATATTTTTCGATTCCAAATTTATTCTTGCTAATATATTTTGATAATTTTTGATATTTTTCTCACTATTTTTGATAAGTTTCTTTACAAACCTTCAACGAGATGTTCATCGAAATGACATTTGCTACATTGCAAAATACATTGAACTCTCAATCCCTCTATATCAAATTCCTCTCAATGTTTACATTTACAAAAATATACAATTATCAATTACAAAAAACATTGGTTATAGAGTACCTTTATCATCTTTAGCTTCCATCTCAAAATTTTCAACTTCTTGCATTGTGCCATTCTACCTGTTTTGTAGGTCAATTTGTGGTCCTTCTAGTTACTCGTAACTTGATCTTTCAATGTCTTTAAGTATTCATCTTGGGGTACACTTGAGGCCTTGCAACCCAAACTGCTTCTTCTCTATGTTTCGTAGCTTGACTAATCCACAATTTAATCTGTGATGTCTTTTATTCTTCATCTTATGGCATACATGAGGGTTTGTAGCCCAAACTTTTGCTTCTCCTCTATTTTTTGCATCTTGTTAGTTGGCAACCTAACCTTGTGCTGCAATTCAAGGGCTTGCACAGTGCAACCTAATCTTGCTTTGCAACCATTTCCCTTCAGCCTAAACTTGTGGGAATTTCATGGGCCCGCAACCTAGCCTTGATGTTCTTGCAACTTATTCTACATTGTAACTTTGCTAATGTAACTTCACCCAACTTGAAACATACCTTGTGGAGTACACTTTATTGGCAACAATATGACTAATGAGAGGATTACATTTAGATGACATCTTTATGGTGATGTATTTTCTCTATACTTCCATCATAGTTTACCATGCATTTGGATGGTAAACTCTTTTTGGATAGTTGTCTAGAGATATTATGCATTTCCACATAGGGTGAAATAATGTTATAGAGGGTTCTACAAAGCAAGATGAGGATTATGGTAGACAACAATGCATAATGAATAAGAATGCGTAAATTGTGTTACATAGAGATGTTGATTTATAAGCATGTGTGTCCTACATATGACACTAGTTTGAACTTATATATGTCCTCAAAGATATATTCAATACTTTTTGGCGAGCACTTTTACCATGGAAATTCAATGGTGAAATCTTGGAGTATGGTATTTTATAGTTTCTGCCTACTATTTTTTCTATGCTTATTACATTTGATATGGCCCCAACTAGATTCCAAATCATGTTATAATTCAACCAATTTTATGATACTTTTGAGTCCTAATATTGTTTAGAGAACCATATACAAATTACAAACTATTAAAATTGCAAACCAAATAAGGAGATTAATTGAATATTCTAAAGTAGGTCATTGTTCCCATTGTATCTCTAGACATAAATTTATTTCACAAGGTGCCTGGTAAGGATTCTCTTCAACTTGGATAGTGCGATGATATTGTGATTTGTCTAGAACTAATTAAATATGTTTGTTTTTATATTTTTTTGCAACAAAATTGGCATTTTGCATGTTTTTTCCGAATATATATGTAATAAAATATATAAAAATATATTATAATGTATACAAAATGCTCTTGTGACGCTTTGCTCCTAGTTTTTTTCGGAAAATGCTGCTCTTGCTTTTGCTTCTACTTTGCACTTTGGCAACACTGGTTTCTTGGCTTAAATGCATAACATGATTGGAGTTCAATAGGGGTGCCTTATTTTTCACGAACCCTTATAAATGAGTTAGAGCAACATGTGAGAGATACTATACATTTTGAATGATGGTTATTTCCTCATTGGTTTTCAGTTTTTATTCTTCTCTTTGCAGATGCCATTGTTATTTTATTATCTCCACTCTAGAGTGGTTATCATAGATTCTTGGAAGTTAATCTTAGTAAAATGAAGGTTATATTTTTCAACACATCCTTCTAACCTCAATCTATGTTGCACTTCAAACTCAAAGAACATATTTTTAGATTGTTTGGGTATTCACTTTGTTGGGTTTACCTTTAGTATGCAATTGACTTCTTGGTGCTAACAAAACAAAAGGTATCACTTACTTACAGATTTAGTGTGAAAGTGCTTTTAGTTGCATTTACATGATATCTCATAAAATATGCTTCTGTTTGATGTTATTGCCAAATCTTTAATGCTAGAGTGGGCATGTATTTAGATACTTCTATAATATTCCAACATAGTATGTACTATGCCTTTCAAGGTGATAGTTCCCTTTACGTAGTTTGACCTCCTTTAGATTCCATTATGAGTTTGATCCATGATTGCAACAACATTAGGAGGATTGAGACATCCTTACATTGCTCATTGCTCCCCCTTAGAGATGGGTTTGTTTGGACTGATTTGCTTAGAGACTATTTTGGTATGCAATAGTCTTAAACATATTTTGATTGATTTGCTGTCACCATACAATTTCTCTTATACTTGACCATATGACTACATACCACACAATTCCTTTGTCTTAGTTGCTAGGTTTGAGAGGTATCTGTTTGCCAAATTCGCGTGGGACTTGCATCCAACTTCAACCTTTTTTGAAACATGCCATTAAAATGGGATAGATCATAACAAGAATGGACCCTTGGTGGACGACTAAATATTCCTTTGACCTTGCTAGTGAACCAAGATCTCATTGGCTATAACCATAGAGATGCTCGTTTCTAAATAACTATAAAAAAGATCAATGGAGTCATCCATAACGACATTTATTAGGTCTACATCCAAGTTGCTTGGACTTTCCATTTAGATCTCTTCAACTAAAGCTTAGCTTTGTGTTGAGTATTTTGTATACATCTTAGATGGGGTTATTATTCACTTAGTATGGTTGACATAATTGGTATCATGCAATGAGATTCGTGACCCAAATTATGGGTACCCTATGAAAATTTAAAATTACGTTATTGTTGGCGCCTTGAAGACTCCCCTTTCTTGTTGTAAGACACTTGGTACATGATTGTTGTATATGTGATCGTTCATGTCCCATTGGTTGCCCTTACCACAATAAGCATGTCATCTTTGTTAAGCTCTATGTTTCTAAACTAGCAAGTCTTTTATATTTCGTAATTATCCTTGGTTAATGAGTGGCCTCATTAGTTTGTAGTTTGTTTGGAGTACTAGTCTTAGATGCAAATTTTTAATGCTTCAAATTGACTAGAGGTTATTCATGTTCATACCTAGTGGCCCTTGGAATCATGGAAATCATGTCATGGAAGGTGTTTGTGGGTTATGTTCATTCCAATCTTTACATAAATATGAGCAAGGTGATGAAGGAGTAAGCTGTGTCAATGACATGAGAGGGGCTAAGAAAGTTCACCTTTGTATAATGTCCCCCTTTCCAGTCAAACATCACTTGTATTATGTTGGGGTTGTAGAGACTGCATAATTACTGTACCCTATGAGTCATCACTTCATGTCCATTATATCATCAATGGTGAAGAGTTTGTGTCATTTGATTTTTATCGTTAATGAGCACGTCATTTTATGCTTTCATTAGTTTTGATATGCTACAAGGATTATGAATGAATTTACATTTTTAATTTACGTGTTATCCCCTAGCCTTAGGGATAACTAAGGAGATCATGTCTCGAAGCCCATAGGTCCTAGACATGGAGTACCGAGAGCCAGACGACTTGAGCATGGCCCCAGAGGGCCCCTCTTTTCTTGAGTGCAGTCCACGTATCGCCAGCAACAATATCCATCACACTAGCATGGTCTTGAAGTAGCAATGAGTCTTGCTCCATGAGGTAATGAGTCCGGGTATCATGGTATGTATTAGTCTAATTTTTGAAGCACTTGAACATGTTGTATTGAATCCTTCTTCATTTCATGATGTTTGCTTGGAAATTATGCTCTTTGCCTCGTTCATACTTGGAAGGGTGACATGGTGCCCTAGTAAGTTGATTTTCCTTTGGGATGGGTTGCTACTGGGTGGATCTGTGAAAAGTCATCGTCCGTTCCCTCCATACTTACCACTTTCCATCTTTATTCCTTCCATCTCCCCTATCCTTGTTTGTGCATTGGGATTGGCTACACTAGGAAGGGTTGCACCTTACCTCATGGGAAGAAGGGCCTAAAGGCCCAAAGGGTAAAAGTAGTTGGCAAGAGTTAAAAGCCAATTTTGAAACCTTTGACATGCTTCGCCCAAGGAGCCCCGAGAAAGCAGTGAAGAGCTTCTCGATAAGAAAAGGGGACCCATAAGATAACATAAACACTCAAGGTACTAATTGATGGATAGGAGGTCTCATCACGAGCCGACCTATTATGACCATGGGCATGTAGTGGTATGACACTACCACCTATCTAGTCACCAAGCCATGGTAGTGGCTCTTAGTGGCATAGCCAAGAGAAAGGGGGTCTCATCACGAGCCAACCTTCTCATTTATGTGAAGTGTTTCAGGATAATGCTGCCACCTCTAGGCATCAAGCCAGGACGGTGGCCCTCAACTATTTGGTTGAAGCACAAGAGCAAAAGATCAAAAGAAATAAGCCTAAGAGTAAAAGGCAATGAATGGGCTAGGAAACAATTGCATTCATGACAAAGTGCAACTTGCCCTCTGCAAAGGCACCCACTGGTAAGACTTTACATTTCCCTGTTATCACATGCACCCCATGCCCAAATATTTACCCCATGCCACCTCATACACTTACATGACTTGGACTAGACTCCACTTGGGAAACACCCCAAACATAAGAGAGGTTAGCCCAATAGGACACCCTGAGACCCTCTCCAAAACTAACTTGTCAAATTGCATAACGTCTTTGAGCATTTGTTTTGGGTTAAGGGGGGTTTGATGCACATGTTCGGGTAATTTAATTATTAGATGTGATTTACATGCTATGATCCTTGTGACTTATGAACCCTTGGAGGGCGTACTTGTTGTTGCTTCAGGACCTTGCCCAGTGGACAGGTACACATGAGGGAATGATTAGCTCGGACCTTCACGGGGGCCCAAAGCCCACATATGCATGTTGAAACCTCAACCAAGAGTAAAAGGCAATGAATGGGCTAGGAAACAATTGCATTCATGACAAGGTGCAACTCGCCCTATACAAAGGCACCCACAGGTAAGACTTTACATTTCCTTGTTATCACATGCACCCCATGCCCAATATTTACCCCATGCCACCTCATACACTTACATGACTTGGATTAGACTCCACCTGGGAAACACCCTAAACTTAAGAGAGGTTAGTCCAATAGGACACCCTGAGACCCTCTCCAAATCTAACTTGTCAAATTGCATAACGTCTTTGAGCATTTGTTTTGGGTTAAGTGGGGTTTGATACACATGTTCGAGTAATTTAATTATTATATGTGATTTACATGCTATGATCCTTGTGACTTATGAACCCTTGGAGGGCGTACTTCTTGTTGCTGTAGGACCTTTCCCGATGGACAGGTACACATGAGGGAATGATTAGCTTGGACCTTAATGGGGGCTCAAAGCCCCCCACAAATGGATGCTAAAACCCCGACCATGGGTAAGAAGAGATTGAAGACTTGCACTGGATGAAGGAAGGACGTTACCTTTGGAGGCACTGTGGAAGACCTAAACCTAAGGTCTCGTGCTCCTCCCACTTGGACATTAGCCCTTGAGGGTCCTAGACGTCACCATGATAGCCCTAGACGTCATCCAAAGCCAGGGTTTCATATTTGGAGGCATTTGTGAGGCTGGTGGCATGTGTGGGCATCATTTTAGGCCTCTGGAGGCCAAACGTTCCACTTTCCTTGCTCAACGCTCCACATATGGGGCTCAATGTCACCTTAGAAGGGCATGACGTCACCCTTGGAGGAGATTTTAGATGCAAATTTATTTAATTTTGTCAAAATTTAATTTTTGTAACAAATTGGCCAGGTAGACCCAACAGTTTTGAATTTAAATTAATTTAGGGCTTGATTTGGTATAAATAAACAAAAAGTACATTCATTTTTCATCATAACTTGTCATTGGAAGACAAGAGGTTTGAAATTTGTGCCCTATTAGGGTTATTGGCTGAAATAGTGAGGCACCACTCTTGTTTAAGGCTTATCTTTGCAACTTGGATCAATTTTTGGAGTTTTATGGTGATCTTGCATGATATATTCATGATTATTCTTGGTGCAAGTAATTAGAATCTGCATTTTGTCATCTATTGAATGGTTTATTGTATGGTTTTATTTGTTCATACAAGATTATTAAATTGCATGGTGTATTTAATGCTTGAAGTAAGAAACTTAAATTGCTACTTTCTTACTTTTTATTTGCCAAGCTTTCACTAAATTGATCTAGTAACTAGTGAAACCCTAGAGCCCTAAAGTGCTAGCACTCTAGAGGTTTGCATTTGGTTATTGCTGCATAAGTTTTACTCCATAAAAAGGCTAAGGAGAGCAAGGCGCTAGGGCCTAGAAGTGCCTACACCCTAGCACTTTGTTTCTTGAGGTCAAAATCTAGGAGGACTTAAGTTGCTACTCCTCCTAGGCTTTTTCCCTCTTAGACTTTTGTGTATTATCATCAATTAAGCAGCCTTAGAAGAAGTTGCCAACTTTTACCCCATCACCCTAGAAGGCACTAGTTTCTCACCTCAAGTCTTTGACAAGACTTCAAACTTCTTCYACTTGATACCTTACTAAACTTATCTAATCCACTAACCCTTCCTAGATTACTAACACCTAAAGCTTGCTGCTGCTACAACAATCATTTTGCAGCTCAAACAAACACACTAACTAAGCTAACCTACCCAAAAATTTGCACTAACCTAGGCGTCATTACCCTAGGGTCTAGTCTTCCTTTTGCTACCTTTCTAAAGTGCAAATTCTGAAGCTGTTATCGCTGTCATAGCTGCTGTTACAGTCACTATTGCAGCCCCTAACAGCCCTAAAATCATCCATAAAACCATTGAGCATTTGTACTAAGCAAACTATTATCATTGGATATTGAAGTAGTTGTCTTATTGCTTTATTATAGTACTTTTCTGAAGTTGTTTCCATTGCTGTCATCATCATTAATTAATGCCGTTGTAAATGTTTGGACAGCCATTTAAGTCATTTATTGACATTAATCTTGAAAATTGTGAGTGACAAAGTATTATCAAGTTTGAGAGACCTTTTATATCTTTTCTTGTCATCATAACCTGCAATTTTCAAGACACATTGCTGCTACTGTAATCTCATCTTTATTGTATATCACTTGTTCTAGCAGCACATAATTTGTCTAAGAAGTCATTGATTATAATCGTTGATATCATTGTTACTACTAACGTTTGATGTTTCATTGGTAAAGGGAAGGTACAAACCCACTTTCACTCTCCGTTGTCCCTTTAAACTTTACCCAAGTGACTTCTTCTGTTGAGTGACCTATAGAGAGGGGTGGGTTTTCACCGTGTCTTTCTGCCTTTCATCAACCAACTAGGTCCTGGGACGTCTCCCTTGGAGTGAGGTTTTCCTCCTCCTAAAGAGAAAGATGTACCCTATTGAAGTGACAGTGATAGGGATGCCTCCGTTTTATGTCAATCTAAGCCTACTTGTCTTTAGGCTTTGGGAAAGTATAGATTGCGTGATAACAGGTCCTATGCCCTTGGTGCCTAATGTGTGCCATTTAATTTAGGGGTAGAATATTTTTCAAGTTGCTTTTGATTGCATTAAATGAGGCTTCAAGTGCAAAATTTTGAACAAAGTTAATCAAAAGTGTGTAGATGAATGCTTAGTGATTGGTCAGGGTCATCATCAGGCCAAAAAATGTGGAAGGACATAACTGATACTCGATAGCTTGATTACCCTCTTTGTCTTATTAGGTCAACATGGAGCATTGGGTCAAATAAGGATGTTAGGACAACCTGTACTATTCATGAGTTGATACCTTGATAGCCTGACCTTCCCTATCCTTCTATCGGTTCAATAGAGGGTTGTTAGATCAACTTGTGTTGGGGCCATCTCTTACCTTCCTCTATCAAAGGCTTCTACCTTGGTAGCATGATCCCCAATGGATATCATGTCAATATGAAAATATTGGGTCAACAATAAATCAATCCATCTGGGTAGAGTGCAAAAGCAGAGCCAAGAGTTGGTTATGCACAATGTTATCAAAATGAGCCTAGAATTGGTTGAATTGGTTCGAAAGGTTTTTCGGGCAGAATAAATGATTATGATAAAAAATGTCTTGTTCCATATGGCACTGGCCATTTTTGGCTTGAATTGGATGACTCCATATGGAAGGTGTAGGGCCCACTTAAAAGACCCATATACATAAAAAATAATAAAATTAAAAAATAAAACCCTAAGCCTAAACTTAAACCGCTCCCATTAAATCCCTAAACGCTAAACCCATTAAAACCTTAAAGCCTAAATCTAAACTTTGTGGTATTTTGGTCATATGCACCCTTGATATATACAAGAGAGAGAGAGAGAGAGAGAGAGAGAGAGAGAGAGAGAGAGAGAGAGAATCTACATTTTATGCTTAAATCTAAACTCTGTGTTATTTTTGGTCATATGCACCCTTGATATATACACAGAGAGAGAGAGAGTTACATAAAATCCACATTTTATGCTTAAATCTAAACTCTGTGTTATTTTGGTCATATGCACCCTTGATATATACAGGGGAGAGAGAGAGAGAGAGAGAGAGAGAGAGAATTACATAAATCTACATTTTATGTAATTTTTGGTTGACCATTTTTTTGTCACCCCATCTTTGATGTTAAGAGCGACGTGTGTGGTTTTATGCCATTATAACATATGATCTCAGGTTATCATATTCCAAGTCTGTTAAACTAGGGGAGAAAGAGGCTTCTAGGGCATACATCATCAATACTCACAAACTCAATATTAATTGAGTAGGCTTGTGGGTGCCCCCTCCCAAAAAGAGGGACCTTTGGATGCCCCCTCCCAAAAAGAAGAATGTTTGGATGCCCCCTCCCCAAAAGAGGGATGTCTAGATGCCCCCCAATGATTTCTTTTAAAGAAAAAAAACCAAAAAGTGAAAAAAACCTAATTTTCCTAACCTAACCTAATGCTATTTTTCCATCTCCATTTGACATTTACACTTACCATTTGGAATTTCTATGAGTTGCCAATTTCTCTTTGTGAAGAGTGTTAAGTCGCCAAGGGAGAGGAAGAAAGTGTTGTTTGTGGTTGAGCCACCTAGGAGGAGGCACTATAAGCTATAGCCAAGACACCATGATTAAGCTAGCAACTACAACCGAGCCACCAAAGAGATTCATCCGAATTTGGATTTTGTTGGGACAATTTGGGTTTAACTGTTAATAGCCTAAGTTTAAGTGATTTGATAGTGAAGTGTTTGTTGTTTAACAACCAAGGTGAATCCTACATTGTGATGTTTAATAGCCAAGAAGAAAGTTACAACCATTTAGAGACACGGTCCTTTATGCTAGGGACCCCAACGCCCCCCCCCACCCACCATGACACTCCCTAAAATGTGGGGGCTGTCTCCACACGTCCCCCAAGTGCATTTCCTTGCTCCAACATCTCTATGTCTCAAAAACTTGGTGGAAGATTGATATTCTTATTATTGGGAGTCACAATCCAAAGAGCTTAAAGATGCTCTATCAAAAATAGGTTACACAAGAAGATATTAATATGGAGCATTTACTATTCCTCATGATGCTAAAATTTCTTGATTTCCTTGGAAGGAGAGCCATTTACATAAATGTTCATATTCTTGGCAAAGGTGTTTTAACTTGTAAGTGAAATAGTAATGCATTGATTATCATGCCAGTTGTCTAGATAAAGATGGATTATTGCATGCACCTTGTGGAACGCCAAACTATGTGGCACCTAAGGTTCTTGGGCACAAAGGTTATTATGGTGTAACAATACTATGTGGCACCTAAGGTTCTTGGGTGCAAAGGTTATTATGGTGTAACAATAGAATTATTTTCCCAAGTAGTGAGCATAGATCAAGAGAGATTCTTGATCCGATTCATTTAGATGTATGTGGACCTATATCTTTGGCTTCTTTGATAGGTAACTTGTATTATGCTTCTTCCATTGACGATCCATCACACAAATCCTAGATTTACTTTATGAAGACTAAGGATGAAGTGTTCTCCAATTTTCAAGAGTTCAAGGCATTGTTTGAGAATCAAATAGGCATGAAGATCAAAGTGTTGAGATTTGACAATGGAGGAGAGTACACCTTCAAGGACTTTGATGTATTTTGTAGAGAAGCAAGGATTAAGAGAGAGTTGACATTACCTTATCAGTTATCCACAACAAAATGGTGTTGCAGATAAGAAGAATCAGTTATCCATGACATGGATTTTTCGATGTGTCTTTGGGCATAGGCGTGCAATACATTTATTTACATTTTGAACAAGTTTCCTCACATGGTATTGAGCGACAAGACACTAGACAAAGCCTTTACTACCGAGAAACCTCAGGTATCACACTGTATTTGGCTGTCTTATTTATATTCATGTGCTTGATAAGAAGAGGACTAAATATGATCTCTAGCATCAAGGGTATTTTTGTTGGTTATAGTGAGACTTGAAAGGCTTACTGGATTATACATCCTATCATATAGAAAGACTTTGATAAGTGAGATATTAAATTTGATGAGGATGCATGGTCCTTTAAGTCTTAGGAGGTTCCTTCAGAGGTTGAGGAGGAAGAGGAATTGTACATCAATCAACTGAGGGGCTTTGATGTGCATGGGAGAGATACCCATGTGTGTTAAGGGTTGAAGTAGGCACCACATGCATGGTACTCAAGGATTAATGAGTACTTATTTAATTTGGGCTTCACCAAGACTGTTCCAGATCCCAAATCTTTATCATTTACATGGTAAATCTGATCTATTTGTCTTGGTCCTGTATCTAAATGATATGATCCTTATAGGTTGTTTTGAGAAGCTCATTTCATGGTGCAAAAGAAGCTAGCCAATGAATTTGATATGAACCGTCCTTGGATAGGGGAAGTACACAATAGAGATTATGAAGAGATTTTAGATGATGGATTGCAAACCCTTGGCCACTCTTGTGGTTCCCAATCTGAAGTTGCCTCTTGATTTAGATTCAAATTTGATAGATTCTTCTTTGTATAGGTAGCTGATTTGTTACTTGATGGTATCCTATGAATGCTAGGCCTAACATTTGTTTTGTAGTAAATACTTTGAGCCAATTCATGGTTGAACCCAGGTAGATTCATTGGAAAGTTGCTAAGTTTGTGCTTTGATACTTGAAGGACATAGTTCATTATATCTGGAGATATGTGGGAGATGGTGAGTTATTGTTGCATGGTTTTGTTGATTTTGACTGCACAAGAGATGTAAGGGCTAGGAAGAACACTTTAGGGTTTTCTTTCAACATGGGCATAATAATGTTTTCCTAGTTTTGTTGGAGACAATGAGTAGTTGCAATCAATTCAATAGAGGTAGAGTATATGGCAATCTTTTGTTTTTAGTTGTGAGGCCATATGGCTTTGCAAGTTGATAACAAAGTTGATAGATGAGATGATGGAGCCTACAATTGTTTATTGTGACAATTAAAGTTGCATCAGGGTCACTCAAAATCTAGTGTTTCATGATTGCTCCAAGGACATCGATATCAGGTACCATTTCCTCAGAGATAGAGTTCAAAAGAGTGTAGTGGTTCTTGAGTATGTTCCTTCAAATTTGTAGGGGATATACATTTTGACCAAGCCCCTAGCTTAGGGGTAGTTCGAGTTGTTGAGGGAGAGACTTGGTGTACTTCCTTAGAAAGGAGGAGAGTTAATTTCCTTACCTTGTTGATCTGTAGTTGGTTCTTCATGAATGTGGTGCTCTCAATAAATCCATATCCAACCTTGATTTGTTTGCATAATTAATTGTTGTTGGTTAGTAAGGCATAATTCAGTAGGGTGCAATGGGGCACATTGTTTTTGTAGGCATCTAGTGGTTGTATACATGCATGTTGTCTTGAGTTAGGCGTTGTTCCAAACTTAGAGTGCATGCTTAGAGGAGTTTCATGAATAAGAATTGGGCGTTGTTTCCAAGAAGGGAAGATGCATGTATTTAGTCTTCTCCAGTGGGCATGCTATTCTAGGCATCTGTATCTTTTCATGAAGGCATGCGGCAAATGCATTAGGGTTTCTCTATTCTAGGGAGGCATACCACTTTGTGTGTCTATGTTCATTGTATCCTATATCTCTATAGTTGTATAAAGAGATAGAGTGCTTCATGGTTGGGGTTAGATATAAAGAGTTTTGAGATTTTCCATTGTAATTTTTCTCTTTAGAGTTATATGAAAGTGATGTGATTGTGTGTTGTAGATTTGTGTTTGTTGGTTGTATTTTTATAGTTCTATGTTTGTAGATCTAATATCCTTTATCTGTTGTTTTGATAGGTTAAACAATTTCGGTTTCCTAGATTATTATTTTGGAAAATAGAAGTGTAGATTTGCTTACCATTTTAACAATAAACTTATCCAAACAAACATAAGGCCCAAGACCTAAGCATACGCAATCTTGCAAAAACTTGCAATAATTCAACCTATGGTTGAGTCTCATCTTTGTCATTTAGAGTTTGTCCCCACTATGTAGCAATCAACTTATTTTCAAAGACAATTGGATCGTAGCTGTCAATGTTAGGTTTAAGGGCTTCGTTCCCTTAGTTAGTGTTGGAATCATTTTGTCAAGTTGTGAGAGGAGGACAATTGTGCCTGTGTACTTGCCTTTCTCTAACCTTTTGCAAACTCTATCATGAGGCTTGCCTTTGCCATGTTGTGATTGTCATGATTGTGATAGGTATAATTGTAAGGGTACCTTTGCCCATTCTAATGTGAATGAGTATATCCAACCAACTTTGTTGGACTCCCATAAGAATACTAGATACCAAATTGGTAAGTACCCTTAACATATCACAAAATTATGTTTGCGGCAAGCTAATGAATTTCCTTTAGCTATTTCATATATTTGGAAATGAGATGGACAACAAAGGTGATATCAGGGTTTGCTTTATTAAAGTACAAGAGATTGCCAACAAGTTGTTGATAAAAGGAAACATCTGTTGGTAGAAGTATACTAGGTAGTCAATTTGACTCCAAATTGAAAAGGTGTAGAGTCAAGGTTTGCAATCCTCCATTCAAAACCTTTTGACAGGATCAAGAGCATACTTAGGGTATGAAAGGACATGCCATAATCTAAGTGTAAAACTTGCATCACAAAAAAGTAATGCAAAAGGCCCAAATTAGTTGGAAGTGCTCATGATCTTCTTCATATCAACAATCATGTCAGGATAACTCCTTGTAAGAATCAAATCATCTACGTATAGGACAAGAGTCAAAATCTCCCCATTGACATGTTTGACATAAAGATTAAGATTTGAATCAATGTTGCGAATATTGGTGATATATCGTTGATATTTTGATATATCGTGGTTCTCTCAAGTCGATGATAATATTGCCGAAAATATTGCAATTTTTTGAACCTTCAAATATAATGTGTTTTTTTAAAAGTATTGTGATATCTTGCAAAATATCGCTAATTGATCGAGAAAATCACTCAACAACGAGTTGCATATAAATATGATTTTTTCACTTTTTTGACTCATTTTGAAAAACATAAGAAGTGGATTGAGAGCAAAGGAGAAATTCACCGTCTTCCATCGAGTTGAGTGGACGTTCGTCGTCTTCCATTAGTGGATTTATTGTGTAGTGGGGACTGATTCCCATCTACCATTTCCATATTCCCAAGTATGTGTAATAATAAAAGCATGTTTTTTTGTTTGTTTTTCGAGTTTTAAGATAGGGTTTGCAATGTCCATTAGATTTCTCTCTCTTCTCGTTGATTTTTATTGGGAGATTTACTATTTATTTAGGTCTGGTTTTTTATTTGCAGCATTCTTGTGTGTTGATTTCCATTGTTTTGTGCCCTAGGTTTAATCAATGCCCTACGAAAATGCTGAAGTCTTTGGACCCATTATGTGAATATGGTGAGCCTATTGAATTTGATAATTGATAAAAGTTGGTTTGTAATTTGCGTGGGAAAGAAATGACAGGTGGAATTAGCTGCTTGAAATACCACCTTTCGATTCCGGGGCATGAAGAGGGAATGGAAGCGAGAACTTCTTTTTGGCCTCATCTTCCACAATGCCCTTGGCAAGCTCACCTTTCTTTGTTTCGAGAACTAGTGCTGTGTAGAACTTTATTTTAGGTCACCAATTAAAGGGAGAAGCAAGAAGCAGACAAGCTTGTGGCTAAATGTTTTTTATCTAGTAACATTCCTTTCAACATTGCCAAGAACTCAGTCTATCATAGTATGTTTGATGCTGTTATTGGCCCAAGGTACAAGGCCCCTACATATGATGAGCTGTGAGGTCCTTTCCTTCAAAACAAAATGCTTGATTACACTCGCATGTTGGAGGAGATTAGGGAATCATGGGAAGTCACTAGTTGCACTGTAATGTCAAATGATTGGATTGATGTGAAGGGCACGACTCCTCTTAATTTCTTGGTTAATTGTTCTAAGGGGGACAATGTTCATTAAATCTGTCAATGCATCCACACATGTTAAAGATACAACACGATTATGTGAGTTGTTGGATGGGTTCATCCAAGAGATAAGTTCGTAAAATGTTGTCCATGTCATAATGGATAATGTTACTAAATATGTGGCTCCTGGCAAGCTGCTTATGGCAAGGTATTCTACCTTGTTTTGGACTCTTTGTTCCACCCATTGTATTGATTTAATTTTATAGCATTTAGAAAAACTTATTATATCAAAGATATCATTGAATTGGCTAGGAGTGTAACAATATATATATATATATATATATATATATATATATATTGTTTTACCAAGGAAAACCTTGGTGAGAAACCTTAAGGGATGCTTCCTCACATACGTGGATGGTATCCATAGTAGAGTTGTTGGTGTAGACTAGTGTGCCTAATCTAGGGCGATTCAACTTGGAGACTTGATGGCATGGAAGTAGCCGAATGCTCAACACATTGACGATAATCAATTGAGCTAACCCCTTGGGCTAATCACTATATATATATATACATCCAAGGAAGCTATTTGTACCTACTATGAGGATAGGGGGAATAAGGGATATGGGAAACGATTATTGATATGGAAGTTGATTAATGAATTGATGATCAATGGAACAATACACTCCATCGTCCCATTCATGTTGTAAGGCTCTACCTCAACCCCATGTTCTCTTACTTGTGGTTTTAGATTTGATGTCAAGGTTGTGGACATATTCTTCTTATGTTTTTGGAGGATGGTGCCAAGTTCGCATGAACACCAAAGATATCTAAAGAAATGGAGAAGGATGCGTCGGAGGAGGTGGCAAGGGGTGTGGTAGAGAAGGATGTTCTAGAGCAACCACTTTTACAGGAAGAGGTTATTTAGATTGAGAGTGCAATCATAGACACAAACATAGGCACAAACTCAAGCAACTAGTAGAAGACATTCCACTCTAGCGTCATGACCTTCTTATTCTAGAGTAAGAGCCATTACCTTTGCTTGTAAAAGGGTTGGAGATAAAATAAGTTAAGATAATTTTATTAATCTCCAACAATTGACCACAAAAGTAGGTCAATGGGACTAAAGGATACATCCAGTGTGAGTACAATGTGGGAGTGCAAAAGCAGCTCCTGCGTAATGAAGGAAAGAGATAAGAAAAAAAGAAGAGAACTGAAAGTACATTCTAGGTAAATATCTGTTGAGGCTAAGCCCTAGGTCTAGCAAAAATAAAAAATAAAGTGTATATAGTTGTATCATAAGTGCGGTGATACAAAGTGAGAGTGTCAATGGTAGGAGTTGGACAACTCAATACTCGTTGAGAGAGGAGAATCTGAAGATGAGGCGAATGAGGTCAATGTCTTCTGGGTATGATGACCGATGGCGAGGGGGGCGACAGAGGTTGCACTGGGTCATTGTCGGAGCCCTCGAGTAATTGCGGGGATCTAGTTGTATGACCTTGGGGGGATGTAGGAGCGAGGAAGCTCAATTCTCCTACCATCCGAGGTCGAAGGAAAGAAGCTCTGAATAGATCTCTGACTGCTCCGCTGGGGCTGGGAGGCAATCTGCTGGAGAGAATCAATAATCTATTTATTTGATTTTATTGTAAATGGCTCATGATGATGATATATATATTTTTGATGTAATTTTGAGATTTAGGGCTTAGGATTTTGAACAAGATTTAGTATCAATCTATATTGCAGGAAACGACCCCTTGGGTGTCGTACGAATACTTGAAACGCGCCGAAATAGGTACAAAACTTTGCTGAAACTTTGTCAGCCATATCTTATGGCATTTTCTGATTTGGAAACGTCGTACATTAGGGTCGACAAGGTTTCAACTTGTACGATAGTCGTTTCGACATCCTTTTTTTGGTTTGTGGGCCCGTCCAAGCGGCCAAGAGGGCCATGGGCCCCTCAAATGGTCACAAAAACTCAAATTTTTCATTTTTAAATATTTATAATGCTGTCCACTAGCGTTTTAACTATTTTTTTTTAATTTGAGAAAAGAAACATCTAGAAATCTCTAGAAACCTTAACAACCTCATTTTGCTCAAGTTCACATTACCTGCATTTCAGCTTCTCTGAGATGGAGAGACAGACAAACCTTTCTTGGGAGAGATTTATGATGGCTTGGATACCATGGTTGAGAAAACTGTAGAAATTATTACATAGGAGGCTCCCATTCTTCTTTTTGTTGATGTTGATTTTGCTGAGTATGCGAGATCCATCATGTGCACACTTTGGCACTTGCTCTAAATCCAAGATTTTATGATGAAGATTTCATTGCTCAAAGCAATGGGAAGAGGAAGGCCCCACATAAGGACAAGGTTGAGGCCAATGGAGTGAAAAAATCCTTCCATAGGTTGTTTCCAATTTCTCAACAAACAGATGTGAGGGAGGAATTTACTTGTTTTGTTGCGAGATTAGAGGATTTTGCAGACATATCATCTATGGAGGAGAGGAGGACCACGAACCCGGTTAAATGGTGGACTTGTCATGGGGCAAATGGTGTATATTTGCAAAGCCTTGCCACTCGTATTCTATCACAAGTGGCAAGCTCTTCATCAACATAAAGGAATTGGAGCACCTATGGTTTCATTCATTTCGTGAAACACAACAGGTTGGGATCGCAAAAGGATGAGGATCTTGTATATGTGCATTCAAACCTCTGCCTTGTGTCTTGTAAGGGTGAAGAATATGCAAGTGGGCCTCATAAAGATTGGGATGTGGATGCATAATGCCTAGACTTGGAGCTCTCTCTTGCTGCTCTTAATATTGGCGATGATGCAACTGGAAGTGGAATTGCATGTTCTTCCCATCCATGCTCTAGTTCTGCTGAACATGCATCTTGTTCTATTTTTAATGATGAGGATGAGGATCAATATGACATGTATTAGGATATGTAATTGCAGTTGTCTTTAGCTCATGTTTTATTTCATTGTCAGCACATACAACCTCATTTATAAAGGCTGATTTTGGATGTATAGTCTCATCTATAAAGGCTAATTTTGGATTTTGCTACTTGCATCATGTAATCAATGATATTGATCATCTATGGGAGTTAATATAGACATGGTTTTCCTTCTAAAATGTTATTTATGTGTATCACTATTTTTTTTCTTGCAAGATAATGTGTTATTTAAAAAAAACTATATACACACACACACACACAACATTTCCATTTTTGGAGGGTCGCGTTTCCCGACGTCCTCGTTTTGGAAACTTCCAGACGTTTCCCCATTTCGTGCAACTTAGGTATTAATGTGTGATGTATCACTTGCCATCTTATACTTTTATGTATTAGTTTTCTTTTCAAATTTATGTTGCAATGCATTTATTTGATGTAGTTGTTGCTTTAGATGTTCAAATATTGAATAAAAGGAATATTTTTGTATTTTTTTTTAAGTTTGTCGATATTTTCTGGTATTTCCCCTGATGTTGCCAATGAGATTCTTTCTGGACCTTCGATGATATATTCACCAACACGATGTTTGCAACATTGATCTGAATAACCACTATAGAGAAAATTTCTCAATTTTCTCATAACATGACTTCTTCAACCTCAAAACAAGTTCAGAAGAATCATCCTTAACAAAACTAGGAGGCTCTGTGCCATATAATCTCCTCTGGAAGATCACTATTAAGAAAATTGGACTTTACATCTGTCTGGTGAATCTCCCGCTAGAAATTAGGAACTTGCAATAAAACAATTTGAATGGTGTCCATCTTGGCAATGGGGTAAAAGGTCATGGTATACTCAATACCTCCCTTTTGAGAAAAGCCTTGATCAACCAAGCAAAGCTTTATGCTTCTCAATTCGTCCGTTTGAAGAGAACTTGGTCTTGTAGATGCTTTTACAATCAACAGTGTTCTTCATGGGGGAAGAGGAACCAACTCCCATGTTTGACTTTTCATCAGGGAGTTGTATTCTTCTGCCATTGGGTCTTCCTGTTTTGGTTTATCATGAGCCTCCTCATAGGACTAAGGATCGTAAGTGTCCAATACTTTTGCCATAAGAGCAAAATATGCTTGTTGATTCTTGCTAGGAGTCGTCCAAGTATAAGAGCTTGAACATGCAGGGTTTTTCACATACAACTTGGTGAGACAAATCACAGTCTGTGTATAAGATGTAGATGTACCGAGAATTTCTTTAGAAGGCTCTACAGCTTCTCATCAATAGATTTAGTGTATGGGCTCATAATCATATTCCAAGGTGGAGTCTGCCCTCTAGTTTTCCTTTCCAGGAGTCATTGTCCCCTCCGCTCCGTCTTTTTTTAAATGTTCTCCCCCCATCATCATGCTGGATGTCTCCAGATTCTTCTCTTTATTGTTAATATTTCCTTTACTATTTCTTGTTGTATTTCTAGTTCAGTTTTCAAGACTGCTTTTACTGTAAGTCGCCTGAGTGTTTCCTCAATAAATCTTCTTCAGTTTGTTTGCCCTCCAAAATGCTGATGGAATTGCCTCACTTCAGTTTGGGCAGTTTGACTTCTCTAACCTTTTTCCCAATCATCTTCATTTCTCCTTTTTAGTCCTGTGTTTTCTATACAGGATTCAGGGGCTCTGCTAATTTTGGACAAGATCTTGTTGAATGCCCATGCTCAAAACAACACCCTACACTTGAAATGGATGTTTCCATAATTAATTGCCTGTTTCTGTATGTGCTCTAAAAATTTAAGGAATCCTAAACAGGTGATCCTGTTTTCTTCTCAAAGTCTATTTCAACACCAATGCTGGTATATTGATCAAATTTGCGCTGCTTGGCTTCATGTGAAATATATGTAAATTTTCCAAGAACATTTCGAATGGCATCAACAACTGATTCATGATTCATGCCAGAATTCTAGAGGCAGTGCCACATGCCTTACCCTTAATGGGATTGTCTATAGGAAATTTGCGATAGGGCTGTAGCCAATATTCTGATATTTCATGAATAAACCATGGGTTTCCCTCAAAGATTCCATTTCTATCATTTCTTACCACAAAGAAACCTGGAGTTACCTCAGTTGTTTCTTGCGGCTTCTAGTTTTTTGCAATCCATATGATGGAAGGACAAGATGCCCCCAAATCTATGGTTGACAACATGACATCATGCAAGTGTAGAACTTGTAGATTCTCGTCTAGAGGATCCAGTTTTATGGTGGTTGCAGAGTCCAGACTCCTCCTTTGCTTGTTTGAAACTGCCATTTGCTGTTGGCGAAGTTGCCAACTTCTTTTTCTCCTTCAAAAACTCTTCAGTTTGTCATTGACTCCCAGATAAGATTCTCTTTGCCCATCTTCAAAATCTCTCGAGTATGTCATTGACTCCCAGATTAGTCCAGGTTTCCCACCCAATCTTATCACTGAAAGGATACTTATTTAGGCGGCCCCTTGATGCCTGAGAAGTGCCATAGGCCTTCTCAGAATCTGCATTCTAGCAGGTTTGATCCTTTGCAAACCACTGTTGCGGACCTGATCATGTTCTTGCCCGTCTGCATCCTTGAATGTCTGAGAAACTACCTCGCAAGCCTATGATTATAATGCTCTTGCAAGCCTGAGGATGGAGTGTTCTTGCGGCCCTGAATCTAGAATGGCCTCATAGGCTGCAGCTCAGGCAGTTGCCTTTCATAAGTAGCTGCCAATTCTAGCCTACACTAGTACATCC
This sequence comes from Picea engelmannii, assembly GCA_009831015.1. NCBI lineage: Eukaryota > Viridiplantae > Streptophyta > Pinopsida > Pinales > Pinaceae > Picea > Picea engelmannii. Next base: position 166,796 of record ML784656.1, on the reverse strand, counting down.
TAGTCATGATAACATGCTATTAAAACATTCTCAAGTTATTTTATATTAAATACTACATCTTTAGTACTGTTTTGCTATTGTGTTCTTTATTTTTTTTGCCTCTTTTTTTGCCACCCCCCCCCCCAAAAAAAAAAAAGTTAGTAAATTTTTGGATTAGATATTTAGAATTAAGTATTTCTCCCTGTTCTTTGATTTAGGCTCATTGAGCTGACTGATTTTCATAGGTGTACTCTTTCTATGGATAAATATTAAGCAAGATGTCAGATTTTTAATCGGTTGCTAGTAAGGGTTTGCAAATGCCCCTGCACAAGAAAGCAAGCAAGTGGGTGTGGTGACGAGTCATACATATGCACAGTCACAAACTATTTGTGGGGTGAGACATACATACATATTGCAACAAATCATGTTTCCATATACAGTAGTGAAAGATACAGATTTTGTATTCTTGTCTGTATGAACCCTTGCTGATGTTTATTTAAAATTGTAACATTGCAGGCTGAAGAAATGATAAGAATAGAATATGATAAAAAGCGTATGCAGTTAAAACATCATGATGCCAAGGGGGTGGACCATCAACTGGTTGATGCTACAACCGCTGCGATAAAAACTTTACAGACAAGAATTAACGTTGCAATGCAAGTAATTGTCTCAATATCAAAGAGGATTCATAAATTGAGGGATGAGGAGTTGCAGCCACAACTTTCTGAATTAATACAAGGGTATGCAATTTTGTTTCTCTGATTCGTATCTCTTGTATATTTAGTGTAGGTGTCTCCTATCCTATTAARTAAGTACTAATGAAGAGCTCGAAACTATGGACTAGAAACCCTTTAATTTTTTTATGTAATGATACTGTAGTTCTACCAGGGGGAGATATCTTTTGCAAAGTACAATCATGGGAATAACAATCATGGTTATTGATGCCCTGAATACTGTTATAGGGTAACACTTGTAGATGGCTGTCTGTCATCAAAATTGAATATTTCTCCATTAGATTGAATCTAGAAATGACAGTACGTTGTGACTGTCTTACCTATAACTTTCCCTGCTTTGCTAGATGGATGGGAGGATATAATTATTTTCTTTGCATTATACGAGGATCAGAAAATATTAAAATATGAGAAAATGTTCAGTTTCCTGTAGGTGCATGTTATCTTTTAGTACGTTTCCCCTTTTATTCTAAACTTGGTTTGGAAGGGTGTTAAGGAAAAAAAATTGAAACTGAGATAAATATTATTGTCCATGAAAGATTAGAATAGGTCAAGGGAATTCATGACTGCAACCCAGCAATAATAGCCGAACAAAAGAGGGGTGTGCAAAAAGACACCCCCTAAAAGGAGATGAAATTGAAACATAAGTACAAGAACAACAGTAAACGAAATATCATAATTATTGGCGTACAAATAGGATATCCCAGGAAAACCCCATAAAGTGAAGGAGAGCAAGATAAGAAACATACCCTGGACAAATATGCAATTGTGTGAAGGGAGGAGGGAGGAGGTTAGCCCATGCTCATCATCCGGAGCAATGGTATAGATGTCAAGACTGAGTGCCTGCTAAATGTTGTCTGAGTGGTAATCCTAGGTGGGATCATCCTCCTTATGGTGATCGGGGTTGAGGAAGCAGTGGGAGCACTCCTAACATCCTGGGGTGAAGAACCCCTAGTGGAATGTGAGGATCTAGTAATGCATCTATGAGAAGGTGTCCCGCAGCAATGACCCTTTCAAGCAGCTCTGATCCTCGTAGGAGCCTTTGATGTGTCATGACCTAGAGCCCGGGTAGTGTGGACCAGGGAGCAATGTTGCATGGTCCTAGTGCTGTCAAGTTGAGTGGCTGTAGGGTGCTTTACCCCCCAAGGCTCCAGATTGGAATAAGGAAAGAAGTAATTTGGGTAATGGACACAAAAATCTCTGAAGTAGATGTTGTCCAAGAGAAAAGGCCTCCCTAATGTATAAGGCAAGGCATCATTGGTTAGAGTATCTAAAGTATGTTGATAAAGCTTTGCCCAAGTCTCTGTAAGACACTGAAACCTACCTCCCTGGTTGTATTGAAGATCATGATCTTGGATTTCCCAAGATTGACTGTCAGCTTCCAAAGATCACAGAAACGGTCCAAAACATCAAGCTGCCTCTGGAACTCCTTTAGAGTGGAGGCCAACAAAATCACATCATCTGCAAATAGGAGAATTGAGATAAAGACTTGATGAAGTAGGTAACTATCCTCTGCCTGAGTAAAATCCTTGATGAACTATTCTAGCTCACCAATCTAGACCACAGAGAGTAGGGGGAGTGGACAACTCCATTTGACACAAATAATACAACTGATGCTCTCAAAAAACCTGCAAGATGTGTGGCAACTACCAACCATATTCTCAGAAAGCCGCACTACATGGTACAATGGATACCAGAAGGTCAGGGACCCTAAGGATGCGATACACCACAATATGTAACTTAATTGCTAATTCCCACCTCTTACTTCACTTGCATAGTCCTACAGAACTACTTTACAAAACCTGTAAGGTTGTTATTTTTCTAAATGCATGCTTCAAGTACATAGTATTCAAGCAAATCATAATCAGATGAGGGATCCCTCATTTCGCTATCCCCGACCTAGGTTGATTACACTCTTCCAAGACATTGTGATTTAACCAGTGTTAAATTTACTGCAGCTGCAAGAGCCATTCTCCGGGAGGATGGAAAAGACCCTAGTTGAGATATAGGGTCCCCAGTACACTCCTGGGTTTCTTGGTATGAGACCAAGCAGTTAGAGCCATGGCAAAAAACCCTAGTTGGGCCCCCAATGTATTGCTGGGGTTCTTGGTCAAGGACCAAGCAGTTTGATGGTATAAGTCCCTAGATGTGTTCCAGGGAATCCTTGCTCGGTGTTTGGATTGATCCTTGGTTGTGTACCTTGGTGGATAAGACCCTAGTTGTGATCTAGGGCCCCCAGATGTGTTTTGGCTCCTGGGGTATCCTGGTCTGGGACCAGGCAGTTTCTTGGTTAAGTACCAAGCTGAGATAATGTGTGACCCTCTTCTCTCCAGGGATGGTCCATGAGACCTAGGAGCAGTTAAGAAGAAGGGCATGATCACATCATTGACCTTCCTCATATGCTGGGATGATAAAAACTTATAAGTTATATCATGAGACTTATGTGGACATTCTGCCATTAAAGAAGAACTTACCTTGTTGACTTTGTCTTATTGTTTTGAAACCCCCCCTTGCTTGAGTTACGTCCCCCTTAATTATTGTGTGGGTATTGGTTCTGTTCTTTTCTTCTTCCTAAAGAAAGCTAGCTGCCTTCATTTTGGATCCCCTCTCCTTGACTTGTTATTTCCTTGTTGATCTTTATAATTTAACATTTAATATTTTATATTATAAAATATTATTTGTTTAATTATTAGGGTTTAAACCTAACCCTAAAATTAGGGCTAATGTGCTAACCCTAACCTACCTACCAAAACTATAAATAAAGTGACTTACCTCACTCTCTACACACTCTCTCCTAGCCGAGTTTTGGTCTGAGGTTTTCTGCGGCTCCTATTGTTCAGTTTGATAAGTGGCTGCGGCCCCTCTAGGACAGATTTTCTTGGTGTGTTAAAGTCTGCTACAGCCACTGTGGGCTTACCCTCTCCATCCTCCTACTGCCGCTGATCCTAAGGGTCTTTTCCAGCTTGCCACAGGTCTCTTTTTCTGTTGCTGATTGAAGGTCTGCTACTGTTTGCTGGTTCCGCCCTGCTGTCCTAGTGTTTGCTGGTGCCGCCTTGCTGTCCTAGAGTTTGCTGGTGCTGCCATTGCTGTCTAGAGAACCTTTGCTGGCTCTTATATGCTGTATGCTGACAGCCTAATACCCTATGAACTGGATTTAGGACTGCTGATATTTCCTGTAGCAGTTTTGTGTTTTCTGGGCAGAAATTACTAAGGCTGTTTGAGGCCTCCTTTCAGCCACTAGGCTGAACAGTGGTGTTCTGTTCTTATCCCTTTCACTTGACAGTGACATGGCCTCTTGATTCTCAGCCAGCTAGTCAGTTTTTCTAGTCTACTATCTAAAAGTTCTTGGCATTTGTCCTAATGATCATGATGAGATCTACCCTGAGGGTTTGATCCATGATCCCTTAAAGCTTTTTCTGAGTATACATCAAAGAGGATAACAGCAGCACATCAGGTAAATTTGTTCTTTGTTTGGTTAAGGTAATACTCAGATCTATGTTATGATTTCTGTTATTAGATTTTACATCAGAAATTTTGAATGTGTTCCTGATCCCGAATTACAGTAGCAAATATATTTAAAATTATTTCTGTTCCTAGCTAGTCTATATTTTTCCCTTCAATTCTAACACACAGTGCTTGCTGTCTAAGTCACTTGGTTCAAGTTTGTGTTTCAGCAACTGTGAAGTTCGGCAAAATTCAACAGTGAAAAGCTAGGTAATAAAATTTGGCACTAAGTTTGAGAAATGGTATAATTCAAAATTTTCAAAAAATAAATGTAAGAAAATTCCATGCATCAGCAGTGGATTTTCGAGGCACCTTTTGATTAAGTTTTGGAATATTAATTTTTTGTTTGTTTGCTATGATGATATTTTAGAACTAAAACATTAACTGCAGTGTGTAGAACACTGAAATTGATGATGTTTAAGTTTCTAACAGACTGCGAATCAACTAAGAGCTTGAAATTTACATAATAAAAAAGGGGAAAACATGCCTGCTAAATTCTAATCATTACAGATTGTGGAAGGGGAATAGAGATCGTGGCTGGCAGCGGGCAGTTGGCATTGAGGACTCAGGAGTGCAGCGTGCTTGGGCAGTGATTTTGTGCTTGAAGCCTTTAGCAATGATGAGTCTTGAGAGAGCAATAGCATGAACTGAGGAAGATATATTGTGCTCACTGCTGTGGCAATCTGCCCGAGATTTTGAGGATTCAGCCTTCAGGATCACAGATTCTGCTGTAGGTAGTATGTTGTAGGCTGTAGTATGTAGCTTGTGACTTTCTACGGTGCCAACAATATAATACAATCCAAAAACTTGGACTCAGCAATGCAGTGAGCCAAAACACTGGTAACTGAAGGGGTGGATGTCAACTTGACTGCCTGTTGGGTATTGGGGAGCAACAACTGGCAGGCTGCCCGTGATTATGAGGAACACTGGAGGCTGGAACAGAGATCATCGAACTAGCTATAGCTTACAAATGGCATACATACTACTTAAATCTAACACACACTATCCTCTAATAGAAATGTCTGGAGGTTCTGGGTACCCAAGTCCATACATTAGTCTTTTCCCATGAACATGATTTATGCATTATTACACGGAACAGTAACAGGGACATTTTAGTTAAATGGAACGTTGCTGCTCTATGTGGGTTGGTGTTGATCATTTTAATGAAATACATACCTATCCTATACTGTCTCTCCTACCTGCTTGTTGTGATAGAACTGCTGCTGTGAGTTCTATGTATGTGTACAGCTTTCAAAGGATATTCGTTTTAGAGAGAAATTTTCATGCTTTAACTATCTAAGCAGTTATCATTTCTTTTATGATTGATAGAGCTCAATTTTTAAATGAGAAAGCTGCCAAATTTGTTACTGGGCAGGAAGAACAAAAGACAGATGCAAATAAAGATAATGGCTAACTGAAGGCTGGATGATTTTCTAGCTGTCTTTTGGCATTTTTGACTACAATATCACACCTTTGTTCAATAGCCAGTAGGTTTAAAATTTGAATTTATCTTATACTTTAATTGGATAGTGATTTGTGGAAAATCTTATATCTTTGAATATGTTTATGTATAAAGTGTTCTTTCTTAGAATGGGAACAAGTTGAATATTGAGAGGCTGATAATTTGTTGCAAGCATTTGTTGTTGGTTATCTGTTCTAAAATAGAACAATTCGTAAATGGATCAATATGCATTTGGCATAAACGAACATTGTCCAGACCAAATATGTTTCCATCCAGTGGTGGACTGTTAGTCTTTCTTAGGTCTGTGTATGTTTTTGTCATCAACTCCAAAGGATTCAGCATCCCCTTTCATAGTTTATAATTTCATGAAAAGGTTGGGTGTATACTTTCCATAAAGTCCTATTACTTTAATCCCAAACAAGGGTAAATTCTAGCAGAGTTGCATCCACTAGTTTTACTACCTTATTAAAGTTGATCAAGAGACTACAAAATCCAGGTTAAATACACGATGACCCCTATTTGAAATATAATGTGAAGATCAATGGTTATTAGTTTGTAGTATGCTTGTGTATAAAATATTAAAACCTTTTTTCTCTCCTCCTTCTTGTTCATATGTTTCACCACTTTGATACGCTATCCACAAAATTTGATCTTGAAACCTCTTCAAATGATAAGACGGGAGATGCTTAGCAATGGTTCTTGGCAAAATGTTTCACTTGTAGATATGAATGCATGTAGTCTTTACAATGCAATTTGGGTCTTTTTCAACAATACTTTACAATAACATGCTCTCTTTCAATCCTACGCTGATATTCATTTTTGGTTTGCTGATTCAATAATTGTACAATGCAACTATGGTTTCTGAATATTAGCATTCCCAGCTATACCTGATAACAATTGTTGGCAAGTTTCATCCCAAATTTAATTTATAATGATAAGTCTTTATTATATTAGCAATCCTAAATGTACCTAATAACAATTATTGGCAATTTTCATCACAAATTTAATATTTAATGACAAGTCTTTATTCACTTGAAGGGAGGAATATTTAAGCCTATTTTCGACATATCATTCCATACATATATTTTAGGGTCATGTGGTTTCAGATGTGGTGGATCCCTTCTCACCTACATCCTTGAATTTTGTGCTCTATTCTGATGGCGATCATTTTCTTGACCTTTATCTTGAGGTCTGTCAATTTTTCTCACATGGAGATGTTATTTCCTTGGTTGATATCAATATCCACACTAGGGCTCTATAGACGTCATTCCATGATTGGGAGGAGGATGCCTTTTGCATCCCATGAGGTGGCCCAATTATCATTAGTGTTCAGAGAAGATCAACTGACATGTCTAGCCTTGTCACAGCCTATGGAAGACACCTCCTCTAACTTGGCGAATCACATGATCTCAATCTCATTATTCTTACAGGGCTCCCATGTTACTCAGAGTTAGGCAGGTATGCTTGTTTCCCTCATAGTGGTTGGGCTAGTGTTGTCGACCACATCTCGCTGAACCAAGTATTCAGATGATGGATTTCTGTCTCCCCTGCATTCTTTATCATTGACCTTGCCTTACTTTCATTCTTCCTACACGACTCCTTCCCCCCCTTAACCATACAATAACGTGTAGACTTCGATCAACTTCAATTTTAAATATGTAGTTGCCTACACTCTGTGTCACTCCCAACTCATTTCCCCTTTCACCCTCTTTTCCACCCTTAAAACAATGAAGACCAAATATGACTCACTTCCAACAATGTTATCAGAACTAGAACTGGGACTCGAACTGAACCTTTCAACTGCAAAAAACAGGACTAGAACAGAACCAAAAAAGCCTAGAAATAAAACTAGTCTACCAAAACAGACATAAAATATTCAAATTTTTAGTTAAAAAATAAATCTTCGTAATCATTGATGTAAAATTTAAATGCAAACCATTAGACACAAAATATGCAAGCTTTGTCATGCATATAGCATGTACGGATGAATATAACAAAATAGTACTGAGTGTAAAACATATTTGAACTAAAATACATAAACATTGAGGCTGTAAATGGCCTCTAGTATCAAAAAATAGTATGCTAGTAACTATAGCCTAGACTCTACAATCAAATCATATTACATAATCATCCAAATCTTTGTCCTCTACATTCTTTGCATGGGCAGACCTAGGATCAGCACTTCTTCCCCCTGGTCTTGAAGGTCAAACAACAGTGTCTGTGTCATGCGGTAGTGGAAGTGGATCCAAGTGCATCCAAGATAAATCTATGCTACTCACACTCTACAACCCATTCTGAGGAGGGATCATTTCGTGTCTTGTTCAATCCTCAAAGATACTCCAATTGTGTTCACACCCAAAAGTAGTTCATGTCTAGCTTAAGATTCAAATTGCAAACTTTTGCAAATCAGGGCACTAGCCATCACACTGCTTCCACTAGTCAAAGACAAAGAAAATTCATGAAATGAGTTGGAAACATTGACTAATCTTTTGAAATGTCTAGAATAATGATAATACAGCTTAAAAGTTTGAGATTGCTTACCTATTGGGTCCTTGGTCTTGCTGCACATAGCCATGGCCATGCCAAAGACACCAATATTCTCATTGATTTGCAAAATCTACTGTGTATCTCATCTTGCATTCTTACCTTAGGGACCATACACTATGCATTTGTACAATCCTTCTTTTTCCTAACCATCCGTTTCAAAGTCTTTTGTATAATTGTTCCATGGTCCAAGTAATGGTTAGCGACTCGATGGATATGCCTGTTCCATCTCTCATCAATGATTTTCCAACTAGGAAGAGACTTTTGTGTTTTATGCATATATGTTGCCTTTATTACTTCTTTGGCTTGATTTATGGCTTCATAAATAAAACCTATTGCGGGTTTATCACCTTCCATCATCTGCAATTCTTTAGCAAGACTCAAGAGGCTCACAGAATATGATTATCTCTTTTGCCTTTTTCCGAAACTTTGCTCACAATTTCTTTCCCTTTAGGTTTTTTTCTCCATTGAGATGTATTATAATCATCACAAGAAAACAACTTTCACAAGTTTAACTTTTGGTTAAGGAGGAATTGCAATGTAAGAAAGTATGTTGCAAATCGTGTAATGGTTAGATTGAACAAGCTCTCTACCACTGGTGATTTTCCTCACAAGGTTCAAGGCCCATGTGTGGTTGTAGAGGTATATGTTTATGCTTTTTTTGCTTATTCCACATCCTTCTTCACCCATTGAAGTTTGCATATGTCCTCAAGAATGAGGTCGAAACAATGCGCTACACATGGAGTCCACTAATTGGCACGATGTTTGTCTCACCCACAACAACATAATTTGAGGCATTGTCAATGATGATTTGGACAATATTCTCCACCCCCACCTCCACAACTAATTCATCTAAAAGATGAAATAATAATTGTGCATCCTTCTCTTAAATTGATGCATCCACTGATTTAGGAACATGGTTCCTTGTGGGAAAGAAACGAGGAAATTAATAATGGTGCAGGGCCTTTCATTAGTCCATCCATTAAAACATGATGGTGCACCATGTTTTAATCCATGACTCTATAAATTCCATGAGGTATTCATCTATTCTTTGAACCTCTTTCTATAAAAGCGCCCCCCTTGATACCATGAAAACTAGGGCATTTGAAGCTCAAACCGCATGAAGCTATAAATCTATCATATTCTAGTAATAAAGGGAGTTGGCAACATTAAATGGTATGTTTGCATCATACCGCCATCTAGCCATGCATTTCTAGGCAATATCCTTTCCCTGCTTCTTCCATTTGCTATCATTGGTGGGCTGAGAATTAGGGGTAGTGTGGGGTATAAAGAATGAGTCAACCTTTTGCCTCTTAGGATTGGGTGTGCTAGAACCAATGTCTTGTCTAGGAAGGAACATTGGGATTCTAAAGGGATTAATAGTATGATAAGAAGAGTCTTCAAAATTAGGGTTTTCATTATCATGTAAAGTTCCACTTCTCTCTAACTCATTTTGTATTTGTTTGTTCATGGCTTTGTCTTCTTTATAGGCTTCAATAAGAACTTGCATCTCCTCTATTATTTTAGGGAAGTCTATTAAGTAAGGTTTAATTTTCCTTGTTACATGTCCTAAGTGTTATTTCTATCTATGTATATGCCCCATAACTATTTCTTTTTGACAATAGTTGCATGCCATTCCCCCCCAACC